>OW679198.1:27516912-27637605 GCA_940337035.1 Agriotes lineatus | reverse complement strand
GATAAGAATATTGTAAGATTCAATGACTGCGGCTGATAACGCGCGTCTAAAGTTACCGATATCAATGTTTACAACTTTTGGCAAGTACAGTTTGTTAATTCATCTACTGCATCCTTGGAATTGCATTCATACGCAAGGTCGCAAGCGTGTTAGTTCAGTCACGTTTATTTGTAAAGGTTCGACAATTGGATTAAATGGTTTTTGATAGCTTGCTATGAAAATATTATTGATGTGACGTTTGTAAAAAAAAAATTCTTTTTACGTTCATATTTAAAGTTTCACCTAGTACGGCTGATTTGCCTGTTAATCAACAAGTGTTCGCTGTAAATTTTTACGGAATTAATTGTGCTAACACAGAGACACTTTTGTATTTCTTTCTTTACGGTTTTTTAAAGTGTTTACCAGACAAGACCTCAAACAATTCAAGAGCTGAGAAGTGTAATTTGGGAAGAAGTAATCTTGTTAAATGCTGGCGCGTTATATTATATTTCCAAAGTAGCAATGCATAGAAGCGGGTGGTGGACGCATCTTACAAATGATGTGATATTTGGGCGTTAATAGTGTTGTAAACGTTACTTAATATTGTTTCAATTTCCTTCAAAATTGGTTGACATACTCTTTTCGTCCCTCTACAGCAAGCTATGAAAATCGTTCAATCCAATTGCCGGATCGGTATTGATTAATATTTCTCATTATAAGCTTCTATTGTCGTATTCGCTAGAAGGAAAGCTTAAAATAAAGCAGCTGGGTTGGCCTTGGAATACATTTCTATTATTATATTATATGTACGTATTATTCACTAATTTCGTGTGAAGATAAACTTAATTCTCAAACAGTGGAGATGTAATATTTTTTGACCAAATTATACATTTAAACGTAACAAGAAAGAAAGATATTCGATTCCTTCATCATCTTTAATTAGCCTGTAAAGTTTGATAATTTTGTTCACTGATGCTAATTATTGCCAGTCCATATGAAAAATATTCAAATCTCGGGATGTTAGAATCTGCTTTGTCTGTGAAAGGGTGGAAAATGCATTTTTGGCCTCCTGACATGTAAACGACACATTCACAGGCAGTTGACGACCACCCTAACTGCGATTTTACAGTTAGTCAGTGTTTTTACGCATCCCGGTGCGATAAAATGAATAGAATATTTTTAGCTTTCAGAGACTCTTAAGAAAAAAGTTGCTTTGTGGTAATAAAAATATTTGCAGAAACGTTAGTTATGTAATTCTTAGTTCATTTGAGTTTAAAAAAATATAAAATTGATATTTAGGAATTTAGCTTTTGATTTTTAATAATTTCGAATTTATAGATACCTACTATTAAAGCAAACGGTGTCCGCCAAATAATTTTATACAATATTCGTGCGATAAGCATTTTACAACGCTAAGTTTTATTAAAGCACTCCGCTTTGCGCCGTGAGCCAAATGCAACTTACCGCACTCGTAATGTAAGTAACTATTTACTTTCGGTTGGCTCTACCATGAAAATTATCTACGAGCCACCATTGTCTGCCAGGCTTGCTTTCGATGCTTCCGCCGATTTGAAAAACGGCCAGGCTAGCGTTGTTTGGTGACATCACTCTCGTTTAGGCGGAAAGGGAAAGAACAAAGAGAAATATGTAAATGTAAGGTTACGTTTAAAATTATGTTTTTGAGTATAATTAATAAAGTGCTAAAACTTTAGCATCAAGTAGTCATCTTTTACAGCTAGGCGGTTTCATTTAAGATTTAGGAAAAAGTATGTTCGTTCTCGTAAGCAATTTATTAAAAAAAAACCATAATAATTAGAAAAGGGTATCAAAATATTTATAATACACTCTTAATGTCTGTGACTGTTTAGCAACCTACTCAGTAATGACGGCATTTTAAAGAATTTACTATAAATTATGAATTTTCTCAATTTAAGCTACAATTACCTGATTGGCGTTTTTAATATTAATATTAAACATTCTCCCATGTGCTGTTAAATGTTACTATTACTATTATTCAACCAACATTATTAATCTGTATAAATTGTTACGTGTAAAAAGCGTTACGCATTATGGCCCTTTGCGTCATTTGGTTTTGTGCGTGTTGGCAACCCTTGTCCAGGAAGCTCAACTTTGTACACACATTGAGCTCACCGAACTCATTTTGAACGGCCCTTAGTGGCCTGCGATGGACTATCGATTCGTAACCAGGCCAAGTATCATTCCCTTGTTTCCGCACACCTGCGGCGATGTTTCTTGCTCTTCATTCTCTTTTGCTCTAATCGCACGCGCTTACTTCGTATTAATCTTAGCCTTAGTTTAGGGCTAGTTTATAGAAACTTACGAGGGCAAGAATAGTGTCTTAGCTCACTTGCGCTACCGCGAATTTGAATGGTTGGTTTGTCAAAGATATTTGGGTCTTAATTACCCATCCTATTTGAATGCGGATTTTTCGGGCATCGCTATTTAACCTTGGAACTGTAAGCTGAAGGTATGTCTGCGCTTTCTCTTTCTTATTCTCTATTCTAATTAGGCACTCGTATTTTGTGGGTTTTAGAGTCGACTTTTGAGTCATTAAAGTATGAGCAGCTAGTTTCTTTTAGTAGTTTGCAGCCGAGTTTTTGGAACCATTGTTGTTTTCCGTTTGTTGCTGGGTCCTTGTGGCACCCGCTTGGCTTTTTCAGCAATTATTGTTGCTGAGAGTCCTTGCTGGGTCCCCGCTTACACAGGTGGCTAATTATGCAGTCCGGCACTGTTTGTTTTGTCAAAGTCGCCTCGCGTTGCTGGGAGTATTTAAACACGATATTGTGTTGTGAAGCTAAAAACGAATCTGCACATTGAGAGCACCGAAAGATTGAAATAGCCAGTTAGTGTTACATCACCTCCAAGTTTATCAGTAATTACTAGAGCATTTTTGGAACATTCTATACTTCTTCGTACGTGGTGTCATACTATTATTGTCGCCCTCTTGCGTTCGACCTGCGGCATCATCGTAAATTTGTAATTACCAGTCAATTTAATTTGCTCAGAGACATGTTACTTTCTTAAATATTGAACTTTGTTATGTGCTAGCTAAACTTTTATAATTAGTGGCAACAGTAGAGTTAGCCGTATTTGTGGCTTTCTCCAGTAGCGTGAGTTGCAACATTCTATATCATATTTATTATCGTTAATTAATATAACCCTGTTAATGTTTACTATGGTTTTGTGTATGGCTAATGCAAGCAATTGAAGTGTCCAACCTTTTTTAACTCTGTTTCAGGTCGTAGCGAATTGGTTACACATAGTACTTTAGTGAGTTTAAGAGTTGTAAGCTAATTATCTTATCGGTTATAAAAGACTTTTTGGTGCAGCCTGGTAATTTGAACACCCTGTACTAATTATATAAAAGAACCACACGCCTTCTTCACTGTAGCTGATCGGCCCTCCGAGATCTCCATATTCTCCATGTAGCCTGAATGCTTGTTTGGTATGATTTGAAGCTGGTTAGTCATTGAGAAATTTTGGTTTGGTGCTTGAGTCTAAAATTGTTTGCCGTTCGTAGTAAAATAAATATAGGTACACAGTTGGTGGAAAAATATTGTTTTTGTATATTAAAATCGATGTTTTACTAAATGCTGATTATTTTCATTCTGCTGCAACTTTAATGTTTCACAGTGAAGTAAATTCTCTACATATTGTCCGCGATCTGTTAAAATTTTCCAAATATACCGCAAAATTGATTTTTGAGTTGACTTATTCAGAACTTTAGATTTTTGACTCGAAAGTACTACGTTGTCTATTTAAAATACGATTTTATATTGATTTCTGTTCAATATAAATTATAGGATTTTACTTTGAATTGAATTCTGAATGGTCTGTTACCTGTCCAAACGTTTTACTTTGGTAGTTCATACTTACATAATGTGTCTACTTATTTATCTACAGAAATTTCAATTTTTCGTAATCAGCAAATAGATTTTATTACAATAGATAAAAATTCTTGCTGATAAGAATCGTGGCGACGAGATTCTTTTGAAAACATTCTTTTCAATGAAAATAATTGGGAAAGTAGTTTTTTTTTGTCTATATTTGCCGTATTATTGGAGAATTTATTAATTGAATCTATGACTAGACAATAAAAATATTATTAGTATTTATAAATCAGGGTCACACTGATTTGAGTCTTGAATGGAACGATAGAAGCCTCGTTGTGCAGAATTATTGATTGAACATTTAGCCAAACTGGGCAAGCAACCAAGAAAAGCTATAAGTATTAAAAGCGTAAGATCGTAGTCTCTTTTTCCATAAATATATACACTTTACATAAGCAAATTTAAATATATTTTATGAAATGCGTAAATATAATTACTGTTAACATCGGCATAAAAGAGCCTGCTAAACAAACAAACAATTAATATGCCAAATAGACGAGGTCTAAGGAACTAAGGAAAATAGTGCTTCTCCTAAAATCGTTAAAGATATAACTTTGACACTAAAATTAATCAATTTCAAATTGTATTTCAACAAAAAAATATGTACAGATGTCTATAGTTAGTAATACATCACAATAGTGGCATATTTTGGTGTATTTTTTTTTCTTTCAGCTACTTTCAGCTCAATGCTAAATTCGTGTGTTTTAAAACGGCTATTTTGCTTCAGTAAGGAATGTTCCTTTAAATTCATGCTGACGATGTATAGATGTATTATATGGGCAAACACAACAAAGGTTACATCGTTATCATTTATAACAAAAATTCGGATGAATTGAAAAAACCGCCAAGGCTGAGTACTTTAGGATCTTTATGAACAATTGTCTTTATAAGTGTATATTACACGACGAATTAAACATAACATTAACATTACTTAAATGCAAAATACAGTACATACTTATTAGAATTGAATAGTTATTGATATATGAACACACATTCCCTGTATATATTGAGAAATATTAATAAAAATTTAAATTTGAGTACCTACATTAGATAACTAGATTGTAGAAGACACTTTGAAACTACGATTTTGCTAGAGCTCCTACTAGACTCAGATGCCTAATTTGCTCAATTGCCGAAATGAATTCGGTCTCAGCATTGCATTTCTGCAATTGAGCGAGTTCAGCACCTGAGTCCAACATATATTGCGTTATCTTCAATAAGAAGGTGATATTAGTTGTTGAAAGTTGGAATCGATTCAGCATGTATTTGAAACACACATTAACTGAACTAAAAATAAATCGTGGTCATTAGTAAATTTCTGTCTTTCTCTTTCTCTCTATGACTTTGTTTCCATTACAGGATAGTTTTCATTTAACCCTTTGTCTTCCATAATGCAATTTATATAGTTTTTCTATTTAACGATTGATCGTCGTTTTTTCCTTCTGCTTCGTGGTGACAAATTCAGAATCTTCTTCAGATATTATCTTTCTTTCCTTCGCCCCTCTCAACGTGTTCGTACCGTTTTAAATCTTTATTTTTTAATATCTTTGTGGTATAGGTTGTCTCTAATCTAATTTGATTTTACTAATTTAGAAATGTAATTATATTTTATTGTTTACTAGTTTAGAAAATGTGTTATTATTTTAGGTATATTTTTCGTTTATCGTTTTAGATATATTACCTACCTCATTTTGTCGTCTTGGATCTATTTTGTTTACATTAATTATACTGTTTTTCAGTTGTAATTGGGCAAATGCCTGTAAGTGAAATAAAGATTATTATTATTATTATTATTATTATCGCCATTTCTATCCATATTATTTCAGTTCTTACTCTATCTTTATTGCAGACATCTTCGCATATGATGTGTTCAAATGTGTTTATTTTATTAATTTTTTAAGCAGCCGTATTTCCTCGCCGGTTGCCATGCTTACAACAAGTTTCAAAAGATATTTGGTGTTGTTTGTTCAGTAAGGTTGGGTTCCAGATCGTCCTATGTAGCACTTTCTCCTATGATACATTTTCTTTTACGTGTTCCGCCACTTTCCATGTGTAAGAAATTATTGTCCCTAAATACCTGTACACAGTGGAAACCTACTTTCTTCTATTATCAAGTTAGGTATTAGTCTTTTCTGCTACAAATATACATTCCATCTTTTTACAGTTCATGCTCAGCTCTCACTTCTCATTTTCCCTTTCAGCTTACGCCAACATCTTCTATTCGTCTACCTTTGCAAAAACTATTTGATCGTGTACGAGTGTAGTACTTCCTCTTCAATAGAAATTCTTTCGTATTTTTGTATCATGTTTCTATGGCTTGTTCAACATATACCAAATGACCAGTTTCAAAGGAGAACATAGCAAGTTTTTAAATTTTAGTAAGCAAATGATATGTTTAACGTAATTGATATCTAAGGACCTTTAGCTTCCCTTTGCCCCTTTAATTAAAAGTTCTGATCTAGAAAACCTTGTTTTCTAAATTAAATTAAATGTTTCTAGTAACCCCCCTTGTAATATAGCACGCGTTTGCTATGTTCACTTTTGAAACCGGTCACCCGGTATATTTATTAACATTAGAGGCAGTGTACATGTCTGCTCTAAACCCTTTAATGTTTCAACACTTCTTGTTAACTTTTCGCCCATTTTACTTCTTTCGTCTAAAAGACGAAGGAAGTATTCTAATCGTGAAAAAATCCACTTCCGAGATTTCTTCACGTTTCAGGGTCCCTAAATGACGAAATCATGTTTTCTCACTTTCACTTGTCTGTTGACGGTATAGTTCAAAAACAATTTGCTGAGGAAGTCGATATTTTACATACGAATTATATGTCTGGCACCGAATATACTCCTAGTCAAATATATATAAGGTAAGCATCTTAAAAAAGAAAATTCTGTCTATTCTTGCTTTAACTCAAGAACACCGCTGATAGGCTACTAATTCTATGGTAATTTTGGCAATCTTCTTTGTCCTTTTTATGTATTAAGGTGATATGGAATTTGTACCATTCTTCTGAGATAGTTGACCCTGCTCTTTTTTGATGCCTTAGTAATATTTTTTTTATTTTATCTCACTGTTTTTCACAGTTCTTTGTTTTTCATAATGTTCTATGCATTGTTTCGTTGTTATTAAATTTACGTCAAACCCGTTGTTATTTGCTGTTTCCAGCTATGAATTATTTACCACGATTCGTGTGATTCGCTATAGTCAATTGTGTTACTTATAAATATACATCAACACACGGTGTCACAGTGTCAATTTCCTTCTTGCTGGAACTGTGCTTTAATTTCTCTCTTACATATAGTGTATTCATATCTTGAATCTCTTCTTTTGTTTGTTAATCATTTACAAAGCCTTTTCGTGAACTCTATTTGCTTTTTAAATTCTCTACTATACTCGTATCTGTTTTATTTCTAATCAGTTCTGCAACTTTCTAATACTTTGCTGCTCTAGTCGTACCAAAATGGGATACAGTGTTTTGCGATTGCTTTTCACCATGTATCAATTGTGTTTCAATATTTGTGAAATGTAATTCCCATTTGTCAATAATGACAAGTGTAGACTAGAGGGAAAATCATTTGACATACAGTGAAACACAACTGATACATGACGAATAGCATTTTTTTTATTTTTCATCGTCTTTCTATTTTTCTACTGTCTTTCTATTATTCTGGTTGTAAAGTCTGTTTACTCTCAGATCCTTTATCATCACCGTCTGTTCTCTTTTAACAATTGCCAAATGGATAACTGATCTGAGCCCTCATTTATGTACAAATATTTACGTAAGTCCTATGTCGTAAAAACGTGGCCACCGCCAATCTATACGTTCCGAAGTAGCTAATTTCAATTACATAAAATAATATGATTAATAATTACATAATTTTGCAAAACTGCCATTATATCACATATACATTGGCTAATCAGATCGGTTAAAAGTGTAGTTTTTATCGCCATACTCTTTGAGCCTTGATTTACAGATTACTGGAATTATTGCCCGTCCACCTTTACAACTTGACTCAGTTCGACCCTTGAAATTACTCTAGGACCTTCTGTTTATGTATATTTCAAAGGTTAAAAGTCTAAATTCTATTATAGCATTTACTGTTGTTTTAAAACATTTTTCAAATTATGATATTTTTAAATGTAGAAATTAAAAGCACTGAATTAATTTAAGAAAGAATATTTCTTAGAAGAAGCTTAAAATTGGAACTTTTTTGTTATGTAAAAACAGCATATCATTCCTAAATTTTAACTATTAAAAGTACATACACGTGTAGAGCTCTTTAGCGATCACTTTTAATAGGTTATTTACTTCCAATGAATTAAAATCCTGTTTCACTCAAGTTATTGTTTTTAAGTGACAATGATTTTAAACTACGACATTTCAAGACTGGGATACTCATTAACAACCAAAACCAGCACGACTTGTGATTCTGAATAGTAAATAGATACTCCGAATTGCTGAATTAAAAATTAGTACTTAAAATAGATGAGTATCAAATATTTAATAATTAAAGAATATTAAAAAACGCCTCCCCTTCCATTGAATCTGAGATAATAAGAAGTGAGCTGTCACCATCGCAAGCTAATTTTATTTAAATAATGACAAGTTAATTATAATTTAATTTGGTTTTCAATGCCAGTGTTGCTCATTATAATTCTAGAATCAAAGGGAGAATTTTGTTTCACAGGTATATCTAACTTTGAACCATAAAATATTATTACTAACACAACTGCTCTCAGCATTTATGATGTAAATTAAAAAAACGATTTAATTAATTTAAAATTTTCCAACCAGCAAAAATAATAGAAAACTGTAATTAATCATTATTATTTATTACTCGACTACAATATAATAACTAACACATTCTTATGACTAAAATACTAATTATTAGTAACGCATTTAACGAACTTACCTAAAACGACTTCAATAAGGTAGTGCCATAGGTATATCACACCAGAAAACAACACCCATGTGGTTACAGCAAAACTGGTAGTTATTGTAAACAATGTTAAAAGCATTTTTGATAAAAAAGTATTAAACAACGGTAACTAACATAGTTTTTAAAGTTCACACATCTGTCGAAGTAACCGAAGGCAACTTGATCCAGATTGATATATCCACTATTGTATTATTATCGCACTTATCTTTGCACTTCACTTTATTTTTGTAACTTTAAACATCTTATCAGCTCGTCGAATATTTTAAATTTTAGATAATCCAGTCAATACCTAATTAAGAAATTCCGTTAGAATTGGCCACCTTTGGTTTTATGCAGAAGTACCCAAAAAACAGCGAAATTTACTAAAACAACTTGCTTTACAAAAGTATAAAGGGATAAGAAATGTATAAAGATAGTAATATGATTTCAATTATTGTGACATTTGAAACTATTCATTGTCTAATTGCAAATCATCATTAGATAACCAATATTAACTAGTTAAATCACTGAATGATTTTTAAAAAATTGCAAGTGAATCAATTTCATCGAAATCTTTTTAAAAGTAACAGTACTTAAATGTGTCAATTTGTGGTCGATCTGATATTTTACTTGTTTGCCATATTTTTTCTCATAACTCAAATTTCGTATGTCCCATGATTAATACCAGATGACTCCGAAATATCTACTGCCGATATAAGAGACTACAGATAACATTGAAATAATACAAAGTAATGTACCCTAGTTCGACAATGCTTTTTTATAAAATAAAAGATGTTCGTTAGTTAAAAGGTTACATTTTATGTATCTATTTATAAGTTCAGGTGTTAATTATTAAATTAGATTTTGTGAATTTTTATAAACGCCTTTGAAATTTGTCGTTAAAAATTTTAATAAAGACATCCTTTATTAGAGTACTTTTCTTTGCCCTATTTATTTATAAGAGAGTGATGTGCAGGGAGCTGCGATCGTGACAATCATATTATACATAAGTACCTATGTAGCACAACTGTGTGTAAGGTGATGTGGGACTCTATACTCTGCTGATATAAAAATTCATTTTAACATCATTGCAAAGTAATGCTCAACAATAGAATACCAATAGAATTATCAAGAATAGCTGATATTGCTATTTATATTATTTATTGAAGTTCCTGTTTAAATAATAAAGTGCAAATAATGCAGTACTATACTTTGCGCAACGAACAAATAGAGTAGCTTATGCAACCCAAATGACATATTACAAAGCTGAGTGAATCAGTATTTTAATAATAATTACTAAAGAATCATATATGATAGTCTTTATAATTAAACCTAATTTCAATTGGCATTGAATAATTGTTTGAGGTTATGATACAAATAAAAACTTGGATCAACTTCAAAAGCATGGCATTTATGCACTTGTAATAATGAGATTTAGCAAAAGCCAGGCCACATGACTACATATATTACAAGTGCACAGATGTCATACTTTTGAAGTTGGACGAAGTTTCTATTTGTATTATAACCTCGAACAATTATTTAATGTCAGATGAAATTAGGTCTAATCATTATAAGGACCGCGATCTCTGATTCTTTAGTAATTATTATTAAAATACTGATCCTGTCACCTTTTTAATATGCCAATTGGGTTGCATAAGCCACTCTATTCGTTCGCTGCACCAAGTACGTATAGTGTATAAAATTTATTTAAAGCTGTTTTATTTGAATGATAATTAGATCAGTTGTCACTAAACCGATTAAGTAATTGTTCTAGCTTATATTTAAAGCAATAATAAATAAGTAGATTTGTCAAATCCTAAAACGAACAGTATATTTTAAGTTATAGCTGTGTTCAAGAAGGCCAACAAGAAAAAGAATTGGTAGCCTTCCTTATCTGTAAACGATTACACGATTAATACATAGATAATGTTAATTACGCATCATCTAGATTACTTCTTGTTTAACAACGCATAAGAGAAAATACACGTGTATGGCATATACGACCAGAAGAAAATAAACCATGGAAGACCGGACGAGTTCTTTAATGATTTCCATGACGAAATAACAACAATGCCTATAAGAGATACTATTTTGAGTATCTAAGATCTTAATGCAAGAGTAGGAAATAATCCAACCCCGGTTTTACACAATAGACTTAATGAAAATGATATAAACCAAAATGGTGAACTTTTAATTCAAATTTTGCCTAAAAGTGGCATGATGATGAAGATAGTTTAAAATAGACATAGAACTAAATAAAAAACCAATATTCTGAATACTGCAAAAGAGGCCTTAGGTCAAGAAGTATTAAAAAGGCAACGTCAATAATAAAATCCCGTGGTTTACACTAGCAATTACACAAATTGCCAAAGAAAGAAGAAACACATTTCTGAAAACCAATAAAAAACCCAGGAAACTTGAGAAATACAAAGAAAAAACTTAATAAAACTTGAAATGAGAAGTATTAAACAAAATGTTCTCCATGAAACTAGAAAGTGATATTATGGCTGCCAGAAGCAAATAGGGCGAGTCTTGCAAGATAAAAAGTCAGAATTCAAAGAGTACGTGGTGTAGCGAGTAAAAACAGTCTTGCACGGCGGCCATAAATAACCCCGCGGAATGTATTGGAGGAAGAAGATATGACCGTCATGTCTCAGCAAAAGGTTCGCTCGCAGGGGACAAGGGCCGCAAAAATATGACAAGTTCTGACGACGCAATGTCCGCAATTGACGCAAACAGTTAATAAACTGCGAATGCGTCAAGTCTAAATTGCAGGGAATCCGCCTCTCCTCACTGGGCACACACCGGCGGACGGGCTATTGGATTAGACAAGGGATGAGATCGTAAAACTATAAACAACGCCAGGTTGGATACAAAGCAGCCGCTACCGCAGTTGGCCAATGATAACCCACCCTTGAAAACACAATGGCCTGTTGCGAGGCCATCGATAACTAAAAGGCCGGCACCTCCCGAGTCATGAGTCATACCGCGTAGGCCGAGATTAGCACTGTGTTATACGGCGTTAAGGGTAAAATCAAGATATTTGTAAGCTAGGAATATTTATTAAATCATATTTCTACAAATAACAAAGAACATACATTGTTAGGAAGCTAGCAAAGTAAATTCAATACGAAAATAGAAACAAAAACAAACAATACGTACGTAATATACAGGTACAAGTAAATCTAATATAAAAATCCTACGATGAAAGTGTTTTAATTTTTCTATTTTTTGTGCCGTAAGATATATCATCATTTTTCTTTTTAGAATAATTGTTTAACAATATGTTAACCATTATGTTCAAAGCTTGTTGAATCAGGGTACCAACAGTAATGCCACATTTGCAGTAATCATCAACAAATACATCATTTTTCTGAAGAACTTGATACGACAAAGAGTAAAGTAACCGCTTTTGGTTTCCGCATTGAATAAACTGTGTTTCGTATTTACTAGACAACACCAAATTAAACGTAGCTAAAGCGTAAGAGCACATATTAAAAATTATATCAGATGGGTACAGAAGACCTCCCCTATCAATTGCTTTCAAATAACATCCATTTGCAGTTTCTCGTGAAAGATCAAGATTTTTCTCTATAGTTGTTAATTTACGACATTCGATGCATTTAATTTTCTTATTAACTCCACGCGCAATATATCCACCTATAAAGGTTAAAGCTTGTAATATATTCGAATCAAATTCAGGCACGATTTTTTCGCAAAGAAATTCTTTAAAATTATTTTCAATAATTTCCTCCAGATGATCTTGGTCAGTATACTCAAAATGTTTCAAATAAAATGTCCCTGAAGTGGACGAATTCAAACTTATAATTGAAAGCATTTTAAGTCTTCTTTCGGATTGCAAAATTTCGGTAGCCGACACATGATACTGCCCACCAGACATTTGTCTGTATTGTCCAAACCTACCCTCCAAAGAATCAGTTTGGAATTTACCTAGGAGAACAAATGTCACCTGGCCTATTTCACCTGACAGCAAGTAATTGCATAATTCTATGTGCGTGTCTGTAGTATGTTTTAGGGCACAATATGTATCTGGCGTTAATCTACCGCTTTTAGATGCAACACCTACCCTTAGATCGTTCCACTCTTCTAACCAAGCAGAAAAATCTGTTAAAAATTTAACCTGCACTCCCAGTAAGTCAGAGATGGCATCCCGCTTCTGGTCTCTTAAACAGATTCCTTTTCGTAAAGCTTTAACGTTTACAATATTCCACCAACTCGCGATTGTTTCAAGAAAAAGAATTGTTCCATCGGCATCTTTAAACTCGCGATTTTCTTGTTGTTTTAGTTTTAAGGCAGCGACGTTTTTTTCGTCAAACAGTTTGCATGCAAATAAAACATTTTGCCTTTCCATATTTGTAGGAAACAAAACCTTTTTACTAAGGGCCGGAGCAGTTTTTACTACAGAATATTGCTCTAGTTGATAAAGGTTTTTCAAATGCTGTAGGTTTGCAATTATATACAAAGTATTAGTGTCATTATTATCTGAAGGCACTGGCAAATAGAAACACTGGTTGGTGACTTTTTGGTTCAACCAATTATTTCGGATGCATTTCAAAAGGTGTACAGTGTCAAATAATAAGAACAACCTTTTGTTGGAGTATGGATTAGTGATAAAATTTTGAAGAGAACCTCCACACAGTAATTGGTACATTTTCCGATTTACCCTGTTGTTATCACAACAAAGAGTTAGAACATGATAGCCACATTCATGCAACAGTTTAATTACGTTCAATAACATATTTTTAAGTTCCTCGCTGATCATATTTTGTACTGGATACATAGCTACCACGTCTTTATTTTTCGAAAATATTGACCCTATCATAAAAACCTGCATGGTTGTAGCTACTTCATTGCTGCCAGTAAATCCTTCCAATTTTCCACCTTTGTATTGAATTTCAGGTCGTAAATATATTTCATCTAACATTAAGTTAACAGTTAGTTCACTTTTGTTTAGAATTTCACACTTTCTTTTTAAATAATTTTTATGTGAATCTTGAATGCCACTTTCACATCCATCAATACGACTCGATAAATTTTTTAAATACTTCGGATGTGGTAGTTTTAGATATCCACTAGCCCTTAGCATTTTATATGCAGCTGGATAGGTAAAATATAATTGTGCAGAAAACACAAGTTTTTCTGGTGAATAATGGTGTTTGTTATTGATACTCATATCCAATTCTTCATATAAAAATGTTATCTTTGAAACAAAATCTTTATCAACATCCTGGTCTGGTTCATCAGATATTTTATTTAAATATTCCTCTAACAACAAGCAGGACATCTTTAAATTATCCGCCGTGGGTAGCGTAAACGAATCCAGAAAATTAATTAATGCAGTAAATATCGACCACTTTGTCAACTTGACCTCGTTTTTGAATAAATTTTTAAAAATGTGAGGGTAACACTTTTTTCCGTCATTAATGCACATTGATTTGTAAATCTGAAGTAATTTTTAAAGACGTAATTATTTTAGGGACATCATCAGTAAATAAAGTAAAACATAATACGAAATTTTCCGATTTTTTACAGAACCAGTGGTTGGGAATATGTGAAACACAATTCTCGGAAAACCATTCAAAATTTTGTATGTGATCTGCAGCTTCCGCTTCTAAGATTGCGCGTTCTGCAATTTTCTTCTTACGTAATTCAATTTCTTCAGCCCTTTCATCTGGCGTTTTTCGTTTAGCAGGTAGTTCTGAAGATAGATATGAAGGCTGATTAGGAAATACAGTCGGATATGCATCTTCAGTTAAAGATATCGTCTTTTTGGGTACAGACTGAAGTTTTCCATCCTGTGTTTTGACGGTACTATTGCTTGATATAAATCTGTCTTCAAAGTGTTTAATGCAGATTCCCGAATATTTGCTTGGAAGGAAATTTTCGCGGTTGATTTTTTTTACCCATAAAGCGCGCATTTTTTCGTCATTTGGAAACTTAAAAGTTGACACATTCTCACGTGTAATATCCTTCACAGAAACATAATTTGACTTGCAAAGTGGCACACAACACTTTCTGCCCATCTACAAAAAATAATAAAAATAAATATCCTAATTATCATCTTAAGATCCACTATTTTAAATTACATGTGGCCATCATACATACGTTTAGTGTTCAGGGTTGGTATTCAAATTTCTTATTAGTTTATACTTAGCATACATACCTTTAAGAAATCACACAATTAATTTTTATAAATAATAATAACTGCTTCACATGCAAAAGTACATTGCCAAATTTAGCAACCTTTCAATTACTCAGAACGTAAAGAAATGGTATATTACTTTAGCATAAACACACTCGAGTCGCCTCGCCTAGCCTCAACACAGTCAAAAGTCGGCCTACGCTGTGTGACTGATTGGGGTTGTGGAAGGGGAAGTTGCCGGCCTTTTAGTTATCGATGGCCTCGCCTGTTGGCACATCTGAAGAACTGTAAATTCCAAACCATCTAGCAGACGAGCTGAGCGTCGTAAATCTTTCAGGTTACGCAATGGGACAGAAGCAAAATATAAACACTATCGGAGCAACAACCCTGACGTCTCTTTTCATAGTCATCTATCGAGCGCTAACAAGAAGTCCGGGATTCACTGTTAGCACGTCACTTTAAATTTGCGCAGTGTGTGCACTTACTTGTCCATGGCACTGTATTTGTTCAAATGTAATTAAATTTCATTAAATGAGTGTTGATATCCCCTATGGATTTATTGTTCCTATCTACATAAGTGTAAGCAACAACTAACGTGGAAATAAACAAAATAAGCTCGGGAGAATAGGTAAATTAATTTCAAAATCCTTTTAAAGCCAACGTAGAAAATATTAGCCAAAGCAACGAATCCAACACACCTACAATCCTAGGAGAGAAAAAACTAAATAAATAAGATGTTAATACTAGTGACTTAAGTTAGACGAATTAAGAAATGGAAAATCTCCAGGAAGAAAAATTTATAATGAACTGCTAAAATATTGTGGTGGACAATTTATTACTAGAAGAGTTAACCAAATTAATACGAAACATCTTCGAAAAGCAACACTTCCTGACGAATGGATGGAGAACCGGAGTAATAATACCAATCTTTAAAAAAACTGTAAAAGGGTTTACACGGGACTTCCTAAATTACATCAATTTGTAATAAAAAAATTTAGTCCGATGGGATTCGCTCCCAGGCGAATATTTCGAGAGCAGTTTCTAATCCGCCACTTGCAGCCGCTTGAACAACGTGCCACGCCCGTGCTCGAGTTTTTGCTGCGTTATAAAGGCACCATACCACTCTGTCGCATTTGTGATGTTTACCCTGTATCTGTTAGGTCCCATTTTCGCCAATGATAAAGCCTGAACTACGTGCAAATTATTGTTTTTATCTATTTCTCAGTTAAAGCAAAAATAAACAACCATTTTTAAGGTGCCCACCCTGTATATATTTCTTCGAAATTTTCTCAGTTTCATGTAGTAACTATCGTGGTATAACATCACTTAACTCAACCCTAAAACTGACAATGAAAATCATAACAAATAAATTCTATGGGACAATAATGTTACAACAGTACCAGCAGGGATTTAGACGGGAAGGTCTTGCATAGACGCTATTTTTATAATCAGACAGTTGATAGAGAAGTCAATTAAATGTAATAAAACGGTTTCTATTTGCATTAGAGATTCAGCAAAAAAACGTTTGATATAATCTTAAATTGTTCATCTCAATGAAAATATGCGAGTATATGTGCAGAATAACACCATTATTGGAGTAAATTGGATACATTTATGACCAGGCTTAGGATAATTATGCATTTGCATATCTGCATATGCAAATGCATATTTTTACTGTTTTATACAATAAATGCATATTTTGAAGTTTTCTAATTAATGCTGCATATTTCTAAAAACTTTGATTTCGAGTTGTATAAAATGTAATTATTTTGAAAGTTTTTAGTACTTTCAAAGCAGAACAGCTTGAAAAGTGCATCTGTTTATATTTTTGGTTGAATATTGGTAATTTTTAAGATAAGCATTTTAGGCGATCGATGCTAACCTTTTAATAGGAAATGCAAATCCTTTTTAATCAATTCTTAGAACGGTCTAGAGATTATGGCCCAGGTAAATTTATGTTTTGGTCAAGTCAAATGAATGAGGCTTTATAATGAGCTGTTCTATGCTTCCCTCTACACTTTTGAGTGATGGATGATATTGTTTTGACATTCAACTAAAAAATTATGTAAGAGGGGCTTAGTGTTGATTAACAAAATATGTTTTTGGAAATCTGTACTAATCCTTTTCTTGCCACCTCTTTAAGTTTCAGTTTGTAGTAGAACCACAAGTTTAGTTATCCAACAACCATTCTACAGTCAACATTAAAATATCTTAGGTACATAAAACATAAGTCAAGCCCAAATTAATACTAAATATTAAAATGAGAAAAGATGAAATATCTTCAAGTGTAATTCTAAACCAGTTTGTTCTTCATTTTGAATACTTCCCTAATGGTAGTGTGCTACTTTGTAAATGTTGTAAAGTTGCAATTGTAGCTTCAAAAAAAGTTCAAGTTACTCGGCATATGCAAACAGAAAAACATCTGAGCAATAAAAAAACTGCTAATAGACATCAACAACTCCAAAACCAGGACCACACCATGCTAAGTTTAATTATGATTTATGTAAAGCCTTCATTTTTGACGACTTATCTTTATCAAAAACCAAAAATCACAGTATTTCGAGCGAAGTACATGAAGCGAGATATTCCTCAAGAAATCAAAATTAATAAAAAATTCTGTTCCTGACTTACACATTGTTACATCGAACCAAATTAGAAAAGAAGCATATTTAAGTGCATATTTTCGGAATTTTTCGTGCATATTTGCATGCATATATTCCAATTTTTACGTGCATATTTATCCTAAGCCTGTTTATGACCAATTCCTATTATCTACAGAATATATTATACGGCAAGATTACTCTTTGAGTCCAGTCTTATATACTTTTATCACGGAGGAGTCATCAAAGAAGTAAAAAAGTTGAAAGGGTACCAATTAAATCAGGTAGAAATCAACACAGTATGTCATGTCGACGACGCCAGGTTAACAAAGAATGCTGCTTTAAGACAAAGTGTATAGCGATAACACGGGGATAAATCACTAAGGGGAGAAAGAGAAACATATAGACCCAGAAAGTGCTAGAATGAATCTCTGTAAAATATAAATGCGACCTGGAAGGAAAATGCGAGAGCCTGTTAAGAAAGCCTGTAAGAAAAAGAATGAAAAGAAACAGAAGAGCAATAAGAAGTAGAAGAAAAAGAAGAAGAAGATAATTCTGGTGGCACTAATTGGTGCTAAATGTTCTTGAAAAATGGTAAACAGTAACAATTGCGCATGTTAATTTCTATATATACAATGTGAATAATGTAAGACTATACACTGAAAACTTTACTTTAGTATTAATCAATTTACGCATGCTAGTAACAATTGTCGGTTTTTAAATTACAATTAAATAATGCCGTTTCGAATAGTTTCTATAGTAACTATGTTGTTATTTTGTTTAAAAACACCATGGTAACAGTAAGTAAATGCCCTATGTCTAATTTTGCATAATTCAGCCATGTACAGTCTTACATTATTCTCACGGTAGTTAATTAGTTAATTTAACGAGTGTTTACACCTTTCTTTTCCGATTATCTATTACAAGTTTATTAAACCTTTTCAATAAAGTAAACATTTCAAATTAAGCCATTAATATGTACAAGTCTACTTTTATTAAAACATGGAAAAAACGTTAAACATTTATTTCGACATTTTTGAGGAAGAAGACATCTATTATTAACTAACAGTACTCTATAATTGGATAGATTTCTGAGATTATGTTAACACTCAAAAATAAAACGCTCACTGTTTCTGAAAAAATAAGATTTTCCGTACAGAAGAATTGAGAATTTCTGATTACACTAATTTACTGATTGTCTTGTATAAGTACAGTACAATACAGTTTTTGCATTAGTCAATTTGATCTGTCTTCTTTATTTGTTTTAACACATTCAAACGTATCCCGCACCTGTAGGAGTTCTATACATGTAGCTAAATCATCTGACATGGCACACTTGGATTTAGAAGAAGACTAATGTATAGATTCTGTTCAATAGCCTATCCCAAAAAAATCCACTGGACATTGCTTTATAAGTACATTACATAATAGCTAAACGTACGCAGCTCTATACTTAAACGCTACAATAAGCTACCTTATAAAATTAACGCTTAGCTAAATGGTTAGTACGTTAATTTTCCTTATACACGATAACAAAAAAAGTTCCTTCTAAGAAGCGATAAGATGATTGATAGCGCACGTAACAGTCAGGTTTCTAGTCATCAACAATCAAATTGCTTCCTCGTTACACTAATTAGGCACCTTCAAGGTCAAGTTTCAGTTTTAAACAATTGGAAAACTACATTAAAGTTGAAAATATATATAATAAACGTGTAAATAAAAGGCAGACGCATTAGTTCCAGGTGTCGTGAGCTTCTGAAACATTGAACTAGATACAAACGAACTTCAAAGTTCAAGGCAACACGCCGAAACTATTCCGCTTATGTAACTATATTTGTATTTACTAATAGGCTTTGGCATATTTCAGATTTGTTTATATTGAAATTTTAATGACTGAAACCTGTTTAGGATTTATATTAACGTTGAGGTTTATTTTCCGCATCACTACTGTATAATAGCAATTTGTGGACGTATAACTGCAAAACTTGATTGCTTCATGATAGAACAAATGCATAGCAGTAATGCACAATGACGGTTACTAAAGTAATCATATATATATTCATTAATTGAACTGTCACTTCAGAACATTACCGTTAGAAGTAAAGTAGGTAACACAACCAATGCAGTATGAGCAATTTAATTTTTTTTTTAGTTTTGGTATGTACCAATCGTTTTAAACTAACTTTTCATGGAAAATATCATCATGATGTCTATGATAACACATGGAATAATAACGTAATGCACCTACTGAACTGGAAAATTTTAAATTATCCAAAAAACCGCCCATCAACATTTCTGATACACAACCTAAAGTTATTTCAAATGATATTCGTCTCTGATTTACGTATCTCGTCTGCCTTTTTGTATTAGAGAGCGTCTTAGAAACTATAATTTTCAAGGTTCAATTGCGTTACCAATGACAATGCTGTTGAATTTTACAAAAATAAGGCATTTCTCATGTATTGCAACTGCAGATGCAATAATATAAAGCGTTGAGTGTGGTGTAAACAACGATAGCTGCAACCGTTTTCGAGAAAATTAACATTTTATCTGTAACCTAGTGGCAGATACCATTTTTCAGCGCAAACTATTTATGGACATAAAATATTCAAACCGTCTGCTTTTGAAGTTTATAGCTATATTTTTAAAAACATTTTCCATCAATCTTCTCGGTATTTCAAATTGATTCTCCTGAACATGAATTCACAATATGTGGATCTCGTATACTTGTTCTCAATTACGTAAATGCAAATGATTGTAGCTTATCTGCAATGACGCGCAAGGGAAAACTTCTTTTTATTTAAATTTAGTCACCACTGAGAACCAACTTTTGTACTCAATAAGACGTAAAGGAAAATTTTAGCACGATCCATTATAAAAGCTGGATTTGCCGAAGGTCAAGTTCTATCAGTTGTGGGTTAATAGATTTTTATGTTGAATTAATAATTCGCTGGAATCGCCCAGACTCTTCTTGTTGCAGACGAAAGATGCTTTAGAGAATTGACCCAGCCGGCGTAAACTGGCTTAACAAAAAATAGCAATGAAAGAATGACGTATTTTTATCCTCAAAAAAACTGTTTTACATACGAGTGGACTTTAATCACAAAGTACATAATTTTCCACGGGGAGAGTCAAATATATGATTATATAAAATTACCACAATTAAGCTCAATGAATCTATTTATCATTATCATTATTATTAAGTTTCTAGCCATATATTTATGATTTTTATTTATTTATTTATTCGAAAATATTGTTCAATTTCAAAATATATGAACAACCTGTTTGCTTCACAATAACTATTTGTGAAGTCTTGCCTTAATAATATCTTATTCTGTAATTAGGACAAGAAAAATAGCTTAGAAACATTATATAACAAACATAAATGGAAGGATAAACATATCTAAACTAAAAATAAATTAAATTATGAAGCCTTGAATCAATATAATTGAAGAAATAGCAAAGTAAATAGAAACAAGTAAAAATTAAAAAAACAAGAAAAGTTCTAAAATAGTTGCTGATTATAGGAAAACAACTAAAATGTCATCAACTTAGAAAATTAATAAATTCAATAAAATAGAAGACTACACCTAACCTAAACGAAGGGATAGAAGCAAATAACGACAATATTCAAATGTACAAGCAATAAAGGCAGATAAAGCAAATAGAAGTTGAATAGGCAAAATATGGCGTCGGCGTGGATGGAAGAGCGAATACCCTAAATTAAGAAATTGAATTTATCATTTTAATACCATAGATAGATAATATAAAGCAGAGAATATCTAGAGAATCATATATCCATAGTTATTAAGGAAACAGTAGATAGAAGGTGGTGGATAAATAGGAAGTTTATAGCACATTTATAATTAGAATACAAATTTTCTAGTTCTAACGAATATAATATTTTCCGCTACATCCAGGTCACATCCATGACTTGTATCAGTCACTAGAAGAAGCCGTACTAAAATTAAAATGAGCCATTACAAAGTAGTTTTATATATGCTAACACTTTAGAGTAACTTGAGTATGAAGCAAAACGAGTTTTTGAGTACTCTGCTATTCAACATTATAATGGACGGTTTCATCAAACACAAACTGCTTCGTGGTCTAAAAGTAAAACCAGTATGTAATCACCTGCATTTGCTAACAATATCTTAATAATAATAATAATAATAATAATAATAATAATAATAATAATAATAGGTGCAAAACAGAATGTTAAGTAAGCTAGGTGAAAGCGAGTATGGTCCAATTAAATAGTCTCCCACAATACCAGTTCAGGTAAGGGCAAATTGATGTTAATATAACCGATTCCAGACGGCGTGAGGATTGTGGTCGTTCCATATTGCATTTCCAACGCTTTATACTTTTTGGAGACCCATGCTGTTGCATGAGAGTCGCCCATTCGATACTCTACTGCTCGACTGCTGGTTTTCTTCTTTTCGTTGCAAAACTTTTCCTCAAATTCAGAAAAGCGTGCAGTTTTCGAGGGACTGGGGTTTCTTTCTTGCTTGAAGTTTTCATTTTCTCTTAACTGACGATCGATTGAAGAATATCTTACGACAAGAATGCAGGCGGTTAGGAAATCTCCCAGAATAGAGACATTCAACCAGCCAACATCAAATCTACAAATCAAAAGTGCTCTTGAGCCAAAGCGGCACATTCCCGAACATGGGTTTGGATGCAACATTTTTATGAGATAACCACATTTTACTCTCATTGCACTAATTCAAAGAGCAAGAGATGTCAATTACAATGTTTATCGAGTTTGATAAGTTCTTTTCTAGAGTGAAACATGAGAGATCAATAAAAACCCTTTAGAAATCAGTGCTAGAGGACACAGATACGGTAAAGGTTCATGTGAGACTAGATAAAGATAAAATAAAATTCAGACCAAGCAGGGGGCGCATGATCTTCATTATTGTTCAATGCCCATTCAGAAAAACTCATTTGGTGTACTCGAAGGAATCATAACAAAATGATAGGTTGTTAACAATATTTTAGAAGCTTCAAGACAGAATATGTGCTGGATGTGTATGGAGAATGCAGTATACGATAAAAGAAAAGAATAACGATCATGAGCAAAGAAGACATTTATGCTGACAGGGGGACATATTTCAGGAGATAACAAATATCTCATTCAACTTGAACTTCAGCAAGTATACCATTTACTGAGTATTTTTGTATGGAGTATTAAGCTGCCCTACGTATAAATAAATTGAAGTATCTGAGACATGGTGTTATCGTCCCATGTTAAGAATCTCTTGGATCACCATGTGATGAATAAGATGGGGCTCTAATATGATATGCAAAGAGAGACATAACAACTGCAGCTTACTGCTCAAGGAAAATTCAGGGATGATTTAACAAAAATCAACAATTATTGTCCTGTTTGAATAATTGATGACAATAGACAAGGCTAACATCAGTAATTTGTTCCAGAGCAACATATTTTTTACATTGAATGTCGAAATAAACAACTAACATCTTTAACAATGTCTATGATAGTAAGAGAACTCGTTTTGAAGAAGTAATCCATACGTATCCTAAGGGTACAAGTTCTTTGCTCTCACTTTGCATACTTCATACTTCAAGTTTCAAAAAGAAAGTCCCCAAATACATATGAATAAGGATGCGCATCACAAGAACGAGTGTATTTCATCGATCGATTCAGCAGAATCTTACAATGAGCCCATCCGCTTGAAACCGGAAGGCCGCGTTGTTCTTCAGAAAGCGAAAGCCACCGATGTTTGTACAAAATCCATGATTTTAGCACAACAGCCTCATATCTGTGTCAATAAGGATTTTGTTTGTTTTAGATGCTTTCAGCATCAACAATGCCGTGCACGCCTATTTGCATGTACGAAGAATGTATAAATTCTTATATCAAGATTGAAACCGGCTTGTCAATTAATTGCCCAAAACGCTGGGATAAACTTTCACTGCAGATTCACCGTTACTGTACAAAAGTTTGGGATTCCTTCTTCTGGGTGTGTGATAACCTTGTATAGTACTTCAAGCTTCAGTTATTTATGTGGCAGTTTGGATTCATTTTTGACTGAGTATAACTTGTTTTATTGCAAAATTAAAAATACTGCGTGTTCGTAAAAGAATTCCGAATTTCCGTAAGCTGTCAAAGTTGATTATTGTGTTTGTTATTTTTTTCTGAATGTAATAACTTAAAAAGCTTTTTGCACTTGCGGGACTAAAGTTGGCACTTTAGTCACTTATTTCAGGGACTAAAGTAGCTCATTTTATCTCTAGGGACAGAAGTAATTACTTTAGCCCCTAGGGACTAAAGTAAAAAATGTTACCGTATCTATGGTAATCTATGGTAAATTCGGGGTTAACAGGTTAGGTTTCGCGTCAGTTTTGACATAAACTGACGCAAAACCTCATCTATTAACCTCGAATTTGACATAATTGTGAGCTCTTGTCATAATGACTTACAGTGCCACCAACTTTAAAATTTAGCAAAGGCTACTAATTTTAAAATAATTGTAACTAAAATGTCAATAAATGACGTTTAAAAAAACGGGTTTTCGTTTTAAATCTTCCTGCAACGTGAAAAAAATAGTATATGCAACTCGGAGAGAATGCTATTTTGCTTCAGTGCAATTTCTGACTCTCGGGCTTCGCCCTCGAGTCAGAAATTGTACCTCAGCAAAATAACGCATTTCTCTCCCTCATTGCATAATCTACTATTCTACATACTACATTATTTGAATGTGGTCACCGTTTGCGACGCGTAACATCGCTAAGCCATAATTGAGTTCTTGCCACACTTTTTCCAGCATATCTCCAATACTGTTGCTATTTGTGTCCAAAAGCTCTTTCAAAGTTCTAATTTTCGTCTTATAGACTTGATTCTTAATACATTCCCATAAATAAACCTAAAGGTGTAATATCTGGCAATCGTGATGGGCAAACAATTGATAGGCGATCATTTCCTTCTCTATGCGACAAGGTTCCAGTTTCTTTAGAATTGTTATGCCACCTTACAGAATTTTTTGAAATCAGATTCATATTGTAAAGTGTACCAAAGTTTCTTTGAGTTCAAGTAACGAACATTTTGTATAAACCACTTAACTCAGTGCAGCATTTGCTGTTCGTTGAACAGTTTAACATTGCAGCTTAAAATAAACAAACATTATTTGACAACGAAATACAGAAGAATGCAAGTAAAACCTTTTGAATTAATGTCTGCATTGAAAAAACATTTTTAAAAATCGCTTCTACTTTAGTTCTTATGAACACGCTGTATATAAATTGCAAATAAAACTTTAATGATGGAATTAAAAGCAAAATAAACTTCGATTAAACATGGTTTGGGGCAAGGTGTGTGAAAGTTTTCGAAATTCCAACGTTCAAAGTGAAGTTTCGATGTTTTTAAAAATGTTGGAATTATATTATTAGATTTGGAAGAAGACCTTGGGTTTTACGTTTCTCATTTTTAGACCACGCCAACTGTATATACAATCGACACATTGCGCAGACTAAACATTTATAAAGCCTGAGTGGAGAAAATTGCCACGTTGCTAATTTTAACACTATATGCTAAAGGCGCCACTTCACATTCCTGTGTTTCACAAAACAAGTGAAGTAATAGAAAACCTATTAGAAATTTTCAGTTTAGCAGTTTCAGTTAGGAAAACCCTAAGGAACTGTAATATTCTTTACCCAAGAAATTTTACTTCATCACTCGAGGATTTCTAATAATAAATGTAGCAAAGGCTTCATTCAGTATTCCAGTGAAAATGTATTCGCTGCTGAAATACAGGGTGTTTCAAAATTGCACAGAACAAATGATCAATGAAATCTTTGAAACGAATGATTTAGGACCTATGTTCATTAGGGTTTTTTTCTTATTTTTTTTTGCTGCAGATGTGCAATTTTTAAACACCCTATATATATTTAGAGAAGATAAATACGTCGTGGTAAAGATTTAACTTTTGTAAACCATTTGGACGATTGTCCACTCAAATCTGTTGTTGTTAAATAAGAACTGTGAAGAAAGTGTGAATCAGTCATATGACAAATTTATGGAAATTTTGATAATTTGTTAAATTACTTTAATTGAATTTTTTATTTATGTGCTGAAACCAGGAAAAATACATCATCTAAACCCTGGAGTTGTGCGATATTATCCGAAACTCAAATTCTATTTTATTTTAGCACAACTATTCACGCCTTAAACTCTTTAATGAATAAAAATGACTTCTAGAAAACGGTTACTAACGTTTGGCAGTGTTAATAAACTTACTGGCATACAAAAATGTTGTACTTCTAGTAGCTATTCCACAGAATTCCTTGCATTTTTAGTTATTGCATTTTTTTAGCGAAAGCTGCTCAAAAACTGTATTTCGCCGTAAGAAATGTAGGCTAAAATGCTAACTTTTCTTGTAAATAAAACACGAAATTAAGCAATAGGAGCCACTCAACTGTAATAACACAGCTATTATTACGCCAAACAGCAATTTCATATTTTATTGAAACTTTTTGAATTAATTACAATTCGTCAACATGTATAAATATTTTTATAAGTTCAATAAACTAGTTCCGGTTCTTATGATACACATGTTAATAACATTAGCAACAGTCAGAAACTATGCTATAAATTTAAAATTTTGCTTGTAGCTATCAGGATTTACAACTTTTCTGTAACGCAGTACCGTTTTACTGCATTTTTACATTGGCACTATAACCGCTGACGTTCACCAATCTACGCTAGTTTGAAACGCTGAGAAACATAAGAAATGCATTAAATAACAATGCAAATGTGCTCAACATGATAACGGTCAATTAAATTTATCAAGTGTTGGAAATGCACTGGCTAGATTTTAACTTGCGCAAACACCTACATATTATGAATTTTTAAGACAATACTTCTACAATCAAAAATTACATCACCAGCTGTAGGTGAGAATAATTAACTATAAACTCATAATATGCGTTCTTCTGCAAATATTTTGCCAATGCCAGAAGCAAGGTTATATTATAATACATTTTATTGCAATTATTACTGTATTTGAGAAAGAAACGGTTGTTATACCAGCATCGTTCGTCACCGCTCTGTAAATATTAGTTTTACAGTGTGTAACAGTCAAATATTTTCGTACGAATACCTGTACTCAGACTAGTGTCGTGGTTTTTAACTGGTCTTTAAGATGCCCCTTGTTAATTTAAATTAAAAAATGAATGCTTAAAACTAATTTTCACCATCTTTCCTGTGCAACATGTTTTGGAACTGTCGATTTGCATTATGCTAAATAAAATAGCAACTTATATCGTTATATAAAAACAAATAGGTTTAAACCGCACTGTATGAATCGCTTTTTTGCTATTAATGTTTGAAATAAAAGTATGAGCTATTAAAATAAAACAAAAATTATGTGTCGCAAAGGAGCTCTAAAGTACTTTTTTTTTTAATTTAGAAATCTACAACAATTTTTAGTCGGTTATTTTTACATACTTTTCAAACTAAACAGTCACTCTCTGTTTTGCAATTTTTTGAAAATTCCCGCAGCGCCACCATTTTGACATCACTATTCTAAAAACATTGTTAAGCAACAGAAAGAAACCTTACAACTCCTGTAGTGGATTCAATTTCTCAAAGTATTTTCATATAAAAGAAAATCAACCGTGACCTACTTCCATTTATACCGCATATATAGAAAATATTAATTCATTGATAATAGAAATTATAAAACAGAATTATTTTTGTTACAAAACTTATTCACTAAAATATTTTAAAGTATACAAAATGTGCTCTAAAAATATATGAAATTAATTGCGTTTACAGAACAAAAGTTGGTGAAAAATCTCTTAGAATGATATGGTTGGTAATACTTAGATATTTCAATCATTAAGTTTGATTGAGTAATTCTTAGAAAATATAAAAATTTTATGGAACTTACTTACATATTATTTTGCTCAACAGATTAACTACCAAGAAATATGATCTGGTATCCCACAAGGAAGCGTTTTGGGCCCCTTGTCCTACGCCCTATGCGTAACAAAGCTGCCTTAAGTCAAGAAACTATAACTGAGACATTTGCTGATGATGCAGCCATTACAAGAGTACCTATCATGCATTATTGGCGACTGGATGAAAAGGAAAAATCAGAATCAATGAAAATAAGTCAGTCCATGTAAACTTCACTTTAAGATTTAGTAGTTCTAATAACACGTGAAGAACAAGGCCGCAACACTCCGGCGTGACGTCAGCATAGGAAGGCCGAATTAGTCAATGATTGAGGTTCTATGAATTCGATTATTGGTCTTCCTGTACTGACGTTACATCGGAGTATAACGGCCTTGTTCTTCCGTTCTTCCGTCCATGGTATTGGTAGTGCCTACCAGTAGTTACAAACTACACTGAAGTTCCTCAATGAAAAGAAAGCAGACACCTAGGGATGCATCTAGATAGCCGACTAATATAGAACACCCATATTCAGAAAAAAGAAAAGAAATGGACATTAAAGTAAAAAAATATATATTGGAGTATAGTAGATATCCATGCATATCCTCAGATAATTAATTGTTTCTATACAAAATCATCATTAAACCCATCTGGACATATGGTATCGAACTGTGGGGATGTTTTGGCTTATCTAGTATTGACATTTTGAAGAAGTTACAGTCAAAAATCGTATAGACTTGAAGTTACCATACACTAGAGAAATGAAAACTCAATATGCCTTCAAAGATCACAATAAATTGCAGATTCACCCTAACGAGGTCCTACCCCTACTGGACAACACGTACTATAGAAGGCTCAAGAGGAAGTGACTATGTAATGCTAAATTAGAAGATTCCCAACAGGAATAACTGTAATTAATGAGATAACGCCACTGGGTGTTATTCTCACCGTATCATATACATAGTCATACAATGAGCTCATAGAATGTAAAATTCTGATTGCTAATAAATTTAGAAAGGTTGTTTACAGTAACGAAATAATTTGTTGGTTAAAAATAACGACTAATAACTTAAGTATAGATAATCGTCTCAACTCAGAATCTCCAAAACTAGGTGAGAATATAAGAATGAATTGTTCATATTACAACAGATAAAAGTGTAACCAAGGTGATAAACATATTAGTAACTTCAGCGTTTTGTACTAGAAAAACTGGTTCCTGGCTGGTTTCAAGTGATGATTTGCTAATTTTATATCTGATTTACTGCTGACGTACATCACCACAATAAAAACAAACGAAGGTTGTCCAGGTACTTGTTAAATACTTCAACTATATACTAGAAAATTTCAGGAATAGTTTTATCCATTTAAAATTATATATTACCATGGAAACCAGCAATATCAGATAAAAATGACAATTCCTGAAGATTTTCTGTTAGTTTGCGAGTGACATTTGTAATATAAAAAGTATGCCGGTTGATATTTCCCTTGTAAATAATTTGCATATTCAAAAAATTACATGGATGTGTCCGAAGAATGCGAGAAGGTCAAGTTCTCAGACTTCATTTCTTTGCAATACTAGGATTTGTTGGTCATTTTAAATATATTTTCTAAATTTATATTCGTGATCTTTACATTATAAAGAAGTCAACGATCTTAATCTAATTATTGCCCAGTTAACGATATTATTATGTCACAAAATGCCTTTTAATAAGAAAAGTTTCAAAATATTCAACCATTTCTACGTTCACGTCAAATTCCGAGTAAATTAATTTGTAAACTGATGTTATCAAAGCTCATTTTATAATCCAACAAATATTCGTAAATGATGGCATATATTGGCATCTAAAAATAGTAGTTCTATAAATTAATTAAGAGGATGGCGTATGCACAGAATTAGCATACTTTAGTTAATAGTGTAAACTTAAAAAAAAATACATTCATGAAGTTAGATATTCCATTTCGTCTTTCAAGAAATTCCGCCAAAGTTCACAGAGCTAGTCGTTAACTGATAGATTTTCTAAATAAAAATGCGTACTACGTTGCCACAACCAGAAAAGTAATTAGTATTCTAAGTAACTCTGTACACTATCCACCCTTCCTCTTTGCGTACATTTGGCTATTCATCGTCAGCAATAGGAATGTTAGGTCGTTAACACATTTCTATTCAGTGTTGTTCACTGAACTTCAATAAGTTTGGTACACTTTTTAAATTAAATTCTATTAGCCTGGAGTACTATTTTAAAAAATAATCAAAAGAAAAGTTTTCGTTGAGAATTTGTTCCCGTCTACTAAAAAATACTTATGATCAAGTTGGGAACAGCGTTAACTAAAGAATTAAAAGTTCAAAAGGTCTTCTCAAAGGCAAAAATATTTAAAAATAACCACCACGTGTGATGATTTGGAAAAAGTCAGTTATTATTTAATGTAGGTACTTATTGAAAAATGCATTCGCAACTGTATTGTATGTTTAAAACTGTCAGTAGAACAAGGAAGCACAAGTATTTACAAATTAACAAAAACGTCATTCCTAATAAAATTGTGCAAAAAAATGCGAAACTTAATGTGCTTCTGCAGTTTTACTACTATCATGTGTAGATTCTTGCTATAACTTTTGAAACCCATTAGCATAAGTATCGGTACGCAATAAAACCTCACTTACAAACTGGAAATTTAATGCATTTTAATTAGTGTTGTATTTTTTTTACTAAGCAATAAACTTTCTCATTTATTCAATAATTGAATCTCTTTGCAACATTATAAAAAAATAATTTTATTTTATGGTCTGGTCACGAAATATTGTATTAGGTTTTTCCAAATTAAAATATAAAATAGCCGATAACAGTTGAACACACAATATTGTGGAATTTTTGGAACAATTATGAAATTTAAATAATTAAGAATGTCCACTACCTAATTATATTTTCGAACACATACTTGACGATTTGTATGATTAAAGCAGTTAATTTAACCAGTATTTCCAACATTGTTACGGTAATATAACATCTTTCTAATTATTAGAGAAATTTCAATTATTTTTCCACCCTTAAACAAGCTTAAACAAATACAAAAAGATCTAATTTTAACTGAATTCGCTGTTGAATTGTTTTTACTAATACCATTCTACTATAAAACTAGAATTGAGTAATCACTATTAAATTTTTCCTACTTAAATATAAATATAAAATTTCCAAAAAAATATTTTAAATGCGACATGAACCGCTTATATGCTAAAATATCCTACACGTTAGCTATAGCTTAATCAAAATGTAAACATCTTTGTTCATAAAACTTATAAATATAATTGTTTTAACGTAACAATAATGATAAAAGAACTATCGTTCTTAAATTTCAGTAATATTAAATCAATTAAATGAAAACAGTGTTCTTGCAAGCAACTGAAGGAAGTTATTTGCAAACAAATTATATACTATCGCAGTTCAACACTTCGAGCCAGTCATGGTAATTTTCAAGGAACAGTTCGATAAATAAACTCATTATCCCAAACAACTTTTACCAAAGTCAATTTGTCGACATTCCATTTGATATGATATTCTTTCTTTACGAATCACTTAAAAGGGTTACTTTAAAGTTTAAAGTATTTTGCTCCTTTCAAGTTTTCTACACTATTTTGGGCAATATTTATATTCAACATACCTTGTATATTGATTAATAAATTTACAAGTATTGCTGTTGTTTCATAAAAAACGAGGTTGCCAATTCTTTATATCAAAAATCATAAATAAGGGAAGCGACGTCATTGATTTTAAACCACCACTCACACGTCACTAAACGCCGGACGTAACCTTCATACTTTGAAATCATTCATCTAATTATTTTTACACAAACTAAACATTAACCGCGTTGTTTTTAAGCTTTGCACGACCAAACCGCGCTTCTAACTCACTTCACGACCGTTTTCCGAAATGCCGAAGCTTACTGATTCGAAAGTAACTTCGCGCGCGTTTGCATACCCTGGACTGGAGTTTGTGACTGAATTACCCAGATAAGATGGGTCAAGGTACACGCAAGGCACCTGTTGGACAAGGTTACTTCGTTATTGCCTGTAAAGAATCTATAAAACAGAAACACGTCAATCAACTTTATTCGGCTTCATTGTTCGGGCTCCACGCGCACTCGAGCACTGCAGAAATTCTGGTGCTGGAGATGGTTGCACCAAAATGCATTTGCAGAAGTGCTCCAAATAGAACGCTCTCCAACATATGGGCGAACGCAAGCCGGTGTCTGCCGAAACCCGACTGATTGTTCTGCCATTAACACGGATATTGAATTAAATCGAAGAAAGCGGCCTTCTTACGACTTTCTTTAATTAATGGTACTTACTGTCCGTCTACTTTCTGGATTTATCTCTTGGTCAACGCAAACCGCATTGCAATTAGAATAATGCTCGACTTACATGAATATTTCATCCACTGTTCACTTTCTTAGTAATTATCATACTGCACGTTGTGGCAATTGGTGCTGCAAAGTTCTGGAAGTGATACCGACGTTCGTATGCACATTGATCGGAAATTGTGTTCAGGGAGCGACATCACTGAGAAAGATAATACGAAAACACGATTTAATGAAAATACATAAGTATAGAAAAATCATTTAAAATTTTCTGGAACAGGCGCTGGCCAATAGCCATAAGCTCAGACTTTGTTTTTGTGTGATATTTCATATTTTATGCTGTAAATAATATGTACTTTGCATATTGATTTATTTCTATTGAAGCAACTGGTATCAATGAACTTATTTTTATTACCAGTGTGAACATCATGTAGAAGCTTTGCAGAATAATTACTGGATATCCAAATTAAAACAATACGCGATACGCAGCTACCTCTCTAACGTCATAAACGGAGTTATGTGCTTCCCGGAGTGACAGATTACAGCAACTTCAGAAAAAAACAAGCAATTTAAAGCACATATTCCGGCATCTCTAAGCTATGGGGGATCCGGAACGTCACAGCAGGTAGTGCACCACCCTTCTGGGCAATAACAGACGCCACTGCAAGAATCGGCGGAATTACGCCATCTACCATCTACAAGAGATGCGGGTCGAAAGCAGGCAGCTACTAAACCCTTTTGAATAACAAAAAAGACAGTGCAAGGTCCAGAATATCCCAAAGTGACCGCACGTGGACCAAAGGCATGTAATAACGAAATGACATAACACTTTGCCAAAGCGACGTAACTGGACAGAAAAAGGGCAACAAAACCAAATTAGAAGAAGGAGCACAATGTTTTATTTAAATTTCGAGAATACGAAATATTCGTCCGGCAGCCAATAAAGTACCCTTCCGCCTGCGTAACTGAGAGGCTACATAACCAGGAAAAGAGCAAACTTCAGTATTCAGGCTCATCCATTCATTTGATCCATTCACTTACCAACTTACGTATTTGGCCATTGGTACTCGATCACTCGTGTTTCCAAGTTGTCATGATTGGGCACTTGCAATCCGTTCATTGAATTAGCATTTTCCGAGTAACTGGTAGCGTTTAAAATGTTGTAATCGCGCACTCTGTATATATAGTTGTAATGCTTGCTACATATATGCATATGTTCGTGTTTTTTAATTGAGATTGTTTTCAAATAAAAATAAGTGTTATTGTTTTACGTAACTTGTATCATTTGGTAATACTGAGGGTGTAACATCAACATACGTGAACAGCTTCAAACCCTTCATTGGAGCTTAACACACCTAAACTGGCATAAACGCAACTTTCAAGTTACAGAGATGCAGTCCTTGTCATAATAATCTAAAATATTATTAAATCAAGAAATTTGATCGTAAGCATCCCTAAATATAATATGTAAGGCCATACATTTTTCCATTATATAAAGCTCATTTTATTTATTTCTTCAAATTTAATGGAAATCGCAAAAATAAGACAAATCTAATTTTAATTCTTGCATTTTATATTTCTATGTTTATTTGTACAATATGATGTAGTAGATGATATAATCTGCCGGCTACATTCAAAAGAACATTTCAGATGGATAGCATTATTTGATCTTAAGCACAACAATAATAATTTAAGAAATTAGTACCATTAATGGAAAGTAGGTAGAAGAATGGTAAGCGGGTTTAAGAAGGGAAGATCTACCTCGAAACTTTCATATCTATAGCATTGCATAGGGTCTAAGATCTTAAGCAAAACAATCATTTATCACATTAATACCAATAATGGAAAGGGAGGTAAGAGAATATAAGAGCTTATTTAGAAGGGAAAGATTTACTTCAGATCATATCATTACTTTAAGACAGATAATGGAAAAACCGCAAAAAGGATGTCGACGTATTTTACTTTCTATAGACTTTAGCCAGGCATAGAATACAGTGTGACGTTACCATCTGTACAAAATACCTATTAGAAGAATTTATTCAAAATAAAGCAATTACGAATAAAAAGAATCAATATTAAATAGAAACACAAATCCTCGCATATTTAGATGACCTTGTAGTAATATCTAGAAAACATTTCGGAGCTACAAGAAACATACGAACAACTAAAAGAAGCTGCAAGAAAAACAGGACTTACTAAATCAGAGGAAGTCAAAATTCATGATAACGACAAGAGCATAAAAAGAGGAGCGAGATTTGACAGTAAATTAGAAAATATTTCATAAAGCGAGGTTGCTTAATGTCAAGGTGCAAATATACACGGAGTGAGAATATCATCAGGGCACAAATGTTACTACGCACTACTACAACGTTCTAAATTCAAAGATAGTTCAATAAATTTAAATACCTCGATATATAAAGTAGTTAGGAGCAGATATAATGTATGGAGCGGAAAGGTAGACATTTAACAGAAAAGAAGAAAATGCACTAAACATTTGGGAAAAGAAAATCCTAAGAAGATAATGCTACCCTATAATGGAAAGTGCAGAATGGAAAACGCGATACATATTAGGTCAAAAAAAAAACTTGTACAACCAACAAAATAGGAGGAAAGAAGACCCAAGAGTAGGCCTTGGGGATGGTGAATAGACAATGTGGAAAACATGAAAGTGGCGGTAGTCAGAAATTGGAGAGGGTTACCAACAGATCAAGAAGATGAAACGAAGTTACAGACAAAGTAAAAAAGATCGAACACCAGGCGTAAGAGTAATTAACATAGCTTAGTAGGGATTCAATCTTGTTTGGGAGCTCACATGGAGAGAACATGCACCTTAATGGACGGTCAAGTACAGAGGAGTAAGTAAGTAACATGATATACAATGTTATCACTTGGATGTGCAAATAAAATAACAAAAATTCCAAATATTTTGGTCTTATAAAATTTTAAAATAGAGTATATAATTATAAATGCGACATGCCATTAGTCCCCGAAGATATTCATCACCCTCCTCTAATTTGTGAAATCGAGTACAGCACTGCGGGGTTAGTAGCGTCGAATTCATTTGGTGGTGTCCAATATAATTTTAAGAGAGCTGATTTTATGAAATTATACTGTAATTTGCGGGACACTCAGTGGAACTTGGCCGCTGCTTCTACCGTTGAGAGTGCTGTAGATATCTTTAATATAAACTTATATAAAGCCCTAGACGACTCAGTACCTAAAACATCTTTCAAAAAGCAGATGTACCCTAGTTGGTTCAATGCTCAAATCATTAGGGAGATAAAGAGGAAGGCACGGGTTTGGAAAAGATACAAAAAATTTAAAAAACCCAATGACAAACAAATTTTTAATTACTTAAGGGCTAAAATTAAAGTTGATATTAAAAGTGCATATGAAGAATATGTAAACTCTATTGAAAATACTATCAATACTGATCCCAGTGTATTCTGGAAATTTGTTAAAGAAACTAAGAAAAATAGCTCCACAGTAACTGAAGAAATGATGTATGCGGATGAAACTTATAGCAGCAACACTACTATAGTCAATGCTTTTGCAACCTATTTCGAATCCGTTTATCTACACGACGGAGAATTATATGATGTGGATCAATTTACCGGCATGTCTGTTTGTTCTAACAGTTTTCACATAACTAGCATATCCTCTGAAGATGTAGTTCAAGCTATAAAACTATTGAAACCAAAACGTTCAGTTGGCCCTGACAGTGTCCCTGCATATGTATTCAAAGCATGTTCCGAATTTCTAATTGAACCTTTAAAATTCATATTCAATTTAATTCTAGAAACTTCTATATTTCCTACAGCCTGGAAACTAACAAAAGTGTGCCCAATACACAAGGGTGGTAAAAAGTGTGATATAACGAACTACAGACCGGTAGCACTACTTTCAGTTCCTTGTAAAATTTTTGAATCAATTATTACAAATACTTATACAGTCATGTTAAACCTCATATCTCGGACTTTCAGCATGGATTTATTCCCAAACGATCTACTAGTACTAATTTGCTAGTACTTACACGAGATACTGTTAATTGCTTTAATAATAATACTCAAATGGATGTAATATATACGGACTATGCTAAAGTATTCGACAAGGTAAATCACACTATACTTTTAAAAAAATTGTATCCATTTGGCTTCAATCCACAAATGTTACGCTTATTTGCATCATATCTTCAGAACAGGCGCCAGTATGTAGTATATAATAATTGTGTATCACGTGAGTTTAACGTTTTATCAGGAGTTCCACAGGGCTCTAACCTATGGCCATTACTGTTCCTGATCTTAATTAATGATCTACCCGATGTAATAACCTATTCTAAATGTCTACTGTTTGCTGATGACTTTAAAATTTATAAGAGTATATCTTGCATTAACGACTGTCAATTATTACAATTTGACCTTGAAAAAATCTTTCAATGGTCTGTTGTAAACCGCCTTTCATTTAATATAAATAAATGTGCTATAGTTAGCTACACTCACAAACAATCAATAATAACCTTTAACTATACACTTGATAATCAGAATGTTTGTAGGAAAAACAATATAAAAGATCTGGGTATACAGTTTGATAATCAACTTACTTTTAACTTACATATTCTTCACTGCGTTAACTCAGCTTATAGACAACTTGGATTTGTTATACGGAACGCCAGATCGTTTAGTCAAATTCACTCTCTAATTTTTTTATATAATATGTTTGTGAGACCACACTTAGAATATGGATGTGTTATTTGGTCACCATATTACAACAATTATAAGAATTTAATAGAAAAGGTCCAAAAAAAATTTTTTACGCTTCTTGTATTTCAAAATGCATGGGGTCTATCCTCTCTATCTACCCTATACTGAATTGCTTCAAGAGTCTAATTTCTTAAGTTTAGAAAAAAGAAGAGCTTTGCAGTCATGCATATTTATTTTCAAATTAGTGCGATCGGCTGTAGATTGTGATACCCTTTTATCGGAGCTGCATTTTCATGTACCCTCACACAACTCTAGGAATACCTTTGTTTTTTCAATACCGAATTACAGAACGAATTATGCCTATAATTCGCCAATGTTGCGTATGTGTTCGATTTATAACAACTTTTCGGAGATAGATATTTATCACGGCAGTTTAAAACAATTTAAGTTTTATGTAAATAGAGCAATAGCTCGTTAAACGGATGCCATTTATATTTTATTTAGAACTAGCAAGATGCCCGTTCTTCGTACGGACTACAAATGTTTGTTTTTTCTTCTAAATCTCAAATGAATTCTAGAGTGCCCCCCTCCTCCCTCACTCAATACGCTAAACGGTGAAATTTCGAAAAAAAATCAGCCTGTTATATACTGAATAAACCCACAACGAAATTTTTTTTACCGCTTTAGGGGTGAAATTTAAAAAAACCCTTAAAAACCTTTTCTAAAGATTTAAAAATACATCTATATGCCAAAATATATCTTACTGGGCCTAAGATATATTGTGAAATTCGTGAAAACACAGTTTACCCATTTTTACCCCCGTAGGGGTACATTTTTCAAAATCACTTAAACCATTTTTTAGATATTTTAAAAATATATTAATATGCCAAAAAAAGGCTGTTCTAACTCAATAAACATAGGAGTAACGAAGAGTTCTTTAATTCACCCTCTACCCCTTTTCAGCTTTTCCTCCTTTTACCCTTTTAGGGTTAAATTTTTCAAATTCCCTTACACCTCTTTCTAAATATTTTAAAAATACATTTACCTGCCAAAAAGAATGTTCTAACTCAATAAACATAGGAGATACTTAGGGTTCTTTAATTCAGCTCCAATCTAGATTTACACCTTTAGGGGTTGATTAGGACAAAATCCTAAAATACGTTTCTAGGTATTTGCATTGATAATATTTGCAAGTAAACACCAAGTCGCTATCTCATTGGGTCTAAGAGATATTGAGAAACTCGTGAAAACACATTTTACCCCTTTTCACCCCCGTAGGGGTCGAATTTCAAAACATCCCTTTTAACCCATTTTATTGTGAAATGGAACTCACGGCGAAAAAAAAATAAATTTAACCCCCCCCCCTCCTCCCTTTTCAGTTTTTCCTCCTTTTACCCCTTTAGGGTTAAAATTTTCAAATTTCCTTACACCCCTTTCTAAATATTTTAAAAATCTATCTATATGCCAAAAAAAGAATGTTCTAACTCAATAAATATAGGATATATTTAGGGTTCTTTAATTCACCTACAATCCAGATTTGCACCTTTAGGGGTTGATTAGGGTAAAATCCTAAAACACGTTTCTAGGTATTTGCATTGGTAATCTTTGCAAGCAAACACCAAATCAATATCTTATCGGGTGTAAGAGATATTGAGGAATTCGTGAAAACACATTTTACCCCTTTTCACCCCCTTGGGGGTCGAATTTCAAAAAATCCCTTCTTAGCACTACCTTACGTAACAAATTGAACCTTCCACCCAAATTTTAAGTTTCTAGTACCAGTGGTTTTGGCTCTGCTTTGATTAGTCAGGGTTGTGACTTTCCTTTATATATGTATAGATTATAATAATTTATTTTTTTTATTTTTTTTTGCACGTACTTTAGCAACTAGTTAATATAGATCTTTTTTCCCTTAATTTGCGAGTTTGTAATATATTTATTTAATATTTATGTCAACTATAGTTATAGGTGATTTTCGTCTCTGGTACCCATTCTTACTTGTTTGCTTTGGCACTACCATACAATCTAACTAACTAACTAATTAATACCTTACTGTATGTATTGTACGAATTATGTATATTTTGTTTAATAGTAGCCTGTAATTGGTTGATCTGTTGGCTACTTGCTAAAATAAATAAATAATGTTATCACCTAGATACAGGAAGAAGAGAGCAAACAGGAATTTTATAAAAAAATCATAACTAAAAGGTGTATTTTATTTCACGAAAGTATTTAAAACGAATCTTAACCTGAGAAAATGAACTATTAGACCTAGATTTAAATCAATCTGAAAACCGTTCAAAAATTAATATAGAACCACCAACAAACAGAGACGTTATAAAAGCAATAAAAATGAAGCACTCTCCTTGAGGGTCATCAGAAATGGTGAAAAGTGACATTTCATGAGCGGGAAAATGCATACACAGTGGAAACAAAGTATATTAGTCAAACCACCGAAAAAGAGTAATATTAGCAAATTCAGTAGTTGGAGTGGTATAACATTACTATCTATTCCATCTAAAATCCTCACCTGGCTAATTCTGAACAGAATTAGAAAAAAGCTGTCTAGTACCATCCAAATAATTATACAACAGTTTCTGAGTAAAATTAACTTCAACGTTAACTTCAACAAATTTAAAAATCAAGATAATAACACATTGAATAAAGACGGAGGTCCCATCCCCCACTATGATATTTAAGCTCTGTTGAAGTTAACACTTGATTGGTCGCATAGGACACGCCCTCTCGATCAGATAGTATAAATATCATTAGAATGAGCGGGAGTGCTGACTTTCACTGGTGATTTCGTAAAGAGCATATCATTGGCCAACTTTGTCGGCTTAGTCTGGCTCTTCAACTACGAAAGATGACAGCTTAGCTGCCGAAATATGTATTTAACGGTTATTAAATAATTGCGTGGTCAGGGGTTTTCAACGAATTGTGTAAGTTTGTGAATGGCTAACAGAATTGAATCTTACGTCATGCTATTTCTTTGAGTATTTCGCCACACTACAAAATGAAAAACATGAACGTTTGGGAAGACAAATCTACTTCCGTTTTAAAAAAATAACTAATTAAATTAAAAATTAACTAGGAGAACTTAACTTATTTTACTGGAAATCTAGCAGAGTGCGAATGATCTCCCTAGTAAACAGCTTGACACTGACAGCAAGTTCTCTTAGTTAAATTTTAACTTAATTACTGAATTTTTGAAAACGGAAGTAGATTGGTCTTTCGAAGTGTTCATGTTCTAATATTTTCATTTTGTAGTGTAGCGAAATACTCAAAGAAATAGCACAATTATTGAAGCGCCACAAAAAAGTCCATAGATTCTGAAAAAGCCGTTGATCAGGTAAATAGAACCTGCATATGATCTTAAACACAAGAGGTATCACAATGAAGATACAATTAATTAGAGAACTGTACACAGATTTCGAAGTAAAGGTCATACACCAAGAACAACTTACCTAACCTATTAAAGTGTAACGAGTAAGGAAAGGCTGCTTGTTATCATCTGTGTTATTTATAACCATCTTAAATGGTCATGAAGAAAAGCGAGATAGAAGAGAAATTTAATGGACGGTAACCAAAAGAATTGGCTATCTGGCATGTGTTGGTGACATCTATGTCATTACTTATAACAGTTAGCAAACGGAAAGAAAATTCAATACATTAAAGATGAAGTAAGTGATGTAGGCTGAAAAATAAATCAAAGAAAAACCATTCTAATGTGCATAAATAGCAAGCGAGTCACTCTCAGTATTCATCAAGCTCCAATAAAGTGTGCGGAAGCGTTCTGTTACTTAGGATCAATGTTGAACACAGAAGGCAAAGCCGACATTGATATTGAGAACCGTATAAATCGAGCTAAAAGTGGTCTCGTTTTGTTTAATTCTGTCTGGAAACCATTCAGTACATCTACCAAAAAAGCAAAACTCAGAATTTTCAGCACAAATGTGAAGTCCGTACTGTTTTATGGGAATGAGACGTGGCTCGTCACAAATTCCCTAACTCATTTTTTGCATTATAAACTTATACAAAAAATACCGTTGACTACTATCGAGAGATCCAAAAAAAAAACTGTTCCTCAGCAGGCTGTGGAATGAAAGGTCACGTCTTTACTTGTGTCAGCTGGAATCCACTACATAAAATCGTTGGTCTCTTTGTATCTTTGGTCACTAGCTCCTCCGACGATACTGGACCGATTAAGCTGTATGATGGTTTCAAATGTTGCTAATTGTTAGACTTAGACCGTAGGCCGGTTTTTATTTTCAAAAAATGTTTTAATTAGATTGTTTAATTAGCAAACTAAGCGTAGCTCAGGTGATTCATTATATAGCACTACAGCAGCGCGTCGTTCAACAAAGTTTCGTAGCTCGGTGGTAGAATGTTCGCCTCTCCTAAATTTGCGAACCGAAGCATAACTCGGGTGATTCACTAGTTAAATAATAATAAAACGTCATTTTTAGGAGCAGAAATCTTTTAACAATCTGACAGATTCGTATAGAAAATGACAACTAATTATTATCTGACACAAGTAAAGACGTGACTTTTCATTCCACACCCTGCTGAGGAACAGTTTTTTATTTCTTGATACAAATACTGTTTGAATAAAAAAGTGCGCAATTGTTGTTTCTATAGTAACCAAATACAAAAAAAAAATCCATAACAATCCTACGACCGTTATATTTTATAACGAGTTTATTTATTTAGCTGTTGTAATACCAAACGGACAAGAATACGGTAAGTTGAACTTTTGGTGACAAGTAACAAAGCCCGTGGCGCAAAAAAGTGTTTCGGATATTTGGTCGATGAAACAGCAATGTGACATTAAAACTTCTTTGTAGATTATTTTTTATATATTCAATGAACTATCAGACTATTAATAGAATTAATGACATGTTTAAACGAATAATAAAATATATGTTAGACCTAAAATGCTTTAACGCACAAAGCCTAATAAGAAGACGACAAGAGGCCCACTAGTGCGAATAATTCTAAATTTCTAAATCATTGTAAACACTAAGTAGCCATTAAGCAAGATACTTTAGATAGTCCCCTTTACACTATCGAGTGTTCCCTTTTATTGTTTCAGTATTATTAGAAACTTTAAGATATTTTTAACCCTGGATTCCTTTGTTTTTTTTTTAATTGTTTAGTGTCACAATTACCGATTGTGACAGATTTTTAGTTACCTCGTCTAAAAGATGAAGAAGGTATTGTAATTGAAAAAAACACCTTCTGAGATTTCTTCAGTCTTCACGTTTCAAGGACCCTGGATGACAAAAAACAGGTTTTCTCAATTCCGTCCGTCTGTCTGTTGCCGATATAACTCAAAAACTATTTTTTTTGCATGCGGATTATATGCCTTCTTGGCGTAAAACCTAAAAAACAACAAAATATATACAGGGTGAGCAGTTAAAAAAATTAAACTCCGCCTGTTTTTGCTTTAACTCAAGAACTATTACTTAAATTAAAGTAATATCTTGCCATAGCTCAGTTTGTTACTCTTGACGAAAAAAGGACATATTTTGGACTCGACATATGCACGGTGAGCACCTTAAAAAATAAAATGTTGTCTATTTTTTATTCAACTGAGAAATACATAAAAGTAATCATTTCTACATAACTTTGACTTTACCCTAAACGAAGATGGGGCTCAACAGATACAGGGTAATAAAATAAGGTCAACAATAAATGCGTTGTGTTTGAGACAGCCGCATCTCACCGATGGGAGGTGTCCTTGATGGCCGCGTTCAGCGAACGGCCGGTTTACTTGCAGGCTACCGCCGATCATTGAAATCACAATCGCAGGGTCGTTCGCAGGCGCGGATGTTAGAATTCTATCACCGGCAATGTTTTTTATTGGAAAATTGATGTAGTTTGCATTACCAAGTGTTTGCTGTTATTGTTTCAGTATTATTACGAACGTGAATCTATTTTTACCCATAGTTTCCGTTGATTTTTAAAATTGCTTAGTGTCACAACGTATACTTATGAGTAAAGCCCTTTACAGATTTCTTCTTTGAGTGTTGGCAAAGTCTGCACATGCCGACTACTAGACAGATTACCACGACTACTTGGTCATAATTTTATTGTAGTTCTCCATAATTTTATTACAGAGATAACCCTCATGAATTACTGTCAGTACTCGAAATGCTTAATAATAGAACTATTCCTAAAGCGTTGTAACATAATATTGGGCGAATACTATTTTTACTCATAATCCGTTCCACTAGCTGAAGACTTTATATCTTGTCCCTTATTCTAAATTTGGGGACGTTCTGCTAATTTGTTAAATTTGTGTTAATAACGTAACGGCACCCGTCACGTACATTATGGCTGTGCTAGAAGTTTCAATACCGTGCGGGTGGCCGTTAGTGACAGATGATATGTAGTGTCAAGCGTGAATTGCATTATCTTTCGAAAAAAAAAGGTTTTTTAAGCGTATATTTCAAAACACGTATCATTTTTATGATACTAAGTCCCTCTAGCGTGATAAACTACACCTTTAACTATAAAGCTGTAGCAACATTGACTTTTCCTCTGATTATCAATTGCCCGCAGCTTTATGTTGTTAGAACTAATTGGGATCTATCACGTCCAGGTTTTAAAAAATTGCATTAAATATTGTGGCAACCGTTTAAAATTATAATATTTTTTTAGGTTAAGGTCATTCGGATACATACTAAATATAAATATCACTTTTCCCGCCATATTTGTAAAAAAACTCTATAAAGGGCTTTACACGGAACGTCCCTCGTAAGTCGAAGTTTTTAAATCAAAAGTTTTGAAAATTTCAAAGGAATAAATAATTTTTGTAAGGTGTTCACCCTGTACATGTTGTGTCCGAAATATTCGTATTTTAGTCAAGGGTAAGAACCAAAGCTATATACTTTTATTAAACTAATAGTTATCGAGTTAAATCTAAAATAGGCAGAGTTTACTTTTTTAAGGTGCTCACCTGAATTTATTTGAGTGAAAGTATATTCAGTTTCGGGCCAAGTGGATATACATATACCTAATCCGCATGCAAAATATGTTCTTCCTCTAACAAATGCTTTTTGAGCTATACCACGGACGGAGAGACGGACAGACAGATAGAGAGGCGGACAAACAGACACACAGACGGAATTGACAAAAAAACATGTTTTTCGTCATCTAGGAACACCGAAACGTGAAGATCTGAAGAATTCTTGGAAGGTTCACAATATTTCCTTCGTCTAAAGGACGAGGGTTTAAACGTGGAAATTTTAATATTTACCGCTGGTAAAAAAATGTTCTTTTCCACTTTGCATAGTGTGAAAAATTCTTTTGTTTTTCAAATCTTCCGTCGTTACTTTCTATTAATTTTTATTGCTTACTGTATGCAGTTGTAATTCGAAATCTAACTAACGTTGTTTTTTTTTATGAACATTTTCATACAATATTCAATCTTTTATGTGCGTTTTTACAATACAATGAATAGTCTGAAGTGATGATATCTTTGGCCTTTGGTAAACGGTAGAGAAATTAATAGTGTAAAAATGTATTGGAAGTTACTTCTAAAATTAGAATTCTATTTAATGAGTGGTTAAAAAACCACCGTATGTATAGCAGCAAAATATTTTATAACGCATGTCGTAATCCCCATTGTCATCTTACCTAAATCGTTTGAACATTCCTCATGCCACATATTAAACACCCATGCTCCATTGTCCCACCCATGTACTTGCAAACTCATTCGATCCTTTAAAAGTCCCAATTTTTAGCAAACATTAAATCAATATTAGGTACTAGCTTAACACGCGTATCATATGATGGGAGGGTAGAAGATTATCCTCAACTGTTTTAACCTCAAGGAATTGTTAACTATTTTCAGTCTTTCTTCTTCTACCACCTCCACCCTTTCTTTTTCTACTTCTTTAAGCTTTTCTTCTAGGCTAGGTGGTGGATCTAACTTTCGAAATATTTTCTAGCCTAGACAAATTCTTCAGTTTGTTTTTATTCCGAATTTGAATCAGTTCCGATATTATAATAAATAAATAGTAGTTCTACAGTTGTACTTGATCCTGTAGCATTAGAGCATTAAAATGCGTGCCATTGCCGTGACGGTAAAGGGAGCAAGCCGGATCGAGGACAAAATAAGTCCGATCAATGACTATCAATCAATCAAATTTAAAAAAATATGATTTACATTTCTGAAAATGGAGAGTAAATTTCATTTTGAAATAACAACAATAAAATATACAGAGTAATATGATCGACACGGAAATATTTTTTTCGTTGATTGCACTCGCTAATTTTTTTAAATTCTGTGTGTTTTGGTTGAAAAATTGTTTGGGGAGATTAGTATTTTGCAGATAAACATATCTAGATACAATAGCAAAATTTTAAAAACAACTGATGTTAATAAAATTTAGTGTTGCACATTCTTGACGGTGGTAATCGTAAGGGAAATCACTACAACTTGTGTACGCCTTAAAATGTGTTCATTTTTTATTAAAATTTTGGATTTCTTGATCAATTTCAAATAAAAAGGCCTTCCCATTTAAACAATGCGCCGTTTGCAAAATATTTTAGGTTATAAAATTATGTCTTGTTCAATTGTGCACTAGAACTGTATTTCTACCTAGTGGCGGCTGCTACTTAGGAACTCAGGGGCTCGAGCCTTCCAGTCGTCAACAGCCTATCTGTCAGAAAAGGTATCTATTCTATAATTGAAAATATTATATTTTGTCATCTCTCTTACCGTTATAATACAACAAGGTTTAAGTACTGAGATTCGGAGATCGCTATTCGATACCGCTTAAAACATGCAAAACAATATCCAAGAAATATGTCATCAAAACATCAGTTATGTGTCAATACACTCGCTCATATCATATGCACCAAGTAGCTGGCATCTGCGGAAGGCGCTTCTAAATGAGCTCTAAACTTATATGGAAATTACGTAATAAAGCGTTGTCGCAGCAGAATCGACGAAATAGTACAAAGACTCACGATGTTGCAGCCCAGACTGGCGTAAACTCGCTTACTTATCGTCATATGCTCTCGAAATGTAATGCAATCCGAGGGTAAAGGCAGCCGCAGTGCCGATAGCAAATGCATTGCAATTTTCGACATTGAAAATGAATGGCAATGCAGCAAAGACGTTCTCGTATTCTTGTGAGCCGTGTTTGGTCATAATATCGGTCGCAGTTAGGGTGACCACCTTTAACTTTATGCAAACCCTGAGATCCTTCGTGAGTAAAAAGTTTTCTTCAATGAGAAATGCACAATGTTTATAGAAAACAAAAAGCAAGCAAATAAAAACAATGTTTTTATTTCTTACTATTAATGGTTAGCAAATATAATACAGGGTGTAACCAAATACTCTTTTCTACCAGTAGAAGGCTTATATATGAAATGGTTTTTAATTTTTACGTACGGCTTTAAGAGAGTAAAATTAGCAACTCGTATAAATGTTTTCATTAAAAATTCTTAACGTTAAAATGTATTGGAAAACGTTTTTTACTTGAAAATGTTTTAGGTCGTTTTAATTTTTTTCTTAAAATCAATGGTTTTTATAGAACAAATACATTATGGGTTGTCAATTTCAACACCATAAAGCCATATACATTTTTCAAAAATCTTAAGTAAGTCTTCTATTGGTAGAAACTATCTCCTAGACAAGTGTCTTATTAAATTTAGTACTATTATCCATATATTTTCTAATTTGATTTACCAAAAATATATACATAGGTACTCTTAAATTCCTGAATGGTTATGTTTGAGGTATAGATTCACCTATTTTATAAATATGTTTCTATTGTGTTCATCTTTTGTTTAAATACGAGTATTGTTAGTATATTTGTAATTTAAATTACTAAAAATATAAATAGTATAAGCATTCTTTGTATTTCTTTGTAATTTTTGTAAAATACTTCCTCAACCATTAATGACTGTTTATTTTGAAATAATAAAGCTAAGAGATGAAGTAACAAGGTCAACACATCACCATGACACACACCTCACACAATGGTTGCTGCGCAGGCACAAAAGGCGCGATCCAACTTTGTATCCCGAATCCGGGGCAGGTTGAGCATTGTACCGCCAGATGCAAGCGCACAAAGCACCAGCCTCTGCACCACAAGGTAAAATGAGGTTCTCGATAATACATACATACATGCAATAATAAAGCTTATGCTACTATTACGCATACAATATAGTGTTCAGGGGTACTTGAGGAACAGCTAACATGCTAAGGGATGCGTCAATAAAGATGGTTGAGGACCGCTGTTCTAAAGTTAACGGTTTTGGAGATAACAACAATTTTGTTCAAAACCGACTCAACGTTACCTAAAAATTACGATTTTTGTGAATTACTTTATGAGTGAGAAATGGCAATTTAAACAGTTGAATACGAACACAATAAACAACGAGGTTTGAAAAGAAAAATGTTACCATTATTGTCTCAAGAGATCAGAATCATGAAAGAACGAAAAATACATAAGTAAATTACCACTAGTATCAAATGAAATTAGATTAAAAACAAAAGGAATACTTGAAAACGCTGTACCTAATTACCTATATGAAATTTCCCCTAGTTGCTCAATACGATTGAACCTAGATAGAATCTAAAGTAGCAGTTTGCTTTTTAACTATTAAAGGGTTGAATTAGTAATATAATCTTATTATTTAAGAAAAAGGCAAATAGCAAGACACATGATACGCACGAACCGCGCGCGAAGTTTGCGGCTATTATATGAAACGTATTTTATCCGCAAACGTCACAAAAGTGACAACTTATTTGTCTTTATTGACAAGGTAAAAGTGTCACTTTATCTGCCTAAGCAGACAAAATAGCGACTTTTGCGTACTTTATCTGCCTAAGCACATAAAATGGTTGCTCTCTTTCTTTCTTTCTATGTTTGTTCGCTATCTCCTCCAAAGATACTGGACCGATTAAATTGTATGATGGCTTAAAATTTTGCTAATTTTTAGACATAGATATAGGCCGGTTTTTATTTTCAAAAAAAGTACGAAAAAGTTTTAATTTAAATAAACCTTTAAGCAGCGGATCGGAGCATCTGTCGCCGTGGGTTATGGTGTGACAGCTGCTGTGGCCGTGTGCTATTAACTCGGGTGATTCAGTATGTTCATATATCATTACAGTAGCGCGTTATCTGAACAACAGAGGTTGGCGCAGGGGTACAGTGCTCGCCTGAAATGTACCAGAATACGTTTGCGGATAAAATAGTATATGTTATTCGGAGTAAAAGTGACTTTATGTGGCTTAGCTGAATTATTTGCCTCACTAACGTTCGGCTAAATAAACTTCAGCTTCGCCACATAAAGTATCACTTTTACTCCTAATAACATAATCTACTATTATTTTTACTTCCTTTTACAATAAAGGAAGTATTGGATTCACCCCAAAAATTCGAAATTGAGTTTTCAACAGATCTTCACCCAAAAAACATATTTTTTCATTGGTCTGTCTGTCTGTCTGTCTGTGTGTCTGTCTGTGTGTCTGTCTGTCTGTCTGTGAACAGAATATCTCAAAAACGAAAAGAAGTATGGCGTTGAAACTTCATATATAAGTTTTGTGTACTATGTAGATGCGACAGAAAGCTTTTGAAGAAAATCGCATAACCGGAAGTAGATGTTGACTCCTGTAATTTTTCAGTTTTTTCCGATTTTTTCAAAAACGGCTCTAACGATTTTTTTCAAACTTCACATTTTTATTACATTTTTAATGTGTATTGAAGTGAGATAGGTGATTTTCTAGTTCAATACTTCTAAAATGGGTTTCGTTTGTTTTTTTTTCCTATTTTCTTTATTAACTCCTATTTTAAATAGAACACCCAGTATATTATTACATTTTTGAATTCAGCTTAAAATTCTAGAGAAAATTTGTCTCTTTACCTAACGCTCTATTTTGTACCGTTTTTGTATAATTTGTAATTTTTGAAAATTTTTGACAAATGCTTAAATATTTAAAATCAAATTTTTGGCTAATTATAAGATCACTGTAAAAGGAAGTTATGTGCGTGTATCACACCAGATTTTTATTGATATAATTGACGGCTAAGTTATATTTAGACATTATTACAAAATTAGTGCAACCCGGAGAAATTATTGCAAACCCCGGAGCCCGGAGAAGCGGTGTAGAAAACCTGAGACTCCGGGTGAAACCCTGAGAGGTGGTCACCCTAGTCGCAGTTCGAGCGTATTAATTTATTTTGGGTTATTTCGGTTGTTTCATGCAGTTTTACACCAAAATTTCTGGTGTAATACACGCACACAACTTTCTTTTACAGTGATCTTATAATTAACCAAAAATTTGATTTTTAATTTTTAAACATTAGTCAAAAATTTTCAAAAATTGTAAATTCTACAGAATTCGTTCAAAATAGTTAGTTGAAAAAACAAATTTCTCTCAAATTTTAAGCCTAATTCAAAAATGTAATAATATACCGGATCTTCTATTTAAAATAAGAGTTAATAAAAAACCAGAAAAAAAATCATTCTCGAGGCATTCAACTGGATTTTCCAGTTGGAACTCTGCACGTTTACAAGACATTTTTCTGGGAACATTTACAAGAAAAACAAATGGATATGTGGTATGCATCAAATGTGGTGTTTTCCATTACCAAATCCATTATTATCGTGTTTTTACCAATTATGCACTTTTTGTGTTGTATTTGAATACTTTTTATTATGTGCGTTTCCTTTTGGATTATTAAAATTAACAATAATTTCTATATATGGATTAAAATATCGACGGAATGTAGATGGATCATTAGTTATTATTTTTTGCTTAAAATTAGGAGCCCCCCCCAATACAATGATCACGAGTCGCCACTGCTTCGATTGGTATTATAGCTTAGAGATATTAAAATTTGCTATTTTTCCAAACAATATGTTGCTTAGTATTAAGTGTAAGTTGCAACTCATGAATATAAACATAGAAAGTAAGTAAGAGTGGCTACGAGAACATTTGAATTGATGATTGCTATGATTATCTGATATAGCGTTAGCCCGTTCTCTTCGTGTCACATAATCATTGGAATTAACCCCTGCAATTGAAGCAAATTTCAAATTAATTTTGAGAATGAAGAAGGAAGAAACGCTTGTCTTTTGCTAATACTTCAAAATAGCAACTTCCTAAATTACAACTGAAATTGAATATGCAGTACGCTCAAATAAAATCACATTGAAGGATGTCTGTTTTAATAGTACTCATCCATATAATTCAAGCAATGCATTTCTTTAAATATTTTATTTGAATTATATTTATTATATACATAATTAAACTGTGAGGAAGATGACCTTCCGATTGCTAACTATATTGCTGATTTGCAATCTTGAATATTTAATCTAATTTAATATTTTTTTTCTTGGACAACCTTATAAAAAAACCTCTATGACATAGACAGGGAAAAATGCGGGTGAGCACCAAAAAGAAACAGTTTAAATAAAAACTATCTTGTCAATACTATTTCAAAGCTGTATGCAAATTTTAATTACATTTTAAGAAAAAAATCAAGTTTACTCTTAATTTGTAAATGTGTTAAAATACAGGCATTTATATTTTTCCTGTGACAGCCTGGATTCATTTGCCTTGCAAATATCTAATTGGAAAAAGTTTAAGTACACATCATGAGCAACAAGTTCTTTAAGAAATTCGAGCGAATATTCTATTAAAAATGTTAATGCAAAATAAAAGTATGCAATTTTAAATAACGGGTGTGTTCGAAAAAAAATAAATTATTCAAGTTTTATATTTTTTAGGGTAGGTATGCACGGGTGCGTCACATAAATTTTATTCGCCTAGGTACAAAATTCCGGACCCACCCACAACAGCATTCCCGATTAAAATTACTTGAATTTAGAGCTTATGTATTGCTAAAATCCATATAACTTCTAAGATTACCTTGTATCCCAAATGAGCATTTACATTGACTTGAATATAGTCTTCCCACAATACAAGCAAAAGTAGCTGTAAGTTGGGAGGACATACTCCACTCAAACTGTGTGCCAACAAATGTATTTTATCGTAATATTAAGCAATTTAACTACTTCTTCTTAAAAAATTATACAAAACATAAGCTATAACTTACTAATAAATAAAAAAGTAAAGGAAGTATGTAAACCTACAAAAACATTGTACACGTCTAATTGATTAATTTTCCACTAATTACCATCAAGTTCTCTGAACGTTCTTTGTGGTGCTTCTTTTTTCATATTTTGCTACACCAAAAAGTTAAAGATACCAATTAATATGTAAACGTTTCAGGCAAAAAATCTATTCCGGTTATAATTTGGCATCTGTTTAAAACAGTTTCTTTAGTCAATATAGTTTATGTTGTTGTTTCAGACATGTTCTATAATTTTAGAATTTCTAATCTGGTACATTTTAATACAATTTTTGTATTTTTAACTCGAACGTATAAATGCCTGTGGATTTTGCCCTTTATTATTTGTTTTACATTTTAAGCGACCCCCAAATCAATATCAGTAGTAGATTAGTTTATATATTCTAAACACACAAATACTTGAATTAAAACTATTTCTACACTGTATTTTCTGTTTTGATTTTAATTATTTAATTGTGACGTTTCCGTAATTTTCTAAATATGCATTTATGTAAGATATTTGGCATATAAATACTTGCACTACAACGCTATTGTTAAACGTACCATTTAGTTGTGATACTCAATAACATAAACATACCACTTCTTAAAAAATATAGGACGTGCAACTCTTTTATTTAAGAAACTTAAAAAATAAAATTAGAATTGCACTGCTTCAAAACGTTTCATGCAAAATTATAAATTTGTGAAAATCATTTGGAAGTCGAAATATGAAAAACATATTTACACTGCCTAAATTCTATGTTAGCGTAATAGAATTAGTTAGTTTGGAATTTGTTAATTAAATTATTAACAGCTCTACAAGCAACATTGCATTTTTGTGCAATATCATTCAAGCCTTACTCGCCAGTGAAATGTGGGCCAAATTTTACTATATCATTAAATAGTTAAAAGTGCTTGATATCTTGTACTAAAGACATAAGATGAAGTTAGTAATACACGCAGTAACCGCGAAGATGTCAAACAAATAATTACTAAGTAGTACAGGCAACCCATTATACGTATCTAAGCCTATAACAAAGTGACAACAAATAGCACTGTCGCAATGCTGTAAACACGGTAAAATAACAGCAAACAATATAAAAAGTTATATATCAACACAATCACTAACACCAAAAGTAATCGAAATCGCCTGTCGCATGTGCCAAACACAGAAAGTGAAGTTTAAGTGTGCTCGATAATGCGCTTCATATGTTAACGTACCTAGTGTTAGTTATGCCTAGGGTCGGGATAGACTTAATGATAACAATAAATTCACAAAACTGCAATAGTAATGACGAGGCGTACGAGTCGGGTTTGTTATCCGTAGGGCGTCTCACTGAAATAAATATAAATTACAGTACAGTGAGAGAAGAATAATAATTATTCAATTACTCGTGCACTGATAACTATTACATACAGGCAACTTGAAGTTAATTTAATAATTTTGAAAAATTCACTTCAAACATTTTTTATATAAAGCAACACGGTATATGCATTTATTACAATCACTCCATTAATAAAAAAAATCTGGTGTGATAGACGCACACAACTTCCTTTTACAGTGATCTTATAATTAGCCAAAAATTTGATTTTTGATTTTTAAGCATTTGTCAAACATTTTCAAAAATTACAAATTCTACAGAAGCCGTACAAAATAGAGCGTTAGTTCAAAAGAAAAATTTTCACTTATAATACCATGAGTAGTCAAAGTTATGTCGACTATTTTTGTGGTGGTGTCACGAATGTCCATTGCGCTTGGGTCCTAATCCCAAGCGCAATGGACATGAGTAGTGATACCACCGCAAAAATAATCTACTTAACTTTGACTAAGAATGGTATTCGAAGGACTATTTAATGAACCAAACTACCTTTTTAAAATTAGTTTTCAGTAAATCTAGCAACAAACTACGCAATTTCTATAGTAACAGAACACTAATGTCGACTTTTTCTAATAAAAATCGCATTTGTTAAAAATAGTCACTTGAATACCTTCTAGGAAGATATATCCACTGATATTTTTTTGATTGGTCAAAAAACGTCAGAATTCTGGATTTTCATTGGTCACTTTTTGACAGATGACAGGTGAATTGAATAGTCTCTAAAATTTTAAGCTGAATTCAAAAATGTAATAATATACCGAGTGTTCCATTTAAAATAGGAGTTAATAATAGGAAAAAATAGGAACACGCAAAAGAAACCCATTTTAGAGGTATTCAACTGGGAAATCACCTATCTCACATTAATACACATTAAAAATGTAATAAAAATATAAAGTTTAAAAAAAATCTTTAGAACCGTTTTTGAAAAAATCTAAAAAACTGAAAAATCACACAAGTAAAGCTTGATGTCGCATCTAGATAGTACACAAAACTTATATATAAAGGTTCACCGTCATATCTCTTTTCGTTTTTGAAATATTCTTTTCACACACAGACAGACCAATGAACAAAAACATGTTTTTTGGGTTCAGGGGACTCGAAAAAGTGAAGATCCGTTGAAAACTCAATTTCGATTTTTTGGGGTGAATTCAATACTTCGTTTATCGTAAAAGGAAGTAAAAAGTCAAAGGACAGTTGATGTTAGTGACGACAATCTTTACTAAATTTTGATCCTCTCAAAAATACTCAGCGTACGCCACTGCGTATTTGCTTGTAAATTTATCATTAAATCAGACCTTATACCAATCTACAAATAAAAACTACGAAATTGATTATACATTTACTACCTGCTGATATATACAATATTAAACATAGGAGGGCTGTATCGTTTACTATTAGTTATAATGTTATAATATAAACACCAACTTTTAAAGATATTTTTGTTGTTTTTCAAAATTTTCCCCCTTAGCCAGAACACATTTGCTCATTCTTTGAAAGATATTTTTCTGCCTGTTTTGGAAGCTCGTCAAACATGCGATGAAATTCAGCAACCGCCGCATTTGCAGATTTTTGACGATCATTACAGGCCTTTCAAATACTTAAGGTAAGCAAACTTATGTATATCAATCAACAGTTACCATTTTACAATCATCAAGAGGAATTAATGCAACTGGATTACTACATCTGAAGAAAACAGCAATCATTTTGCACTTTTACCTCGAATAACTTTTGTTGTCGTAGACTCATTTTCAACAAACCAAACACTTAATTGTTGTTCGGTCTCGGGGTTATTATTATAGATCCAAGGCGCATCACCCGTAACTATATTGAACACATTCTTTGTAAACTCCGCATAGAACTTTTCTAACATAAATCTGCACCTGTCTATCCGTGATTGTTTTTGCTTTTCGGTCAACAAATGTAGAATCCATCGACTTGCTAGATTTTTATGATGTTTCTTAAGCTTTACTTTAATTAAAATATTTCAATACCGAATTATCAAGCATCATCAATATTTCAGCCTATGCCTTTGTATGCAGTGTATGAGAAGTGTGTGAAATGTTCGCTCAGCGACTTAGAAAAACACGCAAATTTAGAGTAAAATCAATTGTAAATTCAATATGTCCTTCTGCGAACTCGATACATTTATGAACTACGGCGCAGAAACTAAATTTCGTTCAACGCCGGAGCCGCGCCGCTACAAACCGTTTTAAAAGTATCACTTGACAATTGGTTCGTTACTGTCATTCTGTTATTTTTTCCCTGTGCTTTTAAAATCAGTCTTTTTGAAGACACATCTCTGTTGTTTGCTATCTTAGATCCGTAAATTGTTGTTGTTTGGCGCCATTAAGAGAAACCGACATTTTTAAGTTGTACTGAAAAGCTAGTATTCTAACCGTTACGTTTCTCTCGCTTAACGCGACACCAAAGAGCATATATATGCTCTTTGGCGACACGTAATTTGCGGTCCATAAGATCGTGCAACATCTCTACCATCTAGGTTGTTTAAACTATTTTTAGAGAACGATTCATCGAGGCGTTCAAAATGTCTGTTCACTTCGTTCAGTTATTCCTCATTTTACTGCAGTTTCTTACCTGCCAGAAATTTCTTCAGGTTTCGAAAATGGGAGCCACATTCGGGACCAGTTGGAAATAAAATTTAGTAAGTTTTCGGTGGTGGATTTGGTGGCGTGGCACAGGGCATTATCGTGATGAAATACATTTTTTGTGTATCAAATGAATTTGTTTTTTGCGTTCTTCGTCTTTATTTTCTCCAGCAATGTCCAATAATTTAAGCGTTTATTCTAGTACCCTTTTCTAAACAGTCAATTCAGATTATACCCTAAGCATCCCAAAATATAGACGCCATCATTTTCCAGCTGATGGGACGCTCTTCGCGTTATTTGATGTCGGTGAGCCAGGATGCTCCACTACACCGACTGTTATTTGGTTTCAGATCTGTAGTGGTAAACCCACAGTCTCATCTATAGTTGAAAATCGGCTAATGAAATCCTACGGACACTTGACGCACTTTAACACGGTGGTTGACCAATACAATATCTTGACCGTGGTTGACGAGCGTCCACTGCGGGAGTCATCTTCACAGCTCCGACGTCCACGCTTAAACATCAGAGCCCGCTTGTTCATTGTTTGTAATTACGGGGCTCTTGCACCAACACATTGTCCACGTCAGCTTTTATGGCACTTACAGTTCAGCCCTTATTTCCAAGGTCATGACACTAATTTCAATTTTAGCCATTTTTAAAAACGCTTTGAATCTTTCAATCAGTTGTCAATACTAACTACTTAACCCTATTTTTTGTATTTTTATGAGAGACGAACGTCTTCTAAAAACATACAAACAATTAGACAAACTTTATAATAACTAAGAAAGTTATTATATTATAAGATCTCTACAAACAATCTTATAGCAGTGTCATCTGTACGTCGCTCAGCGAACATTTCATACACTCCTATGTCTTTCTATATTTAGAAGAACGTAGATGGAAAATGCAGCTTTTTTATTAAGGCAACTGTATTTGACTACAAAAAGAAACATTTTAAATAAGTTGTAGACAACTAATTACTAAACGTATATTAATTATCTAATTTAAAACTTAAAAAATGTTAGCAGCTGGTTGCTAATATAAAACGGCATCGTTAAAGAAGTTATATATCCAGAATTTGCGAGTGTTAATTACTTCACCACTGTTGGTGGCCACTATAATTTTCGACCGGTTAAAAATATTCTTGGACGTAAATGTCTTTTCGAAATAACAGATACGACAGAAAATAAAATACCCAAGCTGAGCAAAAAGATGCTTAACATCATCTTTAATTAGAAAAGAAGTAAAGTGAATAGAAAATATTTTACTACTACACAAAGCAAAAATGTGCAGTACACTACTACATAATATAAATATTAAACAAATAATAAAGCATCATCTTGATGACCTACTTCACAACTATCTAACGATTATTATCTTTGCAGGCTTTTGTTATAGTAGTTTGATAACAGTTTATTTTCACAACGATAATTCCAAAGGCCGAGAATCTTATGAGATTAGGTTAGACATTTATAATTTAATATAACCCAAATACTTCAGCGCAAGAGTTAAAGAGCTTTATTTATTTCAGTAATTAGACTAACCGAACAAAATATTGCAAAATAGGTACGTTTATTTGTATACTTAACAAGTAGGTTTGTTTAACACATAGTAGAAAGCGGATTGTTATTAAAATAGTGGACTGTGATTAGGTGGTGTGGCGAAACATATAAATATAACTCGGATGATAATTACAATGAAACTATCATTTATAACAACTGGTCAATATAATTTGTTAGTATTCTTAGGAGGTAAAAGAAATAAAGGTCATTTTATTTCCCTCAACTGGGGACAGACTGCTATAGGGACCTTGCTTCGCTCTTCAGCCAACAACGGGAATTTCAGGGTGGGTAAAAGAAAGGAGGGGTGGAGAATGGGAAGAGAGACCAGGAAATGTGGAGAAGTACTGCCCCGGCGTTCGTCTCAGAGAAAATACTTTGTTGATTCAGAAAAATCAACTAAAAATCTAATCAGAGCAGACGGCCACGGGAATCGAACTCACGACCTCCCGAGCCTACTAGAATTTTTATTCAATATTTATATAGAGATATACACTTCACTGCACATAATATGAAAACCGGAATAGATACTCTCATAATAAAATATACAAAATATATACAAGATTAAGTAAATGTATCGATAGAAAAGATATTCATGCAAAGCGATCTTCATAACACAAAGATACAAATTATAAAAATACAGTCATAAATCTGAAGCAGTGCTTTGCAGAAAAGTGAAATTGTGTCATTTTAATTTTCAGTTTTTACTCACTGGCAATGGATATGTGTAACGCCGAACCTAAATCAGTTAAGGTGCTGCTGAGATCCATATGGTACCTGGATATAAAGATGTCATCTGCAAGTTAATGTTAGTTATGTTAGTAGAGCGAGAAGCTAAATACCCAATTGAGCATTAATAAGCATCACAATACGAATGACCATCTGCATTTATTAATTAATGAAATGCTATCATGTTCATGGTTAATAGATGATCTCCACGATTTAGATGAACTAATGATTCGAAAGTGTGCTTTTATAGTCACACTATGTAATTACGGTGTAATACCCACGACGCACCTGCTGTAGTAATTCCCCTTCTTACTTTCAATTTATAATTCTAAATGCTTTGCATTTTGTGCCTTTATCAGCTTATCACGAATTAAAATAATAACACCCCAGCTTTACGCTAAATAGGCAACACATTTACCACCAAATTTTCTTTTCGCTTGTGTACTTGCAGTTACTGACACCAGGTTGCTATGCATATTTTAGTAGCAACAAGTTGGTATTGCAGATGAAAGATTCAACTTGTACTTACTGCAACACCAAGATTTTTTTTAATAAATAATTTTTGTATTTAAAATTCTAGATAAATAATCGAATATTATTTTACAAAATGATGATACAACAAATTCTAACATTGAGAGAAGTAAAAAATATACACTTATACAATATGACCCCAAAGATAAGTAAGACCGCTAGACACATTGATTAAAAATAAAGAAATATTGCAAAAGTGCAGTTTACATTAAAGCTTAAAAATGTGATTAAATAGTATGAGTTTCCTTAAAATTTACTGAAATATTTACAACATTTTAGTTACATAGTTACATTTTAGTTATCGCAGAAAGTGTTGGTATTGTATATAAACAAAGCATCGGTTGAGACACAATAGTTATAAATGTTGTTTTGGCACTTGTCGTAACTTTTCATTTACTTTATATCATAAAACGCCCTCAGTAGGATTTCTTTTATATTCAATATGAAAATACCTTTGCCTTAAGTCTTTGAATTTCAGCTGTAGATGCATAAATACCACAGTAATACGCACCAATAGGCCGATGTGAACTATTTATGTTTCGCACAGTTTGCTAAATTAAATTACATACTTTGATCTGTAAATAACAAGACATCCAAAGAGTTTGAAGACGGAGTGATCACGTAATATAGGCAACCGATTTAACAGTGTTGGTGACCATGTCTATAAAACGTGAGAGCCGAATACGTGATTTCATCTTCAAGGATAGAAAATCAACTTTTATCTATCAACCTAATAGGACGACACTCATTCATTCGTGTTAAGTAAAATAAAGTACGATCAATAATTATTTTCATCTAGTATTTAGATGATTTTTGAGGCTTTCACGGCCATTGTCATTAAGTAACAAACGTTGAGTTCTTCGATCTCAATCATGACACGGTCCAATCCCGGAAGTCGTTTGTTACTTAATTTCATCTAGTATTGTTATGAAATAGTTCCTAATCTATGAATGCAACTACGTTATACCTACTTGAATGTCGTGTGTTCCAAAACTCATATAGGGCAGAGCTTAGAAAGAAACATAAGAAATCTAGTGATGTCTTAACTTAAGTCTGTAGCTGAATGTCAGAATGGATTTTGCTTATAAAAACATTTGTCACTGTGACAGGCAAAAGTTTACACTGCATTAAGGTTACCTGTATCGGTTTGCGGAAAGTTCGTTCCCCACATTTCGTTCTCCACATTTCGTACCTCACATTTCGTTCCCGGGATATTTCGTCTTCCCACATCTCGTACCCGGAAACTTCGTTCCCGACCGAGCTCAATTTGTCTCCTAGATTACCGGGTGTTGAAAAACGAGTGCAGCGATCGGAATGCAGTTAGAAAAATAAAAGATATTTTAATTAATTGATTTATTATAATAAACGTATAAGAACAGTATGTCTCCGGATTGAGTTTACAAGAAGGAATGAAATTTTATTTTTAGTTTTCAATAGACATATTATACGAATTAAAATTCTTGCTTGGTTTGTAGAGAATTCTAGAGAAAATTTTCAGTTTTTCAAAAACAAATCGGCCTTGACAGTTAAGCAAAAACTATTTTCTTTTCAGGTAAACTACCCTTATTGTTCATAATACGACAAAATATTACTAAGAAAAGTTGAGTAGAATGAGCAATTATGGCCGTATACAAGATATAAGGAAGATACTTAGATTAAACCGTCATTTTTAATAAATACAATTTATTTTGTTCTTATAGGTTTATTATAATAAATAAATTAATTAAAATATCTTTCATTTTTCTAACTGCATTCCGATCGCTGCACTCGTTTTTCAACACCCGATAATCTAGGAGACAAATTGAGCTCGCTCGGGAACGAAGTTTCCGGGTACGAGATGTGGGGAGACGAAATATCCCGGGAACGAAATGTGGGATACGAAATGTGGGGAACGAAATGTGGGGAACGAACTTTCCGTATCCCGTTTTATGCGAAAGAGAAAATAAGATGGCACTTACACATCAACAATTGTTTTGATTAAGGGTTTCGTATATTTTTAGGAAAATAGTTCAAGATCAAAATAAAATTTAGTTCTCTATGAGTGATGGTAGTCCACTTGCTTCAATGGGTATGTATCAAGTTATGGCAAACTCCAATTTGATCATGGCATGCTGCGAATGAGTTTTTTTAAACACACGATAGTTGCATTCATAAATTAGAAACTATTCCATAGCCATACTAGATGAAAATAATTTTTGATATACTATATACGCATTTTCTTGAGTTTTACGTCTAGTTGGAACCGATTATCTAGATGAAACCTTTATGTTATGCTCTGTGCTTGCGGGAGATACTACATCAATTAAACACCCCGGTCTTTAGAAGTTCGGTTTAAAGAACATACAAATTTAACCAAAAAGTACCAGATAAAAAATCTAAAATTCCAGAACATACTTGGAACAACCAGAAATACATTGGCGGAGCACAAACATTTTATCTAAAAAATCGATTACAACTTCACATATAATTAAAGAAACTGATTGTACTTTACTTTACAAGAGTGAATGCATGTAGTCGTATCATGTTGATTGCTAATCATTAAAGATGAAATCAAGTAATCAAGCAATAAATTGTGGGTTGGTTGTACTTCAACTCCAATGAAAAATCAAAGTTTTAATTGTTACTGTTTTAAGTCTTCCCTTTTCATTCCTCGAGACATTCATAATGCCATGTTTTTTTATTGTTACGAAATATTCAGATTGAATGTCCAATATTAAATAGAATAATAATTACAATAACATGTAGGCAGTGGCTGTGCTGTATATGCCATTATATTTTATTCGTTGTTATTTTTCTGACACAAAACATTGAATTTTCAATTTACTGTTACACTCTTGTTACAGCCTTTGCAAAATATACATTTGCTTAAATAAAATTTGATTGTTAATCACTGATGTGTAGAATACATAAAACACAAATAAATTAGTGTGTTAAAGTGTTTAAATCTAAATCAAAGTATATGAAATTCACTAGTAAACCAAGTTTTACATTGAAGAATTAAAGAAATGCAATTAAGCAGTGATTAAGCTAAAGTAAAAGCAACGATAGGAACATTTGAATTAATGATCGCGAAGGTTAGTCAAAACTGCATTAGTAACGCGCATTGTTTTCGTTTTCTCACAACTCTTAGAATTTTTAAAATTACCGCATCTGTATCAATGACAAGTTCATTTTGACAGGGAAGAAGCGCATGCTTTCCCAGTGCGTTAGAATTGCACTTTCTCATGTTAATTTCTGTCGCTTTTGCATTAGTTCAAAATTAGCTGTGGCAGTTAATTAGCCACCAAGGGTGATAACACGTGAAAGCGCATAGTGAAATATAATTTGCGTTAGGATGTTCCCATAATCAGTATTGTACTGAAGCAAAAGGAAGTAGGAACTTCATTAAAAAGATGAAGTCATAAGTTTTTAGGTGAATTATCAAGCCTTCGAATGCACGAACAGGAAGCTTTGCAGAATTATAATGCTTTAAGCAAGCAATGACTATACCAAGTGCTGATCCAACATTATGACGAAACTGCTATGGCATTCTAATCAACAAAACGTAAAACATTAAGACTGGGTCATGAAGTCATGATATAGCTTTCGTAAGTATTTACTGAATGCAAATCAAATAGCTTGTCAATTTGTATCTGAAACAAAGCGAATTTATTTGAAAGTGGAACTGCAGTGAATATTTCCGGTTTATGGTTTCAGTCATACTCTGAAAAATGGCATTAGTAAGAATAAATAAAATGTAACACATGTTTTTAGAATCGCTTATTTTCAATAAACGTTATCTTTAAAAAACAAAAATGTTTAGTATTTAATTAACCAACATTGAAAATTCGCATTTAACAAATTCATTCTTTGATACATTTTTTTAAATAATAATATTTAAGATGCCCACCAAAAGAAAAAAGCATTTATTTTAAATAATATAGAAAAATATATATTTTATGATATGGAGAACAGTTTTTATAGGTTTACGTATAGTTCTTTTCGAAATACGGTTGTTGCTTTAGCAAACGTGTAAATATTAACATTATAACAACTGTTTCATAAGAGGAGTATTTTTAACAAAATATTACTTTCTTTCATCTTGAATGTAATACGAGTAAAACATAACTTTGGCTTCATACTCTTAAATGACAGACTTGAAGTCCAAATATTTGTACAACACATATATGCACGTATATAGATTTAGTGGCTTAAAAAAGTTACAAGGTATTAGTTACTAAATGATATCATTCTTTAAATTTATGTTACTTCAATTTGTACATATTTTCATATGAGGATTGCTTGATCCCACTTTTTGTAAGTTATACTCTTTTTCTGAACAGAAAGTTTACATCTCTAGCGTTAGCGAGTGATGTAGATCTGCGAGTCAGTTAAAAAAAACTCTTTACTCACGTATTCTATATACAATTTTATCTACAAGCTTAAGAATATATAGCAAAGTAGTTACTTTACTTACTGTTGTAGATAATTGTTACTTATGGTACAAGTGTGTTATATTACAAATAATCTACTAGAGATAAGTTGAGCCTTGGAGACCGCCAGGCCGAGTGGGGTTTTAATGGTAATTGTTTGTAATAACTCACATTACCATACAACAATTTATCTAACAACTGAATAAATACCCAAAAACCAGTTTTTTTATTAACATCTGTAAAAAATCAAAGTGAAAAATTAATTGGGGGTGAGCTAAAGCATTCTATATTTGTGCTAGTTTCTAGTCTGTTTATAATTAAATATTGCACTAACCATATTTTGATATGAAAACTATAGAAAGACGTAAATTTCTGAATAATTATGAAAATTAAATAATGCTGATCAAGAACCCTATCTAATATTGTTTCTAAAATGTTGTTAAAACCAGTAGTTTTATTAGGAGTAGTACTTTTTCCTACATAACAATTTTATGAAGCTTGAAAAATACTACACATTACTAGCAGTAGTTGCGATGAAATTGTTTTACGTTCATTGAAAAAAGAATGGAAATGTTTATTTTAAACGATAACTTACGGCATTTATAGAAGGTAAACTAGAACAAAATCTAAAAGATGTAACACTTTTGAATTAAATCGATGAAAACGACATGTTACGCTTTCAAAATCTGCTGACAGATCCCGCAGGAGCAAATAATCCTCAAAACAAAATAAGGCACTAAACATGATAGAAAAAAAGATAAACCTGAAGGTTGTTGGTATTACTAAGTTCAACAATAAAAGCAAATATAAAAAACTGTCTAGAATAACACGACATTGTAGCAAAAGAGAAAAATAAAATTCTACAATAAAATATGCGCAGAAATACAAAGTCATTCTGACACATTAATATCTAGTGAATTCGAAAAATAAAGTTCTTGGCTAGTAAATTTGTCCCCTTAATATATATGCAATAATCAATACTGTTAACAAGGTTGTTACAGATTTTGATAGGAAGTCAGAGTTTACAAAAATTTTTACGTAAGCAGAGCTGAGATAGTTACTTTTAAAATGTAACTAATTACAAGTTACAAGTTACTTAAGTATCTAAGTTACTTGGAAAAAGTTACTTTTCTTTAAAAAGTATCTAACTTCCTAAAGTAACTTAGTTAGTTTTAAAAAGTAACTTACAGTTTCTAAGTTACTTCTTATTTAAATTAAACTAAATGGATTCAAAATAATAAAAATCAGCATTTTCTGTGGATCGCCAAAATATGCTAAAATAAAAAAGCAAACGGGGATCATATAATAAAATAAAACACCAAACTCTAGCTAAATAGCTATAATAGACAAAAGTCAAAACAATAAAACTTATCATATTCTATATAGTTAGTTATCAATAGTAATATAACAAGGGCGAGACATACTTACCGATAATTTTGCACACGGCAAGGGTCGAGTGCTGGTTGCAATGAAAACTGTCCCGAGGGCTTGCCCGAGGGCAGTTTTCTAAGGGCAACCAGCACGATAACTCTTGGCACGGGCAAAATTATATGTAAGTGTGTTGCCCGAGTTTATATTTTAAAGATTATTACACAAAACCCGTATACGAATTATGATTTAAAATTATCTAATAATACAAAAAAGCTCAAATTGCTTGTTTCTTGCATTTCTATTTCTAATTATGAGACTATCCACGGGGTCGATAATCATCCCTAGGGAGCTTATCGCTTGGTAAGCAGCCCACGGGCGCTTATCAGGTAAGCAGTTCGGGATTGGTCGATTTTCAAAAAATGCATGGTTTTCATAGGCTGATGTCAGTCATGTGACAGTTGTGTGTAATAATCCTATATATCCTATAGCTGGAGCCTGGATCTGGCAAAACATTAGTAAATCAAGTAGTTTATAAGTAAATTATTATAATAGAGTTGAGCTTGACCGTAACCGATAACCGGTAACTGGTGATCAGGACTCAGTATCTAAGATACTTTTTTGTAATTTAAGTTACTTTTTGTAACTTAAGTTACTTTTCTAAAGTAACAGTTACACATTACTTCCTAAATGTAACTAGGTACAAGATACTTTTAAATTATTTAAAAAAGGAACTAAGTTACATTCAACTAACTTAGATACTTTCAAATAACTTAGTTACTAGTTACTCCCAGCTCTGTACGTAAGGCATGGCAACAGAATGCCTCAAAATCTGCTTATACACAACGGCATAGGTACTACTTCAAGAAGTGAAAATAGATATAAAAATTATGTAACAGACTTTACTGAAAACTTTTCTCGCAAGTAGAAGCTGTAACACTAAAATCAAAGAAAACTAGTGGTAAAATATCGCAACGTTCTAATAATACTGAAACAATAAGAGAAAACACTTGATAATGACAATTAGATCAATTTGCTTATAAAAACCTTTGCAGGCCGTGGAATTCGAACGCGCGATTTCAGCACCTGGGAGAGCGATTTCAACGCTTGGTACAAGGGTACAACCCACACTCTTGAACCGTTCGTCCACGAAAGAACGCCTCACATTTATGCTCGCGGCTGGATTATATACAACGCGCTGATCGTTGTCCATTTTCGTTTTTTTTACAACATTAGCCCTGTAGCTGTTGGGTTGAATTTTCGTTAAAGGTGAAGCTTGAGCTACGTGCAAATTATTACTTTTATTTATTCTTCAATTAAAGCAAAATATAGCCAAGTAGAGACATAAGTCGCATGCAAAATACCGTTTCCCTCCAACAAATAGAGTTTGAGCTATAGCGTCAACAGGCGGACAGACAAACAGACAAACGAAATTGAGAAAACCTGTTTTTCGTCGTATAGGAACCCTGAGACGTGAAGATCTGAAGAAATCGCGAAAGGTGATTTTTTCACTATTACAATACTTCCTTAATTTTTTAGACGAGGGAAGTAAGAGGCTTAGAAGTAACAAGGAATTTATAAATGTTATACCTCAAATATACCAAAGAATGTGGGAAAAAAGACGCGGCAAAGTAGATTAGTACTTCGTCTACAGGTAGGTTGCTCTAGAATATAGATCAAAGCGGATTTAGAGAATACCCTGGCAGAAGAGAGAAATTAATTGAGAAATTTCGTGTACTTATACCATACATCCATGTGTAGATGTTTTGTAGATTATCAAAAAGCCTTCCACAATGTAAGTTGGGCTAACTTGTGGCCAATAATGATCAGCATAAGTACCCCCAGCAGTACAGAAGTGGTCAAAATAAAATAAAAAACTCTTTCAGTTAAAAATAGGTAAACGAGTGAAACAACGATGCGTCGTATCTCAGTTACATACGTTTTAACATATACAGTCAATATGTAATAAGACAGGTACTCGAAAAGTAGGGCGGTGTCGATGATTTCTTTTTATTGCAATGCAATCTAGAAATAAATAACGATAAGATAAAAGTTAGAATCGTCGAGTAGTGAGTGACAGTGGAAGCTGCGAAGGAGAGATTGGGCATCGAATTCAGTTGGTTAGAATGGCAATGTCTCAGATGATAAAAAACTATGGAGAAATACGAACACTATCCAAACGACGAAAGGAAACATAGTAACTTCATGTGTGTCATTCATTTCCTTATATACATCTGAGACTGGACCGTAAAGGCAGTAAACACACGACACATAGACGCGTTCGAAATGTAGACCTGAAGCAAAAAGACAAATAATACATCCATTTCATATACCATCCAATCCAACTGGAGGCTGCCTAGTCTACACTCGGGTTCTAAAATGTTTCGGACTAATACCGTGATACGCTATGGAAACAACAACGCTGACAGTAAAATCAGCAAATAAATTTAAATGGAGATGAGCTGAACACGTCCCTCGCCAAGACAAACATCGATGAACAATGGCGACCTCAAATACATAAACTAAGCGTTGGAAGACCTCAAACACGCTGGCTTGGTGACATTAGAAATAAAGCAGCAAAAGTGGCATCAATTGGTACAAGATAAGCAGTAGTGGAGAAAACAAGGGGAAGCCTATGTCTAGGAGTGGACTACTAAGGGCTGCTAAAGAGAATGCTGTGAAAATATGGAGAAGTTGGTCTTCCAAGGCAAAGCGAATGGAAAAAGTTCAAGGGGGCGATCACCAACCAGGTGAACCGACGGGGTTGCCAATCTTCTTGACATTAGGTACTTTAGAAAATGCCATTCGAATAGTAGACAATCCAGTGGGATTGAGAGAGGCTGTACGGCGAGCAGCTACTAACCCAAATTAATTATTAAGCACTACATGTTTGTTAAGGCGTATACTGCTAATAATAATGATATACATCTATAATGAGTAACTATAATACTTTTCATCAAGTATTTCTGTGAACAGATATAATTTCTTTAGTATGAATTATACCAGGTGTCCATTCTCAAAGTCGAACATAGGCAATTAACGGTGCATTCACTCGGTCTTCATTTAAATAATTCATTTTTCTGTAGATAATTTTAACAGACGTTGACAGAAAATACCTGATTTACACCAATTAATTACCAATTTTTTTTCACAAATGCCATCGAACTTGAAAAGCAAGGCATGGCATTTTTAAAAATTCCCAAGCTTTAAATTAGTATTTTAAAATAAAAATCACATCTTGAATATTATTATTGGTATCATTTAATGCGTAATAATTTTATCTTTCCATTGATACCATTACCTTGCCTGTAAGTTGAATTGGCTAGCGGGAATCGGCAAAAACGTTCAATACAATGTTAATCGCCTATGTTCGACTTTGAGAACGGACACCCGGTATAAGGTATTGACTAAGTTTAATGTTTATGAGTGAGTTATAAAAATGTTATATGGAATTTGAATATTGTTTTTTGTTATAAAGACGTAATAATTTAATATGAACATTTTACCAACATGGTACGAAAAACAAAAAAATATAATTGTTTCTCTATTTTTGAAGATCACTCATTAAGCGTAATAGATTAATTACTATGATATATTATGATTTCGGAGACTTCCACGGCCATTATCGTTATGTTACGAAGCAGTTTCGAGATTGGATTCAACAGTTCGTCCACTTTCATAAGGGGTTAAATAAATGGTGGAATACAAGAGCATTGTAATGAGATATCACTCTTAAAAGGGAAATCTATGTCTACTCTTTAGAGAGGTGTGTATAAATAAACTCACAAAAAGCAATCCGTAAAAGTGAGTCATCAAACAAGAGTATAGCAGAAACTTGCTCTTTAAAATTGAACATGTAAGTACTTCTACAATAACAATTCGTCTTCATGTTTGTTTGCTTACATAGTGCATAATAATTCCAAAATTACCTATAATTCCATACTTCGTTAAAAAATAGCTCGAATTTATTTCACCTTGAATTTATTATCAATGGGAGTAAAAATTTCATTTAAAAGACAATAGAAATTGAGGACAGAGGTACAGAGATACTCCGCTTCCTGTTAAAATAAATAATTAGGATTAACTGTGTGTGTCAAGTGTAATAAATTAACTTAGTAAAACAAAAGATAACGTACATTGTTTATCGTTGTATATTCTGCTGATGCTGGTACTATCGATACTGCCACCTAACATAGCTTCCACAAGCCTTTCAATGAAGTCCCGCACTTGTTCTTTTTCTTTTTTCTTCAAAACATCCAAATCTTCATCAATTTCGTCGATTCTGTTGGGGTCCATTTTGGTCTTAGATGTGCGAACTAAAAAACAATTGGACAAATTGATTAATTTCAGAAGTCACTATAGTTTACTCAAATTTCAATAATCTTACAAAACATTACGGATACAAATCGGTTTTGCAATCGCAATATGTAAAAAACGATTGCGTTTTTTTAAATTTTATTGTTTAGTTGAACATTGTGTGGATATATTTTTAAATAATACACATCATAGAACAATAAAAACTCGAATAAATCAAAGCAAGTATAACAATAAAGCCAAAGGAAAACTACATATGCATAGGTAATAACCGTAGTTTTTTTTCTAATGCTTATTCGCTAGACACTTTGACTTTAATAGTGACATCAGGATTCTACCTTATTTTTACGCAAGGCATTTTATACGGTCACAAACTTTAGTGTTATTACAAGGGCGTTAACGAGATATTTGGCTAACCTTTAATTGCATTTTTCTTGACCAAAATAATACAAACATTTAGACAAATAACATGTTTTGCGAATAGTTATGCAATACTGTGCAACGTCACACTTGCATAGCTACTTTCACAGATGAGGCAAGATTTTAAAGAGATAGAATTGTGAATTTTCGCCATAATTTCACCCGGTCTAAACTAAAAGACGACCAGTTACTGGCATGTTCTCTTGATTATTATTTGATTTTTTATGGGGAAACCTTAAAGCTCTTATATTATAGACTAATTTCTAAAAGCATTCACAGCGATCTGAAGCAATGATATATGCACCAATGTACACGAATACCATTTAATTTGATTCACTAACTATTAAAACAAATAATAAATAAATAACAATATTTATTGATGAAATAATAAAGAAATGTCCCCTAATTTCAAAAAATTGAATGTAGGTTACGACCGTCAACAAAAATTCAAATTACTGGACGCGCATTTGCGGACGACATAGTAATTAATTATGACCGTAGTAAAGACCTGCAATAGTTATTTATACATTGAGTAGCTAAAGTGCCACTTTTTTGCACAAGTGAGAAAGTTTAAAGAATGAGCCGAAGGCGAATTTTTTAAATCTCACAAGTGCAAAAAGAAGCTTTAGATACGAGTTGTATGCATATTTTTTTCGACTACCACATATTTATGACAAAAGATATTACAAAACGTCAATGTCATTTCAAATTGAAAATTCATTAAAAATCATGTTAGGTATGCTTTCATTGTTTTAAATTGAAAACTCACCAAATTTAATAAACAGTTTTGACAGAAGTGTGCAATAATATTTTTATCTACGACCACTAATAAAAGTAGGCCTTTTAGCGCTAGCTTGTTTCACTAAAAGTGACGTTTTATAGTGTACCGTGGTTAAAGAAATCAGATGTTTACTTTTAGCTCTAGTGCTAAAAGTGAAGTGAGGTTATAAACCTACAATTTCGAACTGGAAGTGAAGTTGTAAAGTTATTCTAGTTGCTTCTTGCGTTACAGGTCAAGTGTTTTTGAAATAATTAAAGCGTTATGTAATCAATACACTCAGATGTGGAGTATTAATAATTACATTTCATATTTATTATGACATAAATTAGAAGTGTCGTAGATGCAAACATTTGTTAAATCGATATTTATGGATTAATAACGGTAAAATTAAGGTCGTAGATAAAATATTGTATGCAACGCGTGCTAAAAGTCGTTTATGCACGAGACATGTTATGAAACTCAGCCTTCGGCTTCGTTTCATAATGTTCATGTCTCGTGCATAAACGTCGACTTTTAGCACTTGTTGCATAAATAGCTATTATTGCATAATATACAATAACAACGTGTTTTTAACATATGGAAAATGTCAAACAATAGTCTCCTTTAGGAAATGGTAGTCGAAAATAGCTATTTATGCAACAAGTGCTAAAAGTAAAAAAATATTGTATGCAACAAGTGCTAAAAGTCGTTTATGCACGAGACATGTTATGAAACTCAGCCTTCGGCTTCGTTTCATAATTTTCATGTCTTGTGCATAAACGACTTTTAGCACGCGTTGCATAAATAGCTATTATCTACGACCTTAATTTTACCGTTATTAATCCATAAATATTGATTTAACAAATGTTTGCATCTACGACACTTCTAATTTATGTCATAATAAATAGTAGACCATGCGCGGCGAATGTTTGCGAAGCCAGTGCTGTCAAGGTCAGTTACGAAATGTAATTATTAATACTCCACATCTGAGTGTATTCATTACATAACGCTTTAATTATTTCAAAAACACTTGACCTGTAACGCAAGAAGCAACTAGAATAACTTTACAACTTCACTTCCAGTTTGAAATTGTAGTTTTATAACCTCACTTCACTTTTAGCCCTAGAGCTAAAAGTAAACAGCTGATTTCTTTAATCACGGTAAACTATAATAACGTCACTTTTACGGTAAGGCCATGCTTGCGTTTGAGTCGCTGCGACATGATCACCGCAACTAGGTCGCAGACATATAAAATTTTCTGTCCAGGCCATATTATAATATTGCATAAGAAACAATCTGTCGGGACGCTGCCAAAACGCTCTTCACAGCGTTTTCAACATTGGTCGCTGTCGCGGGTCGCAAACGTGGCCACCTACATTAGAATCCATAGAACACACCATTGCGACCTGGTCGCGGCGATCGTGTCGCAGCGACTAAAACGCAAGCATGGCCTTACCCTTAGTGAAACAAGCTAGCGCTAAAAGGCCTACTTTTAGTAGTGGTGGTAGATAATAGTTATTTATATATCTAGGGAGCAAAGGTATTCATTTTTTCCGGCGTGTGAATTTAATACTCGACGAATTCAAATTGCCTCTGGCTAGTTGGAAATTGACAGTTTTGTTTTCTAAAATTAGAGCGCAAAATCCGACTGTCTATACAGCAAATAGAAAAAATAATTTAGATGCTGGTAATTCAACGTTGCAGAATATGGGTGGATATTAAGCAAAAAGAGGTCCAAAGTGATGGCATTCACAAAACAACAGGAAACGCTAAAGGCTGAACATACGAATTAAATGAGATGATATTGAACAATTGAAATACTTGAAGGGTAATGGCATAAAGTAATGAAAACCGGAAAAGTACATGGAAGAAAGAATAGTAAAATCAATTAGAATATACCACCTGCTAAACCATAGGTTCATATGAGAAAATAGTAAGAAATAAAAATGATTGTGTGCAATGCTATCTACAGACCAATATTAATGTATGGTAGTGAGACATTGGTGATGAACAGAACAATAAAATTCAAGCGCAAGCAACTAAGAACAAGTATTTAAGAAAATTTAACGAAGTACCGTCATTTGGGGTGAAGTGGACAACGTGTGGTGAAGTGGCCCGCTTAAGAATTATTCAACATAATAGGTGCTGATATCTGCTGTGTGATAGGTAAATCATTCACAGCCTCATAAGTCGGTAGCATGGGCACTGTAAGTCATATTAATAGGTATATGTAACAAAAATTCATCAACAATGCTTCACAATTAATTAGAACTGTCAGTGCTGTTAGTTTGTTGATATTCAAACACCTGTAAAACCTCTTGTGAAAAAGTGCTTTCCAAAAGTTTGATTTATGCAACATTTGTTTGGGTTGAAATTTAAGTAATTGGGAGCACATACCCACAACTAAGATTAATTTAAAAAAAATTGCTTATTTTTTAGATAAAAAAATATAAAAATTTGTCTTTCCTGTGGTGAAGTGGACCACTACAAAAAATGCCGCGGAATTACAAACCACAGCTCGGGGGAAGGCGTTACTGTCAATATACAGACAGACAGCTACAAGAAGCCTTAAATGAGCTAAAACAAGGTAACCAGTCAATTAGAAAAATGAGCGAGAAGTACAACATTTCTAGAACGACCTTGAAAAGAAAATTGTTGGGGTTGAATACAGGGAAATATGGAGGGCAGACAGTTTTAAGTGACATTGCAGAAGTGGGCATTGTACAAACTTTAACGTTATGTGCAGAGTGGGGGCTTCCCCTCACGAAATTAGATTTGAAATTTCTGATTAAAGGTTACCTAGACAGAAGTGGCAAATATATTAGAACAGCGTGATCTAAGAAGAGGCAGATATAAATTTATCAGTATTGACTGTGACAATATTTCTTAACATTATATTTACATTAATATCTAAGTATCAAAGAATCAATGTTAAATTTCTAAAAAGTATTTTTAAAAAAGACAATAAAAAGAATGTATATAGTTTTGAAGTAAATTTTTTAGAGAAAATATAGTGAACTTTCCTCCTATCGCCTTATTATTCACCAAATTTGATGTGTGCTGGCTACATATGGTTTTTCTAGTGACCACTTCACCACAAGGAAGGTATTAAATGGCCAAACTGCATGTTTTATACGTGTGGTCCACTTCACCACAAACTCTGGGTGAAGTGGACCACTTTTTAAAAAATCATAAAAAATTTGTACTTTAATTTTTTGTCAATTTCTAATAAGCAATCATTAGATAAGATATTGTTTAATATATATTTAAAATTTCGAACGGTTCTGAGCACAATTGATTGAATTATGTTCAAATAACACCTAAAAAGTGGTCCGCTTCACCACGGATGACGGTAATAGTTTGGACCTAATAAGATCGAAGACGTGAGCAGTGATGCCACCGAAACGAAATAATTCTCGATATCGTCTCGCACGGTTTCGGTTTGGGTTTTAGATTGTAATTTTTAGATCTCGAATATTCGAGACGAGGTTAACCAATTTCTGTATCTCGATAGTTTCAATAGTATTGTTAAATCTCCATAGAAACAAAGCAGAATATTGTAAGACCTCACGGTTGCCAAAGCCAAATAGGAAAATAGCAGTGGACTCGGAGCTTGATTTCTGTGGCCGTTGGAGTCTATGGGAGCCGAACCCACATATTCTGGTCTACGACTAGAGGCTTTACCTCTGAGCCATCTCCACTGCTTTGTCCTTACAAATACAGTGTCATAAATACCGCCAATGAAACCCGAAAGATTAATACATGGAGAACGTGGTTATTTTGGGCTTTACGCAGTCGCATCTGCTTCGTTTCGGTATACACATAATATGAAACTCTAGAATCGAGATTCTCAAGTTCTAGATCAATAATCGACGTTGGAGATTGAGAATGGTAAAATCCTGTCTCGTTTCGTGACAACACTAGACGTAAGAGACGAGGTAGAGACAGAATTCGTACTACGTAAGAATGGTGAAAATATTATATATTGAGAATGGAGGAGAATAGACCTGTAAAAAAAGAATACGAGAAGCTATAACAAGGATAAGACTCGACATATAAAGATGAAGGCCGCTAAAAATTTGGAAAACGTAATAGCTAAAGAAGTCGCAAAGAGAAGAAATAAGATACGACTTGAGAATCATAGCTAATGACTGAAAAAAGTTGACGAAATTTATACAGAGATATCATAAATGATTAAAGACTAGTTGATCAATGACATTTCAGGATTTAATAAATGTAATGTTAGAATTTATGTTGTATGCACAGATCGATTTGGCATTTTTTAGCGTTGACATTTATGGTGTAGAATTATTTTACATAATATCCCTATCTCAGTTTACTATAATATTTTTCTAAAGTGTACTTGAATTCAAGTTGTGTGAACTGTAGTGTGCATAAAATTGGAAAAGTTTCCTATAACACGTTAACTCTTTAATAAGTGGCACATCACTGCTACTGTCATATTCTGTATTCTAAGCAAACCGTGTTAGATTCGTTGCCCATATTACATGGTGGTATTTCGGTGTCTTTCTAGAAGACACCTAATGATATAAGAGGTTGTAGATGAAATACACATATAACTATATACTTTACTTGGTTAACTGACCCGAACAAATAAAGATGACCTTGGTCAACTTATGGTCCAAAGTATTCGTAAGATAGGAGGGAGGCGTTTAAGAGGAGGAGCATTTAACGTTAGTTCAAGAACTGAGCAGCTGTACTCTCCAAGATAACAACAACATTGAAAATAAATAGTGTAAAATGGAAATAAACTATACATGCAACCAATCGCAGCGATCACAACTATTCAACTATGAAGAATAACGACTGGATGATGATATATGTACTTTAAACCAGGCTGATCCTCTTCCATTACCCGACAAATTTAAAAATACATTATCAATATCGTAATACACGATCTTGGAAATAATAATACTGCAACAAATTTCTTGTTAACATTCTTCGAAACATTTCAACTTATTAAAATTGAACAAAACAAACCAAAAACTAGGGATTAAAATGTATATAGATGTGAATTTCATTGCATTAACGTATGCCTCAAAAGTTTTCGGAAAATGTTCCAATAAAATGTACCTACAGTAAATAACGTCCTATCCAGTTGCCGTTGGAAACAAATTGTATCAAATTGATTGGGGTTTAATATAACATGTCAGTTTTGTAATAAACACAGTTATAAGGTTTTCTTCTTCTTCTTCATAATTTAGGCTTAGAGCCTGTATTTAGTTATAAGGTTATGTTGTTGAAACTCAAAATAAATAAAAAATTGTACAACATTTTTAACCATTACTTTTTTCCGAAAACTTTTGACACATACGTTAATATAAAATCTCTTAATAAACTATATAACTATTTGATTTCATCAGTGAAAGTTTAATTGTGGGAAAATGATTAGACAAATGTATATGTATATGCTTGTCACTTAATTTCATTATAATAGTGTAGCATCACTTCAGCAATTTATTGTTGCAGGTGAAAAATAATAAAATAATAACACTAAAAATGTTCTAAGTTTTAGTAGATCTAAGTAAAAAGAAACGTACCGATGGAATTAGGGTGTAGGGCTTTGAGTATCCCCTTGAACCAGGATTCGGGGTGCTGGCAGGACCTGCATACCCAGCCTACTTGGAGGTCGCGGCTGGAGCATCTTACCCTGCAGATCTTTCCACCACATTTTACGCAGGTCGCTACCCTCTCAGAATCTAGCACTCCTTCTATAGAACGGAACTGCACTCCACATACACTACAATGCCACTGCGCTCGAGAGTTGCGAGGTCTGAAAATAAAAATAATATGTTAAAGTTATATTGCGTTTCTTATAATTGTAATACGATAAAATTTATGAAAAAAAACTAGTTTATGCTCAGCATAGAGCAAATAAAGGTGCTAATACATTTTTGAAAAATAATTCCTCTGTTTCAGCCAGTAAAATATTTTGAACATTCTTGCATACAATAAAAAATTCAAATATAAAACTAATTGTATTAGACGTTATTTCCAAATATATTTGGTTAACAAAAAAAATTACGTGTGTATTTGTATATGCACGTGTGTAGTCTTGTTGCTCTACTTGAGCTATTGTAGTTCAACGAGCTCAGTACTGATCCCATGAACGCGAAAAAATTCCGTCGATTACGGATTCGAACCCAAGACTAGCCTATGCCAAGCCTAGCACTCTACCGCTGCGCTGCCAAAACTTCTCGAGCACTAATCTTTATGTCAATTTGCATAGACATTTTGCTAATTCTTATAATAACAAACCATGAAGCAAGTGTAATTTTGTAAAATTATAAGAGATATTTATAATTGCCAAACCTATTTTCAGTGTACAAATATAGGTGCTTTCATTGTTTTTTGTAACCATTTGTTTAATTTTATCAGCCTTAACTGTAGTAATTTTTTAGTAAAAAAGTTCAAAATACCTAGTGGCTATTAATCGTGTAGAGAAAAGCAACCATGGGACAACATTTTCACTTTTCTAGTATTTATTAAAGTAGCATCAAACCAATATAGAAGAAATTTTAAGATATATTGGTGCATACTATTTAGTACTTAGCACCAAATTATTCAAACTTGCCCTGGTTTATTATGTTCATATCTCCAACAGTTTTGAAAGTCTCTGGATCAAATTTTATGTTCTCAAAGATCAACTGTAGTGAGTTAAGGTTAAAACTGTACTTGTAGAGACTCAAACAGCGGCAAGAAATAAGCCCGAAGAAAAAAGCTGAAAATGAAACGCTTAAATCATAGGTGAGAAACTTCTGACGTGACCGTCATGTGTCAGCAGAAGGTTCGCTTGAAATTGACAAAATGATTTACTTATTGCTAAACTTTAAAACACATTATGGGGAGGGTTGCGAATAATTGACAAACTATGAAAACGCAATATCAGAACACGCGCGATTAAAACAAGCACTAGAAGTTAACACGCCTTGCTGAACTGAAGGGGAGTGGAACGCGTGTTGCGACTCCCCAGATGAACTATTACCTTAAGATGGCCGAGGTCTTAAAACTCTCAAAGACTCAATCACTCCATTGGTGCAATTAGAGAAATGGGCAATTCCTGACCAACCAAACAGGCGGTCGGAAGCCATAAATTCTTCCGCTGACGCAATGGGACAGAAGAACATATAAACACGATCGGGGCACGCACCCCGGCATTCTTTTTTACACCCATCCACCGAGCGCTAGCAACACGTCCGAGATTTCACCGTAAGCACAGCAATTAATAATCTCGCAATATAAATATTTGTGTATTTATTTGTGCATTGATTTGGATAAACTTTTATTAAATTGAAGTTCATATCCGCAGCGACGAACGTATTTATGATTTCTATATGCAAGGTGCAAACAGCAAGCAAGGACTTTAGTAAGCTGCTAACGTCATTGCTCTCTATAAAACACTAAAAATAAAGCTGCGCAATCTTAAAAATAAATAGTTTAAAGCTATTGCAGTTATTATGGTTCGTAGAATCTTGCAGGTTGCCGGAAATAATATTCTGCATAGGGAAGTGCTAAATAAAAGAATCACTGTGGAGGAACCGACCGACTTTATTAAATTGACTATTTAAATAAAGGTACTATAAACATGGCCCTAATCTTTGAAATGTCAGAATGAAAGGGTTTACTTAAGAAACAAACTGGGCTTTCTGTGTTACAAACAACCAAAATGCAAGAGTAATATCCAGGGAAAAATATACAGCGTAGAAGTCGTGCAAAAGAATTTAAGCTGGAACACTGATATTAAGTATGGATTGGGTCAATGATAACTGAATTTAACAAGATTTTATAGGAGTTTCGATCTTCTTCTTCTTCTCTAGCCGTTCTCCATTCTTTGGATGTAGGCCTCTTTCATATTTTTCCAGTTCTAGTTCTATCCTGGGCTTTCTGATACCAGTTGAGCCCTGCATGTCGCTTCATGTCGTCATACCATCTTTGTGGTGGTCTTCATATACTGCATTTTTCTTCCTACGGCCTCCATCTTGTTATTTTCCGCTCCATTTATCAGTATGTCGGGAGACGTGGGCTGCCCATTGCCATTTGAAAGAAAATATTCGCTGAACTATATTTGAGTACCAACTTAAGCAACCTACTTTAGAAGGCTCACATAACTCCAACTAGCTCAATTCTCGGCTGCGATACGGGTATGATAAATGTGGGATTTTTGTTTACTTCACTTTCGCATAAAGGTTTTAGGTTCACACTAAGAAAGAACTATTGGGCGCCAACAACTTTATTAAATTGTAATTTTTCTATAATATATACATATCCAATCTTGTAATTTATGGGTTAAGTTATTTAATTAATTATGAGTTTAATAGAAAAATGTTTATTTACTATTGTAATTCCTAAATGAGTTAGAGTTTATATCAATTTATGATTTAAGTTATTTAATTGATTATGAGTTTTATTAAAAAGGGGTTTTCTTTCTTTTTCTGAAATTCTGCGCATACAGGTAAGATAAATTTAAAGAGCTCTGTATACTCGCTTAACCTATTTCTGTTCATGAATACTGGTTGTTAAATGTTTTATCGGATAACTCAATTCACATTTCTAAAGTATAAATGACCATTATTTGACACATATACAGTGTGTCCAAGATAAGAAGGGTCAGCATGGGGATCTCGGTAATTATAAGAGATACCATATTTGGTTGAAAGAGAAGAAAGTTGCGCAATTAACGGACAAACAAAGTGACACCTAGAAAATCTTGATATGATTTTTCGTTTTTGAATTATCTCAAAAATCCGAATTTTTTGATTTTCTATTTTATGTTTGTCTGGCGTTAATATTAAAGTTAGAGCGAAACTGACAAAACTTCTTTATAGCAACTTTTAATGGACTCAAAGATTACGTTATCAATTTGTTTATCCGACGTTTCGTCTTCGACTAACCATCATAAACTTCATTTTTTTTAAATACGGTCTTGATTTTCTGATGCTAAATTTTTTATTCTCAATTCAATAATGTACCACACATTAGGGTTTAATTACGTTTCGAGTCTTTGGACACCACCATCAAGAAATTTTTAGATACGGACCTGTGTCCTAGAGCATTTTATACGTTGTTTTAGCTTTTGTAACATAAAAACGAAGTAATGGTTTGGTCTTGGAATACAAATAATTTTCAATAGGCAGTAATTAACAAACTCTGAAACAACGTATGAAATGCTCTAGGACACACATTGGCGTAACTATCGGGGGGGCCAGGGGGGCCAGGCCCTCCCCAGAGTGCCGCCTGGCCCACCCCAGAAAAATAGAAGCTAAATAAATGTAAAAATCTGCTTTTATTATTAACCCATTTAAACTAAGGGGTTGGTTATCGACCCCCACACGTTCTTACATTTGTGGTTTTATTACCTTTTTGGCTTAAAAACATTATAGTATAAATACCATTTGTTGGACGGATGGCTCGAATCCGACATAATAATAATTTTCATTGCTTGCTTGCTTGACGCCACTTTGAGAGCGAACCCGTGGGTCGAATTGGCTGATTTTGGTGTCAATCGACTCAGGGCGACGCAAGTCAGCCAGTAGTAGGGTTTTCAAATTTTTGTAAGTGACTTTTTTATGTGGATTTTTTTGTTAATAGCTAACCTCAAAATTAACTCGACACACAAAATGGATCATTCGTGTACAAATTGTATTAAATGAATTATTTCGCGCCCAATTTGGGTGCAGAACGCTAGTGAATAATAATATGCAAGAGAAAACATTATTAGTTAGCCAATAATTACTTTGAAAAGATTGTTTTCGTCTGAATATTTTTTTTAGTTAATTGTGCACCATTTTTGTTATTTTCTCTTAAGTTTTCTATAAATAAAGAACCAATTTATGTGCACAGAAAAATATAATTGCAATTATTTCATATGCGGGTAAGTAAATGAGCTGATAACTTGAGTGCATCGCTAACTACTCCCTGGGCACATACAGCTAGCTACCTATTATAGGCTCATCCAGTCCAGATTTACGGTGACTTGCTATTTGGAGGTTTGCTTTGCCTAAAGAGTTGAGTTTATAGCTTTGAAGAGTACGATCCAGAATTTTATGTTTAATAGTGTTCTATGTAAGCAAAGTAAATGTTGTGGTGTTTGAATTTCCACAGTTGCTAGCCCAAGACAGAACAAAGAGAAATCACAATAACAATTAAAAGGATATTGATATTTTCAAGAAAGTATTTGCTTCGACGATACTGAAAAAACGAAAAATTGTGGCTCAAAAACGTGTAAATGGAAACCAAGTGATGTTTCCCAAAAAAATCTGTTTCTCCTGGAATAATATTTTTACCGCCAACTTCATTTAGTTGCAAGAAGTAATCTATACATTTTTTATGTTGTTTATGAATCGAGAAATAATTTATTAATATGCTACTCAGACAAATAGTATTACGAGGGTAGCACCCATAATTTCTGCAAAGCAACAGATCAAGTGCACCATGGAAATCAAACTTGACGTAAAACCAATGTTTGTTGTTTTCTAGTTTAACAGTCCAAATTTAATTTTGATCATTGCAACAGTTATTACATAGTTAATTTTGAAATAAGTGTTGTGCAGCAAAAATAAATGTAAAGCGAGAAAATTTTATAACCATAATTTACTATGCCTTTAAAAGTTCCATATCTCCGAAAGAAAGTTTTGGATGACTTCGTGCTGCTTTGGTGACCAAATGCCTTCGCATCAGAGAACTGTCTATTGTTGGTTTAATGAATTTAAATATGAACGAGTGTCTAGTGACGATTTTTGCGAAGGAGAACCAATTTCTGCAGTTACCGATACGAACATAAACGTTGTGCAAAGAATGATTCAGTAGGACAATCGAGTCACGTATAGAATTATTGAAAGCGTCTTGGACATTGACATGACTGCAATAAATAAGATTTTACATAATCATTTGGGTGTAAGAAAAGTCTGTTGTGGGTGGATACCACAAAGTTTAACAGAAACACAACAACAGCATGTGGGTTGGTAAAAGAAATATGATGAAGGTAGATATAAAGCAGTTTACATCATAACTGGTGACGAAAGCTGGATATATGCATTTGAACTCGAACCTAAGTTACAGTCTGCCCAATGGATATTTCCAACAGATCATAATCTAGTTAAAATGAGGAGATCTCGAAGAGTTGGTAAGAAAATTATTGCTTGCTTCTTCTCAAAATCACGACCTATCGCAACTGTCGTGCTTGAAAATAGACGTACGGTTACTGCAGAATGGTACACAACAGTATGGCTGCCAGGCGTTATTCAAAAAGCTCGTTTACAGGGCCCAAGGAATGAGATCGTTCTGCACCATGACAATGCTTTTAGTCATACCGCATATCAAACAAAATAACTTTTAGAGACTTCCGGATTAAAATTGCGAAGTTCCAACCTATTACCTTCCGATTAGTTTCTATTTCCTCGATTAAAGGATAAAATGCGTGGTGTGCGATTTTGAACTCCCGAAGTTGCTGTGGAAAGCTTCAAAAACCTTGTTTCTCTAGTGACTCAAGAAGAGTGGAATTTGTTTTGAAAATTGGTTTTACCGAATTCGAGTTTAAGGGCAAATATTTTGAGAAACAATAATAAAAACAAATTTTGGCTACAAAACTTTTGTTTTATTAGATTGCAGAAATTTACTCGGCTACCCTCGTATAACAGCGTCAAAGAACATGCAAATAAATGTATGCGAAAAAGTTATGTATGTACGTAAATGCATGTCTTCATAGGTATACATAGTTATTGACGATGGTTGGTTGGGGGCCTGGCCCTCCCCAGCCAAAAATCCTAGTTACGCCAATGAGGACACAGGTCCGTGTCCAAAAATTTCTTGATGATGGTCAAAAAGACTCGAAACGTAATTAAACCATAAGGTGTGGTACACTGTTGAATTTAGAATAAAAAGTACTTTACAAATTTGGCATCAGAAAATCAGAATCGTATTTAAAAAAATGAAGTTGATTAAACGTCGGATAAAAAATGTGATAACCTAATCAATAAATTCTCTAGACGTTGCTATAAAAAGTTTAATAGGTTTCGCTCTAACGTTAATATTAACGCCAGAAAAAAATAAAAAAGAAAATCCAAAAATTCGGTTTTTTGAGATAATTTAAAACCGAAAAATCATATCAAGGATTTGTAGGCACCATTTTGTTAGTCCTTTAATTCCGCAACTTTCTTCCCATTTAACCAAATTTTTATCTCTGACATTTAAGGAAATCCCCATACTGGCCCTCCTTATCTTGGACACACTGTATGCAGTAAGTATAACATTAATCCCTAATTGACATTTATAAAATCTAACCTGTGGTTATTTACTTAGTTTCTTTTAACATTTCTACTGAAAAGGTAATCAAATTTTCTTATTACATTCTTAGGAAGTTATTTACGGTAGATTAAATTTCATATGTTCTCTTAAACTTGCAATTATGACATATTTCTGGTTGTTGCTTAACTGAAGAGTTTCATACAATTCTCTACGGTTTAGAACTGACCTAACAAGGAGAAGTAAATCTTATGCAGCCAGGAACTGCTGCCTTGCTTATCGAGTTGAACTCCCGGTTAACAGGAAACATTTTCGTCGCCGGACCAATGAAGCGGGTTTGGGGGTGGGGAATTTCTAACGATATTTAGTGCTGGTCTAATATTATCGTCTACTTCAAATTAGGCACTCCAAAAGGCTTCGCCGAGACTCCGTGTGACCTTATCGAATCATTGCGTTTAGTGTTCAAGAACAATAAAGAATTGCAGGTGAAGTAACAAGCTAAATTAAAGACACTTGCCCAATGCCCAATGATAAAATCTATTTGCTTGAAAATCCATTACAATATAATAGAATACAAAATTAGATTACTTATAATCTTGCAGATTGGAGGTCTCAAATTTATATATGCTTTGAGCTGAGAAAGAACCCCTAACTTATTTGTCGTTGGACGCTATCAAGACCAAATTTGTTTTTATTACAAAACAGGAAATGGTTTTTCTCTTTTATTTTAATTTGAAAATATCCAAATTAGCCCTCTATTTAAAATTAAATACTACGAATAGGTGAAGATTATGCAACCTGTATTTCTTCTAAGTATTATAAGTTGTATAACTTTCAGGTTTTGTTACAATTCAGAATTAGTGTATTTTAATGGCGCTGACTGTGGAATGCTACATCTGTTACGTGGGTTCTTTGTCGTGTCCACTGATTTGTTTTGTCGTCTTTTAGTGATATACCTAATATCCTTCTTTCTATAGCTCGTTGGTGTATTTGAAGTTTGTTAAGAATTTTTGAGTTTTGATATCTACAATTCATTTTAATCGAATCCATATGAAAGAAGATAGACTTTTTACTGGATCATTCTGATCCTAGTAGAAGTACCTAGCACTATATTTATTTATTCTGTATTTTCTTTATAATTCAAACAGCAAGAACAGCGAATATTTACGGCAATAGAAAAATGGGGGCCAATAAAAGACCAAAAAAATCAATTAATCTAAAGTTGAACGTCAGGCTTAAAAACCTAGGCCTTGAAGGTGGTAATGATCAATATTTCAATTGCATCACTGGATATGAGATGAGAAGATGTACGTCACAATTTCCCTGGCCTTGATGTCATAAATCCCATAAATTACGATTACGAGTTTATTATAGTTTTATTACGCTTTAGTTACATGCATTTTATGAAGTGTAGCTAATACCAATCGCGTTCAGTAATAGATAACCATTTCATTAGCCTGAGGTATTTTCAAATATCGACAAACCTTTCTTTAACGGTAATTAGTTTTCGACAGTCGATATTCATGCGTACAGTTAACTACTGCTAAGTTCGTTGAGGTCGTTAAAATTCTATTACAGCGGCTACATAACGTAACTAATGGACACCATTTTTATGTAAACGCAATACTGGAATAAGCATTTTTAATTTTATACAGGAACGTCCAAAAGTATGGAATAAATTCACTAAAAAACATTTTTGGAACATGTACAACAATTTATAACTGTCATACTTCCAATACGCTTTTTAGCTGATATTCAATATTCGCCATACTGTAGAGAGTACCGCGTCACCTATATTTCTTTTATATGTATAGCAACCCTCATTTTCAATCAGGTGTTTATAAATGTAAAAATCATCTGTCCAAATATAAAGCTGTTATGTGTTTTACAAGCACATACAGTTTTAATTAATACGAAATATAGCTAATCTGTGTTTATTAACCTTGAAAGAGACACAAAAACTTCCTTAACAAATAATTACATTTGCTACACAATCAGAACTGATTTTACATAGCTACACTCTTTATAATAAAATTGTTGTTTACATTATCGTTTCTCGAACTTTTACTAAAAGATTACCAGTATGTAGGAAAATAAAATTTCCCTTGCCCATTGGATTATATTTTATAATATGCAAATACAGTTACAAGTTTCACGGAAGTTGACATTCTCAAAGTAAAATTTAAATAATAAATGAAAGTTTGAAATAGCCTTAAAGACTAGCAAAATCTTTAAATAAAAATAACTACACTCAACGACTAGAAAATAATTGTTTGCGGTGTTACTTAATTTATTTCGTGCTATCATAATGATTAATGTCCATATTTAAATTTAAAATTAAAGCTAATTTAATTAACAATCGAATATATTCTTTAGAGTTCATAACAGTACTAAAACATATTTAAGCAGTTATAGGTTAAGGACAGTTTAAAAATACTTGTGTGAATGATAAATATGTTGACGTGAAATTAACATTCCTAATTCGAATTCCTAGCCGCAGGCGAAGGGATACCGTTTTCTATCTATCACTTCCTTAATAAATTAGCACACATATAACGTGATCACGCCTAAGAAGTTGCTAAATACGAATCTTGTAGAAGTTACGAAACTACGAGTAACGTAAAATTAAAATTATAGTTATGTTGTGTTTTATCGGACTTTTTCCACTGTCTAGAGTGTATATCACACAACGTTTCGGTAGTTTTGATCTACTCCCGTCTTCAGGTGTTCGTGGTTAGTCCTGAGACAGTGGAAAAAGTCCGATAAAACACATCATAATAGACCACCGCCAAAAAATGACATTCAGACAACAAAATTATAGTTGTTATGGTGTGATGCAGTCGATCACATTTTGTAATGTGTATTTAAAATATTCGTATATGAGAGTTACCACCAATTAGTTGTAAAAAATATTAACTACAGCTTATTTCACAATTTCGGGACACTGATAAAATTGCCATCTTAGCTATCTAACTACAGCTCAACACAAATGGAAAAATACTACTAGAAAGCAATTTACTTTAAATGTTAATGTCATGTTTTACTTTCTATATATACAGTGTCCGCCAAAAAGTCGGCACAATCTGAGAACGTTTTATATTTTTGATTTTTCAAAAAAACTTTCTACGTCAATAATTTGTGCTTGTCTAAAAACCTATTTAGCTCCTATCATATATACCGAGTGATTTTTACATATTTCGAAAATGGAGTTCTTCGAAATTATCAAAATGCAAAAGTAAGATTTCAATGGAATTTTTTTAGAGTGTTATTTTTAGCTAACTGAACAACCTCAAGGCCAGAAAACCCTACTTTTTTTAAATTTAGCTAATAATACATTTTTCAATTTTTTACATATTTGTCAAAATTTCACATATCATGACTTAATATTAAAATTGACATTTTTTTATGTGAAGACTTTAAAGATTAATAATTGGAAAAAAATATAAAATGTTAATTACTTCTTTAGATTTTTTATTATTTACCGAAAAGTAGTAAATTGGAATAATTTTTACGTTTCCTATGCACGGCGGCGCTTTTTAGGAGAAACAACAAACTCTAATCTAGTCCTGTTAATGAATTACTGTTACAAGAATTCTGTAAATGTTCTTTTACAATTGTCTATTTTTTAGAACATGTAATTGGATAAAGAAAAACCTCCTCATTTAGACAACTGTAAAAGAACATTTACAGGATTTTTGTAACAGTAATTCATTAACAGGGCTAGATTAGAGTTTCTTGAAGCAATTTAAATAGAATTAATTAGAATTGAAAAATATTTCTCCTAAAAATCACCTTGCATAAAAAACGTAAAAATTATGCAAACATACTACTTTTCGATAAATAATAAAAAATCTAAAGAAGTAATTAACATTTTATATTATTTTTTCCAATTATAAATCTTTAAAGTCTTCACATAAAAAATGAATTTTAATATTAAGCCTTGATATGTGAAATTGAAAAATCAATTTTTAGCTAAAGTTAAAAAAAAAAAGAGCATTTCTGGCCTTGTGATTGTTCAGTTAGCTAAAAATAACACACTAAACAAATTTTATTGAAATCTTACTTAATTTCCGAAAAATACCACTTTTCTGATTTTGACATTTACGAAAAACTCCATTTTCTAAATAAGCAAAAATCACACGGTATATGTATATGATAGGGGCTAAATAGGTTTTTAGACAAGCACAAATTATTGACGTAAAAAGTTTTCTTGAAAAAACAAAAATTAAAAAAATTCCCATATTATGCCGACTTTTTGGCGGACACTGTACATTGCAATAACTTTTAGTTTTTGATAGTATTTTTTAACTTAAATGTAAACATTACCTCTACCTATTGCTTTTACGATAAAAAAAATTCAAAAAATTATCCCGTTCTGTAAAATAAAAAATGGTGAAATACTCTGCGACAATGAAATCCAGGGACTCTTAATGTGTTCTGAGAATATAATATATTTCCATGTTTATAAATTGTAGCTGTCCTAAACATCATTTAGAAATACCTACTAATTTAAAGATGAAAAACTAACGTGCTCTCTGCAATGCGATTCAAATTTAACGCAATGCAAATTATCTAATTGTCTATTTATAATTAAGTATGTCATACAATGTGTGCCAGCAAATTCACTACTTACACAATCTTTCATTTGTCATCAAATAATATGATCCAATTCCGGTCGGCATTTTGGCGATTTAAAAATTACAACTCACACACAATTTATACGCAACAAAAACACGTTATAAGCAGAAATTATATCGACCTTCTCAATTAAAAATCACCTATTATGGTTTCAATGTTTCTGACAAATTTTACTAGTTATTTACATTACAAGTACGGTAGGCTGCATTTTACATCGAGGTTTTAATTTTTGAAGCACGACGCGAAGCGGAGTACTTTAATAAAACCGAGAGCTGTAAAATGCTTAACGCACCAAGTATTGTATTAAAATTTTTAGCGGACATATTATTTTAACATTTTCTTTAAATTCACAACTTTGCTTTCGAATATCAAGCCATCCTTCATTTTTAATTTTTAACCATTTGTCAAAAATTTTCAAAAATTACAAATTCTAGAGAAACCGTACAAAATAGAGAGAGAGTTAACTGAAGAGACAAATTTTCTCTAAAATTTTAAGCTGAATTCAAAAATGTAATAACATACCGGGTGTTTTATTTAAAATAGGAGTTAATAAAAAAAACAAAAGAAACCCAGTTTACAGGTATTTAACTTAAAGATCACCTATCTCACATCGATATGTATTAAAAATGTAATAAAAATGTAAAGTTTGAAAAAAATCGTAAGAGCCGTTTTTGAAAAAATCGAAAAAACTGCAAAATCACAAGAGTAAACACATACTTCCGGTTCCGCGATTTTCTTCAAAAGCTTGCTGTCGCATCTAGATAGTACACAAACCTTATATATGAACTTTCAACGCCATGCCTCTTTTTGTTTTTGAGAAATTCTCTTCACAGACAGACAGACAGACACACAGACCAATGAACAGAAACCTGTTTTTTGGGTTCAGGGGACTCTAAAACGCAAAGATCTGTTGAAAACTCAATTTAGAATTTTTGGGGTGAATCCAATACTTCCTTTATTATAAAAGAAAGTAAAAATTCAGATAAAAGTATCTACAAAATGCCACCCCTTATAAGAGAAGTCAAACTGTGGGTCCCATGTTATTACGCTGTGAGAATCTAAGAGATCCCTTGATAGGGATGGAAGTCTTTAGTCTAGGAAAGATTCTCTGCTATTTCTATAGAACAACGCCCACATATTGTATGTAAACAAAAAAATGTGTTGGAACAGAATACCAGCTTACTAAATCTTAACAGTTTGAAAAACGAATTGTTGTTAATTCTTTGATCAAGGATATCTTTGAAATGAATTATTTTAGGACTTATGTTTATTAAAATCTTTTTCTTATTTTTTTGATGCATAATAACGCCCTTGAATTTGTTCTATAAAACTTTGAAACACCCTGTATATGTAACGAAGCGCTAAAAAATATTTTGCGATTTTTTTCACAAATTCCAATTTTTGGAAAAATATAGACAATTACTTAATATGTACTATTTCTACAAACAAAATCTGTAAAAGGCTTTACCCAGAATTTCCCTCGTCGACATTGTGATGCTACAAATGCCTATAAATTAAAATATATATAACCGTACATTGTACGTACATTTGCTTTACTTGAAATAGTCACAGCTTACCTAAATTAGAATTTTTTTGAAACACGTCATTCCTGACGAAGTGAAGAAACATCATTAAATTATGTACCATAGTTTTAAAATATTAAAAAACAATTTATAGGTTAAGAATTTCGGCAGATTATACGTGGTTTTGACTAGCGGAGTTGTTGACGTTTATCATTTGCATGAAACTGGTTTATTATAGTGATGCACGCAGTTAAGCAGTTTGACCCATACGAACGTTAGAATGATGTCAGACCATCCGTATAAGTATTTGATAGTATATAACATTGTTTTGAAAACATTATTCCCATTACTAATTTTTGGGCTTCTAGGAAATTTTTGTAATACTCATTTTGCGTTTTGAGTTTTACCAAACAAACTTTTTTGACTAAAGTTATAGACAATCACGTAATGTACCTACAAAATTGTTTGATAAAATGTTTTTCTTATTATTAATATTTGGACCGTGGAAACTTTTGTGAAAGTCTAATATTGCGACTTTTTCAAAAACTATATTTGACAACCCAAACCTTTTTGAAGACGATTATAGACAATTACCTATAACATAATTTTAAAAAACATTCTTATTATTAATTTTTGGACAATGGAAAATATTTTTATATCAAGCAATTACAAATGTTTCCTGAAAAATGCAAAAATATACGAATAAAACACCGGTTGTCCAGTTTTAGCAATGTCACCGGAATCCAAATTTATAATAAAAACATGAATATACATTTTCCAGCCAATTGATTAAACTATTTGGGCTGTAGAGAGGGCACGGAAAGACTCACAGAGTGACAAACAAATATCACTTCGCAAGCCAGCTTTTGAAATCAGAAGACACGAAAATATCGAGTTCGAAAATTACTACATACGAGTACGTAAAAAAGGTTTAAAAATCTGCAATCTTCTTTGTTTTGATTACGAAATATTCTTATGAACAAGTCGAAATTATGTTCCTTGTCTTTCAGGCGCTGAAAAAAATTAGGTGCGGGGATGAATAATGGAACATCTTTGTGGGCGATTAATTACTGTTAAAAGTGGAAAACGAAGATTTATTTAGCGGGCTGGTATATCGGGTGGTAATAACTAAAGCAAAACGTGCGTATGTTTTCTTAAAAGAGTATCTTTGTTTAAATGTATAAAAACAGTAATTTTCGCCTTTTTGTCAATAGTTTTATCCATGAGATTGAATAAATATTGCACAATAGCATTAAACCCACGATCGATGTAGATACGTCGATTTTGCGTCGAATGTTCTAACTGTCGCAAGCCTGATATTTTTTACGAGGGCTTATTTTTTACCAGGGCTCAGCCCTGTTCAGTCCCCCTTTTGCTACGACGCTGAGACAAATGCATGCCAAAATTAGTAGCATTCCTAATATTTAATAAAATAATAATATATAAGGAAGCCCTAAAATAGGAAACCATAATAAACCACTCAAAAGAGGGAAGTAAAGCAGAATAATGAAGCTGTAAGAATCTCCAAAGTGATGCAATTTTATTAACAGATGGTCTGATGCTGTGCAGGTATTGACACCAGAAGAAAGTTTTTATATACGTTTTCATTATCTGAAGAAGTCTTTTCATAACTGTGAATCAAATCAATGTCTAGTGAACTGTACGTTGCGTTTACCATGCGTTGATAAATCATTTGCAAAAACCACATCCATTTTGATCATTAAAGCTAGAAACGCTATAGCTGCAGGGCTGTGCAAGTAACCCTGAAAACAGTCAGCGATGAGTAACCTAGTTTTTTATGACGCCACTTGTAAACAAGGAAGACTGGAATAAACCACGGCCATTATTGCGTTATGCAACGCGACATATTATCTAATAACACCTACAAAGACAGCGCTTGTCCCAGATAGACGCCGAGAAAGTAAATTGCGGCATAATTTCACTTTTACTTTCTGCAACATGCGGTTAACAGTATCAGTGCAGCTGCACAAGAGTTTGTCTCGTGAAGCCCAGTGGCTCTGAACGTTGCTTCTATGCACAAAGCTACGCCGGTAGTTAGCAACCCGAAGATCTTCAAGAAGCACAAATGCCGGCCGGATAAAGAGTTTAGGAACTTATCAGTGCGTTATGTTTCTGTGGTTGGTGTTGTGTGAGGCGGGTCTGAAAAATGATTATCCTCCGGGAACCATTCGGATGAGTCCAGATGCCCATTTCGCTATCTTCATGGCCCTCTTTATGCTTTGCACAGTGGAGGTGGTTATGCTCAAAATTTTCACTCATGAGCAAGCCCAGGCACAGAACAGGGTCCCGCCGGCTTTTTTCTTTGGTTACAACTCTGCTGACTAGCATTGTTATGAACTAAATTATTTCTAATGTTAGAGAATTAAGTTTAATGTATTTTGCAATATTTTCAATGTAATAATAAATTTTGATCTTTGCGAATGTATGTATCTTAGGTAAGCATTTTTTTTGGTACACACTGTATCTATTGAAATATTCTGCTGTGATGGAAAAATACTTCTATATCTATTTCACATTCGAGCCCCTTCATGGAGGCCTACTTGAATAGAAATGTGAAATTAATGGCACTAACAATAGCCACATTTAATCTTCTGTAATTACACAGAGACGTAACTGTTATTTATTTTAATTGTTTGCCTAATTCCTCGTACTTTTGCAATAACAAATGTTAGACCATTATCGCATCATTTAGATAATGTAGATATTTTATCAGAAAAAAAATTATATTTGTCTTTTACTTGTTTCAACAGCATAAATGTTAGATGTACACAAAAGGCGTTCATGAATCTTATTTCATTGTTTACATTATTTAAAAGCTTTTAAAAACTACAAGAAAACCAAAAGTGCTGTGAAGTTGTTGTCTAACTCAAAACATTACTTTATCTATTACACTGTGTAACACTTACGTTTACTTGGCAGTTTTAAGTTTATAAAACAACTGTTTAATAACATGTTTGCATTAGTTTACGTCGTCAGTAGCAACGTGTTTTAAAATTTTTAACCACGCAAAATTACAACCGGTTGCTGTAATCATAATTTACATTAAAATATTTTTCTTATATTTACCGTGTTTTCTAGATTCTATTGTAGATAAAATATTGTACGATACACATGCGTAAAACATCTTTAGTCAATTGCATCCTAAATTACTATTTTGTAAATGTAATCAACCCTTCACTTTTTGTTCCAAAAATTGATAGCAAAAACAGACATCAATCTATTCTTACACGTCTACACCCGAAGTACTTATTACAGTAGAAAATGTTTACAATTATTACTCGAAATAAAACATATCACGTCAGTTTAAGCTATACTGCATTCATTCTCGTTTAATTTCTGAAGAGTTTTGTATTTACCTCTGCCCAGATATGAATAATTTTGGAATAAAATTCATCTAATCTATCAAAATACACATCCAAATTGTTTCGTAGCATAAAACAAAAGAAAAGAGAAAATATATGCTTAATTTTTAGTGATATTTTTCACTTCTAATGCCCCTTGTGTACTGAATACGACCGATAATTTTTTCGCTCTCACGAGTAGTTTTGCAAAAAGCACGAGTGATTAGCAAAAACAATTTATCTGGGAATATTCAGTTCACGTGGTGTATACAGTAATAATATTGCCCTACTTGTGTCCTATGTATTTGCTCGAAAAATGAAGATTTTGCAACGTTCAAGTAGCATGAATTAGCGCTAAAATTTTGCACTTGTGCAAATTGGCACTTAAATTACACTAGTGCAAAATTATCACCTGTTAAGTTAAGTCGGCTATTTTTGCGTTGGCATCGCAATGTCCATTGCACTTCGATGCGATCCTAATCCGAAGCGCAATGGACATGAGTGATACCACCGCAAAAATAGTCACTTATTATAATACCTTGAGTAGTTAAAGTTATGTCGAATATTTTTGCTGTGGTATTACGAATATCTATTGCGCTTAAGTTCGATTAGGACGAGTGCGCTAGCACTCGTCCTAATCCTAAGCGCAAGGGGCATGAGTAGTGATACCACCCCAAAAATATTCTACTTATCTTTGATTAAGAATGGTATTCGAGGGACTATTCAATGAACCAAACTACTTTTTCAAAGAAATTTTCAGTAAATCTAGCAAGAAACTACGCAATTTCTATAGTGATAGAACACTAATATTGACTTTTTCCAATAAAAATCACATTTGTTATTCACTATACCACTAGTGAAAATTGTCGATTAATTTCACTACTGAAAATAGTCAGTATAGTTCACGCTAATTGGATCAAATAACAAAAATACTAAATTATGTTTGGTTAATAGTTAACATGAAAGGAGTGAGCTGAATAGTCTACGTAACTTTGGCCAAGAATGGTATTCGAAGGACTATTTAATGAACTAAACCACTTTTTCAAATTCTTTTTCGGTAAATCTAGTAACAAGCCACGCAATTTCTACAGCAACAGAAAACAAATATTTAATGTTTTCTAAGAAAATCTAAATTTGGTAAAAATATTCGCTTGTATACCCTCCAGGAAGATATATCCGCTCCTATTTTTTAATTGGTCAAAACACATCAAATTCTGAAGTTCTATTGTTCAATTTTTGACAGATGACAGGTGTAACGGGTCTCTTCACAGTAATTCAAAAATTAAGAAAACCCTTAATAGTTATTTGTTTATTTAGTTTGTAAAATTTGTTTTGACGGGAGTTCGGATTTTCAGAATGACCCGTAGTGGTGTCCCGAAAAAACCGAATGAAAACCATAAGACATATTTACAGACGTATTACATACAAGACTTTTTGCGAGACCACAGTACGCAAAAGTTTGTAGAAATTAAACGCTCGCAACACATTATGCGTTGCGCACGGTTTCTTATACTGTGTATGTATGGTCATTATACCTTAGATGCGGTAGCTTTTGTTAAAATTTTATCAACGTCGTTGTTTGGCCATACGATCACAGCTGTCGGTGTTTAAGGTACCTGGTACTCTGCAAGCCTAGACCTTGTCCACGAGATTGGCAAAAAGGGCATATGAAAGCCTACTTGCTAGACATGAATCTCCCCACAAATACTACTACTACTACTACTACTCCGCATGCCTAAACCTTGTCCATGGCAAACACAGAAACAAACCTTTTGACATTGATTAGTGTCAACTTGAAGGGGAAGGGTGTAAGAAATGTTTTAAGCGATTACTAAAATTTGTTAAAACAGTATTTACTTTAATTTAATCATTTAAAATCTGTAATTGCTAACAAAAGTTCTGTACACAACTCCTGCTGATTAAAGATAGAAGTTCGATATTGTTGAATAGTAAAGTTTGGGCGCCGATGCACTCCATATAGGAGTATGGCCTGAGACTCAGCAGGTCAGAGGCGCCGATTATCTCTTATGAATCCCAGTTGTCTGGCACACAATTAACGCGGTACTGGATAATGTGGTAAGCACCACGCCTTCGACGACTACCTTATTGTCCAATAAAACACGAAATTCTGTACTAGGCTAGATGTGCATTTAAAAAATCGCTGATAAAATCCTGTCTAAGCCGGTAGTACTTAACAACGCCTGTGATTCGTGTTATACGTTTGGCAGTATTGAAGTGTATTGTTGGTGGTAGCGTTAGTCTATGTAATTCGAGGTTATATTTTGCGTCAATCTATTCCAAACTAACTGGTTGCATAGCCGCATGCTCCGAGGACTGGTCAAACAGTCACGGCGCCGGCGGTCGGCACTTAGATGGGTGTCCACCTTTAGTGGTATTAAAATCGCAACCAGCCGTGCCTCAGAGAGCACGTTAAGCCGTCGGTCTTGGTTGTCATTGCGGTGACAGTCGTTAGGTTACGCTAGAGTCCCTGTAGGGTGACTTGTTTTGGATCCACAAACCATGGAGTACTTGATTTTTGCCGATTTTAAACTTTATGCATGCTTCTTTCAAGTAAAACAACTGAAATATACCTTTGCTACATTACATGGTCCTCGACTTGTGGATCCAATGGCTCAACTCTTAATACATATAGGAACTCTAGGTTACGCCAGAGGCGTTCGCCCAACCTGAAAACTCTAACTCCGGGTTTCCTACCACAACCATACCATACAACAATACAAGAGTGTCCGACTGACGCGAAATCTAACCTCGAATTTGACATAGACTGACAGTGCCAACAACAATATACTTCAGTACTGCCAAATCTATAATACAAATAACAGCAATTTGAAAGCAAATAATTTGAGATAAGTATTTATACTCAAAACAGTTCTTGTACTTCCGTATGCAAAAAAAATTTATAGACAAAAGGTCGGTATTCACTTTTGTAGTCTTGCTACTTCATGTGTCGCACCCTGACGGGCTCGACCGTAATGTTCTACAGCCATAAATGCATAGCTACCGGCCTGATACTGTAAATAGCTATTTTTGTATACTGGTCTAGTAGCAACTATCTACCAGCTTAGCAACGCGTCCGGTAAATACGTTTTTCGCATTTTGTATAATAATGTGCTATTTTACTAAATTCAAAATCGTTTAATAAAGTGGCACTTTGGTACATGGAAATGTCACTTTACGATATGGTAATGTCACTGTCAAATTCGAGGTTAGCAGGTTAGGTTTTGTGTCAAATTCGAGGTTAGCAGATTATGTTTTGCGTCATTTGTGTCAAAACTGACGGAAAACCTATCCTGATAACCTCGAATTTGACATAGACGTACAGTGCCACCAACATATTATTCATACGTTTGAATGTCCACCACCGCCTTTTTTAATGGACATGTGGTATACTGCTTTTATATAAATATTTGTTTATAAATACTAATACAAAATCCGAAAAAATAGTATACACAATTTGTAAGAAAAGTAGTTTTACTAAACTTATATAGCTTTTTAAGTTACTCGCTCGCTTCGCTCGCTTGTACTCAATCAAGCTATATTCGTTTAGTAAAACTTTACTTTTTTAAACTTGTTATGTAAAATACTATTTTATAGCCTAGGCCGATAGCACTTAGAGACTCTACATATATATAAAAAGTAAGATAACAAGATAGCTAGTAGCACGTAACGACGTCTATGATTTGTGTTATATGTTTGGCAGTACTGAAGTGTATGTTGGTAGGTATTGTCAGTCTATGTCAAATTCTAGGTGAGCAGGTTAGGTTCCACTTCAATCTGACACAGACTGGTGCAAAACCTAACCTAATTTGTCATAGACTGACAGTACCATCAAAAATACACTTCAGTACTGCCAAACGCGTAACACGAATCACAGCATTTTGAAAGCAAATAATTTGGGATAATATTTAATAATAAAAATGGTTCTTGTTTTTGTTCAGTATACAAACAAAAATTATACGACACACGCCCGGTATACGCTATTATGGCCTCGCTAGTTCACGTAATCTGCTAGCTCAGCCATAATTGTTTAGCTATCGGCCTAATGTCATAAACAGCTATTCTGTATACATCTATTCACGCTTTTTTGTAAAAAAAATATACTTAATACTCGTACTACGAGTATATTCGTAATACTATTAAACGTTTAATCTTTAAGACATATAGATAAATCACTTAAAATGTTTAATGTTACGTATGTTTTAAAATGTTGACAACTAATCAACGGTTACTTTTGAACAACTTTCCTTTTTGAAATTTTAGCATATCACTTAATTTTTCTCTGTCAACTCGGCTCGACTAAATAATATGCTGAACACTGCCTACTTCAGCAGTACGAATTTCTAAAAATTAAAAAAAAAACTTTTGTGACTTCTACATATACCTACACAGCAATAGTTTTGCAAAAAAAACAGGAACATATGAATATACGTTGAAATAGAATGTGAGTTTGCAATGATGAAGTGCAAATTAATAGTTTATTAAATAATCATTTTAAGAGAAACAGAAACTGTTCAAATGCATGTCACAACATTCGTATTGCCTAGATGTATGTTTCTGTATAAAAATGCTAGATAGGCTCCGTGTGGCTGTTGTCTTTTCAGGTATGGTTCTAGATATCTTTCACCAATGCTTATACAATTTAAATTGTACTTTCAGTACTCAGCTAAGCCTTAAAAATAAATGTAAACAGTTTTTTTTCGCTGCAATAGCATTTATTGTTGACCAAGACGATTTATTTCAATTTAAATTGGGTAAGGACGGCGACGTGCTCTTTTCATGCTACTCTTATGGAGTTTCATTTGTTTTAAATAAAATATGGTTCCCTTAAAAAAATAAAAGGCAATTTATAATAGTTACACCAGTTTCAATAAGATAATTAAATTGCGTCTAAAATAGTGTTCTAGTAATGCGTTAACGTATACAATTTTGCATAGTTTGCTCCAATTTAACAGTTCGTTTATCTGGTCAGATTAGAGAGATCCCTCTGGTGAGCCTCGAACATTCGGCAGTCTGTATAGATGCTATGTGTATTTTTAAAAATATTTTTATATATATGTGTTATAATAAACTTCGGTAAATTACTCTAAAGCAAATGTTTGCTGGTTAAAAGAGTAATCTGAATGCTACGACTACTGAACAATATACAAAGTCCGGCAACAATGCGGGAGTTGAAATATTTCTAAAACTATGCCAGTTATATCAAAATTCCTTATGTAAAAGTGTTAGGTGCGAAGGTGGTGCACGTCTAAAATACTTTTTATTATAAACGATAGTTTAAAAAAGTGTGGCAAATCAGTATTTTCTTTAATTGAAAGCCTTATATTAAGTTAGGTAGCTTAAAAGCTTTGAATTGAAATACTCATTTTGATATAAAGTTGTATGTATTTATCGTCAACAAAATGCTGAACTTCAGGGTGCTGATGTTAAATAACAAAAAATAATTTAATGAAAGAAAACGTTATAACCAATTGTATTTTCCTGAATTATCTTTCAAGTGTAAAATGATGCCATTGGATAAAAATGCTGTATAGGATGCTCAACATTTGCAAATGAAAGGCCCTTTAAGCCCTTTTAAAGAGTTTTATTATGATACCATACTTCAACTGCGTGTTGAACTAAAAAAAACAACTTAGGCCCATTAAATGTTGTATTTCAAGAGATAACACACAAACGCTATTAAAATGCTAATTTAAACACTTGAAACTCTCTGAACACAATAAAAATTTAGGCTTAGAAAATAAAAATCCAGCCACCGCAAAAAAAAAGAAATAATAATAAAGACGAACATGAAAGGAACGCAGGAATAAATAAATCTGAAAAAGTTTATGGGTAAGAAATAAAATATCACAACAAAGCTCATTAATAGAACTTTTCAAAAATAACGAGATATACATGGTGTTCCATTTAAAGAAAATCTGAAATTATTAAATTTACAAATGTTGAACATCCTGTATAGCATTAATACTCGTGGCTCATTTTACGCTCGAAGGGTAATTTATGAAAAACATGTTCTTGTAATGTTCTCTTTCATTCGACTGTTTTCAGTTACAGGCAGCCGTCGAAAGTTGGGCATTTTTACATAAAATCATAATCTTCAAAACATTTGCCGCTAGACCCATACAACTTGATATTAAAATTATTAGTATGTCAATGCAAAACGTTGTCAACAACTAATATACGGCATTCTATTTAAAACAAAAGGTAAATATGATTAACCTTCTTTAATCAAAAATATTTTAGAAATGTACATCTCTTATTATAAGCGATTTTTATATAACTCTCATGGTTTTTTAAATATCTTCCATCCCCGCATCGTTGCTGGACCCTGTATAAATTGTATTTATTTTTGTTGTTACACAATTAAATACGTACTTTGTTTCAATGATATGAAAAGTGAAGCTCCAATTAATAAAATTGGTACAACTGTTTGGCGCACGATATGAATTATTAACACAATTGGTACATACATAAACGCATTGCTTTAAATTATAATTTACAGATTAATTAAGTACTTAAAAATAATCTTAGCAGGATCAGAGTAAATTAAAAATCCACATTTTCTTCAAGTGGCAAAAACGACTTTATATTTTCAATACTCAAAACACATTCGCCACTTGTATTTAAGTAGTAGAGACTTTTCTCTCCATATTCAATAATTGCTCTGCTGCTCCAAAATGAAATATTTATTATTGATATTGACTTAATTTATATTACATTCACTTTTCACAATGCTGCTCGTTTTTAATTATTAAACAGAACTAATCGACAACGCAGTTATTACATGACTAAACAGTTTTATTTCTGTGTGTTACATCCCATTTTTAAATAAACCAACAAAACTGAAATAAAAACTCCATTTTAATATTGGCATAACGGTTTCACGAACAGTTGCTACACACACAAAAGAATACTTTTAGGTTAAGATTTATTCTGTAATTAAATACTTAAAAACTGAAGAGCCAACACAGCGCGAAGTGAACGCCTAAAACTGCAGAAGACTTTTCTCCAGCGTTAATAAAATACACAAGTAAACACTTCACAGTTACAACAATTCAAAACGTATCTACATGTGGTACTTCAGTAAGAGCTTTTTATTTTCTTCTCGAATCAACATGGAAATTAAAATACTCGTAACTCTTCGAATTTCTAAACAAACAATACAGCATAACTGCGAATTTTAAATTTGAATGAATAATTAATTGCCCCCAATTTAAAATGAATTATTAATGGCGCTTAGAAGAATCTGATTGGAGCTTTCAATGTAAAATCTTCATTATAAAATTACAGCTGTTTTACATGTGACACATTTTGGTATAATAATTTAGTAATATTTACATTAATACAAAATATTTCTTATACATGGTAACATATTTGTTTGACAATATCTTCTCCGGTCAGTTATTAGGCATTTCACATAACATTTTGTGAAACCCGTTGTGCCACTGGCCGGTTAAATGTTATCAGACGCTTAATCTAAAATTAACACAATGATATGGTTTAACAACTTTCTACAAGTGGCGATACTCTAATGTTTACTTGAGTTCAAAATTCCGATGTATTATGAAACTGAGAGAACGTTCTATTTAAATACATCGTTTTTGAGTTTTCCTTCAATAATATTTTCATCTAATAGCAGCGAAACGAAAACAACTGTTAACAGCGTACATCTAAAAGCATATTATACCTAATTAACTAACATTTAAATTTACTAACTAAAGCAACAATTAATCCATAAACGTCAATGCATAAGTATTGGAATCATTTTTTAGACTTTGAATTAATGGAAAATCTGTAATGAATCATGAAGTGATTATAATTTTTATTTTAAAACTAATGTCTCGTGTAAAGTATTAATTATCTTTAAAAATAAAAAAATTCAACGTTTTTGTTTTTGTGATTAATAACTTTATATTTGCAACTTCTATTTATTTGCAGTGATAACGTACCACCAGATTGTTTACCAATTTTTGACAGCATATTAGATGATAACACTTAATATGATCTTGCATCAAGCTTAAGTAAGAACCAAATATTAATATTCCAGTTGCATAATTTAATAAATGTAATTTACATTATAGTTTGAATGTTAGTCTTCGCTATGCAAGACCTGCTAAATCCGCATTTTGACCCTGTAACCATAAAGTCACCTCAGGTTTCAAGCTTTCACTGTCCTTAAACAAATGTGTGACACGAAGGAGAGATTTAAATTTCCCGAACAGACAAAAATCCGAGGGTGCGAGATCTGGGAATAGACTGGGTAGGGAAGAAGTTCGAAACCCAGTCCAAGCGCTTTTAATGTCGCTGTAACGCATTTGTGCGACGACGCATTGTCGTGCTGCAAGACCACTCCTTTTCGCAGTCGTCCATGGCGTTTGATATTGATCTTGATTTGGTAAAAAGTTACAGCAAGCACGTTGATAAGCAATGCGCCGCGCCGCAAGAATATTCAAACCCAGAGTATCACTTTGCCTGCTAACGGTTTCGTTCTGAACTCCTTTGGAAACGCAGAATTGGAATGCCGCCACTCCATGCTGGCTTTTTTAGTAACTGGACCACAGTAATGGACCCAACTTTAATTCATAATTACGATTCTATCCAAAAAGTTGACAGAATCTGCATAGGCGCGGGCCAAAAACTCACGACAAATGTTCACTAGATCCTGTTTGTGCAAGAGTGTCAACATTCGAGAAACCCATCGGGCTAAAATCTTATTCAAATGCAAAATGTTATACACACAATCGATCTAACCGCTTTATCGTCGATCTTTACTGTCTTGGCTATAGTTTTAAGAGTAATTCGTCTATCTTCCATAACTAACTTCTCCGATTTGGCCAAAATTTTAGAATTGTGTCTTTATAGGATTTCCAGTCTTTGAATGTTAGAGGCTCTTTCTACCACACTTATTTTTCCATCCACGAGCAGTCGATTCTGAAGCATCCTGATACTGTTTAACTTTTTAGCTCTTTACAGTCACGAATTTAATAGCTGCACTATGTTCATTTTTTTCCTATTTCCAGAAACTATCACAATACACTCTATTAAATCGACTATAACTTATGCGACTCGGGACGAAACTTTCTAATCTGACTTACAAGTTACGCAATGACAAATGATAAAGTATTATTTTTCAAGCCACACCCGATAGAGAATAGCATACAGATGGTAAGATTTTTTTTTGATTTTGTGAATTAGTATTTCTATACCTTGATGTGTTTAGTTTTAACCAAGCATAAATTAGCAGGTAACAAATTAGCTTTTCTTTGCATAGTATGTTAAAACATCATAGTAAATTATTAGAAATAAAACAATATAGCTCTAAACCGGTTGTTGTAAATATTTTCCCATTTTACATGTAAAAAAGATGCGAATTCATTGTTTAGAAAATATAGAAGAAATAGGGGACTTTAAACAATATGTATGTATAATTAGGTGTATTATTTAGAATACCTATTGCTGCACAGGTGCGGTTCCATAACGAACTGTCCTGATCATACCTTTTTTCAATACAATTGTTCAATCGATTACAATCAAACGATTGACGAAATATGTTATAGGTACCTAAAACTGCATACAATTTCTCTCTCAAAATAGCAAAAAAAAAATTTCATTGAACTGTACAGTTTAAATCATTAAAACAGTGCGTAGATTTTACGATTTTATTCAGGGCCTTAAAAAATGAAGGCATAATTACATAAATTTATCTATAACATAAGTACATTAGTTTACAAGCGTGGTAGCCCATATTCTAGCTGAGGTGGTTCTGGAACTTCAATTTTGGGAACACCATATACTGGTGTGGGAATATAGGCAAATCAAGCTTAGGGAAATTGAAGACTGGCGCAGGGGCTGCGTAAGTTTTCATGACTTTTGGAATGTAAGCAGGAACGTCGTACTTGTAGCTGCTGGTGATGGGAACAACTGGTCTGCTAATTTCAGTTTTGGGTAATCCATAAATGGGAGCTGGCTGAGGTACAACCACTTCAACGCGTTTGGCAGGAGTATATAGTTTGTAGCCGTACTCGCTAACAATTTGTGGGGTCGACAACTGTATTTTTGGAATACCATATACTGGTGCTGGAACTTCGATCCTTGGTAGGCCCGTAGACTGGAAGCGGAGCTGGTGGTGGTGGTGGGGAATAAGGCCGTTCGATTCTTGGTGGTCCATAAACTGGTACTGCGCTGGTGGAGTAGGAGGTAATTCAGTTCTTGGTGGTCCATATACTGGAGCTGGTGGTGGTGGTGGAGGATACGACTGTTCGTTTCTTGGTGGTCCATAAACTGATTCTGGCGCGGGTGGAGTAGGAGGTAATTCAGTTCTTGGTGGTCCATATACTGGAGCTGGTGGTGGTGGTGGGGATACGGCCGTTCGGTTTTAGGTGGTCCATAAACTGGCGCTGGTGGAGAAGGAGGTAATTCAGTTCTTGGTGGTCCATATACTGGAGCTGGTGGTGGTGGTGGAGGATACGGCTTTTCGGTTCTTGGTGGTCCATAAACTGGTACTGGCGCTGTGGAGTAGGAGGTAATTCAGTTCTTGGTGGTCCATATACTGGAGCTGGTGGTGATGGTGGAGAATACGGCCGTTCGGTTCTTGGTGGTCCATAAACTGGCGCTGGTGGAGAAGGAGGTAATTCAGTTCTTGGTGGTCCATATACTGGAGCTGGTGGTGATGGTGGAGAATACGGCCGTTCGGTTCTTGGTGGTCCATAAGCTGGTACTGGCGCTGGTGGAGTAGGAGGTGATTCAGTTCTTGGTGGTCCATATACTGGAACTGGAGCTGGTGGTGGTGGAGGAGAATAAGGTCGTTCGATTCTTGGTAGTCCATAAACTGGTACTGGCGCTGGTGGAGCAGGAGGTAATTCAGTTCTTGGTGGTTCATATACTGGAGCTGGTGGTGGTGGTGGAGGATAAGGCTGTTCGGTTCTTGGTGGTCCATAAACTGGTACTGGCGCTGGTGGAGTAGAAGGTAATTCAGTTCTTGGTGGTCCATATACTGGAGCTGGTGGTGGTGGTGGAGGATAAGGCCGTTCGGTTCTTGGTGGTCCATAAACTGGTTCTGGCGCTGGTGGAGTAGGAGGTAATTCAGTTCTTGGTGGTCCATATACTGGAACTGGAGCTGGTGGCGGTGGAGGAGAATAAGGCCGTTCGATTCTTGGTGTCCATAAACTGGTACTGGCGCTGGTGGAGCAGGAGGTAATTCAGTTCTTGGTGGTCCATATACTGGAACTGGTGCTGGTGGTGGTGGTGGAGGATAGGCCGTTCGGTTCTTGGTGGTCCATAAACTGGTACTGGCGCTGGTGGAGTAGGAGGTAATTCAGTTCTTGGTGTCCATATACTGGAGCTGGTGGTGGTGGTGGAGGATAAGGCTGTTCGATTCTTGGTGGTCCATAAACTTGAACTGGAGCTGGTGGTGGTGGTGGAGAAGAAGGCAATTCTATTCTAGGTGGTCCATATACATGGGCCGGTGCAGGGTAGTGTCTCGATAAAAAAGATGCATCTCCAGCAACGATAGACAAAAAGGCCCAAGGTAAATTAAACGAATCTAAAAATTGAACAAAGTAATTTATAGCGAATCGTTCTACAACCAGTATTAAAATATGTAACGTATTTTTTGTACTTACCCGTGTCATGATTGTACTGCTGTAGATTCAGCTGTGACTGACTAATTCACAAGCAACCCATTTATATACTAACTATCGCACAAACCTTTTAATTATTATTTTACCCGAAGGTACTTAAAAATCATAACAACTCATTAAGTACCCTAGGTTTCCGTCTATTAGTAACTCTTTTCTCTATTCCATAACATCCTGGTTTGTTTGGTAACAGGGATATAGTAATGGAATCAACTTTCGTCTATAGGTGACCATTATATACACATTTTTTTCAAAATCTGCAACAGCACAGACAAAAGTTTACGATAAATATTCATTTAATCTGGTTTGCCCAAGGGTGTCGACGCTCGCGGCAGCCATCGGGCTGAGGTCTCACATATTTTACAAGTCATTCAGTATCGATCTAACAGATTTCTCGTCAATCTTTACATTCTTTGATAAAATTTTAATAGTAATTTTGCACTTCTTGCATCTTTGAGGCTCTTTCTGCTACACTTAAACTTTTTATCTCATCGACGAATGATAGGTTATTATAGGAACGCATCCTCATAAACTGTTTAGCCTTTTAGTTATTTCAGTACAATGAACAGCCTCTCTAGTGACTAATTTAATCCCGGTGTGCAATTTTCTCCAATAAAGTTATACTATTTGAGACGAGACTCTCTAAACTGACTTACAGGATACGAGAAACAGGTAACGCAATATTAGTTTTCAAGCCATACACGAAAAGGAACAGCAAAAAATATCCCCTTTTCTCGTAATCTAGAGGGTGTTTGTAAATGGATAGCTAGGTTGTAACTTGGTTAATAATAGAGATGCCAAGAAAAGCTTTTCTTGGTTTTAAATGCCAGTATATAGCCTACAAATTTTCGTACGCCTACTATTTTTACGTAGTAATACACCACTTTGGTTTTGTAAATGGAACACCCCATATATACTGCTCAACAAATGAACTGGACCACCCTTAATTGCATTTGTTACATTACGTCATAAAAAGTATATAAAGTTTTTGTTTTATAGTATAAGTACTAATATTAAGCACATTTAATTGCACTGTTGTCAAATATTAAACTGAAGCATTAACAAAATCATATTAATAAACTTAAAAAATAATAAAATTATAAAAAACTATGTTTAACAAAAATAAGAGGAAGAAAAAAATAAAACTAATAGTATTTTGAGTCTGCTCGCAACGTTTAAACATTTTTGGCAACGATTTGGCATACTTGGTATGCAATGATATTTGAAATCAGAGCTAAATATGCTTTATGCATACTTAAAATATAATTACGAAACTTATTATTTGTTTATATTAAAAAAGACATTTACCTAAATTAATCTATGACTTTAAACAAATCACTGATAATCCAATAAGAAATGCAATACAAATTGTACTAGGCTCTACAATTTCCGATGACCGATTTATAGCACCAAACGTACTAAAACAATTAAAAGCTATATCATCTAAATGAAACGATTGTTTTTTAATTATGTTTCACGTATTTGATTTCCTAAAAGCTACTTTTAAACGAATTGGCGAATATGTAACTCCATACAGTACGTTTCTAGGGCTGTCTGGACAAAATAAAATCCATCTTCTAATCAATTTTTAAGGCCTTTAACACTACCTCTTCTGATGGTTTTAAAACGCCTTTTACCGTTCAGTTGTCACAACAATCATAACTTGCAGTAAAAATTACATTTAAAAATGTATAAATATATTTCATTCTTACAAAAAAACGTTTTAAAACATAAGATGCACAGTCTGTTCACTAAACATAGAAACACAAAGTGGCCTTTGATTTCTAAAATGTCATGGGGGTACTTCCAAAATTCATCTTTTGTCTAGGAATGTATTTACAAAAAGTTACTGAAACAAATAGGTTAAGAATGTGACATTTAATTAGCATCTGTCCATAACTACTTTTAAGGATGTTAAACAAATACTGTGTTGGACACTATTGACGTAGCATTATTAATAGGTATTCTTATTATATTTTATAAAAGTTCAAGCAAGAATTTCAGAATAATATGTAGTTTGACCCTGAAATAATGAGATTTATTAATTGTCATTTATAAATTCAAGTTCACCTTTATACAGATGTGGAAACCTTTGTAAAAAAAATATAGAATTCCTAGCACAAAAATTTTACGTGTATGCCAACTTCAAAAAAATTTAAATATTTTTGTGTTTACTGAATGGCCTATAGATAATTGCATAATATATGATCTTGCACTGGAAAATTTTATTTTTATCACATAATAATATAAATGTCCCATAAAATTAAAAAAAACAATAGTAAAGTACTACTTCCGGATGGCCGATTTAAACCAAAAGTTACTATCATATTAAAACGTATGTACAGATTTTCAGGTCGATCGATTAAACCGTCTGAGCTGTAGAGAGTAGGGATGTTTCGAATATACAAAAATTCGTATTCGCGAATACGAATATCGAATACAAATACTCTTATGAATATTCGCGAATACGAATACGAATACGAATACATGACCTTGAGTAAATAATATCAACATCAACATGCAAATTTTAGAAATAGTATGGAAAATAGTTTTGTTGTTTTTTATTTAATGTTATAGAATGGTTAATATTTAAAAAAAATGTTTTATTTAATGTATGAATGCCTGTTTTATATTTTTATTAAAATTTTTATCTATATTTCTATAATTTTAATGTCAAATACTCGTATAATATTCGTGTTAATTTTGGCGAATACGATTACGAATACAAATATGGAAAATGTAGCGAATACTCGCGAATACGAATACGAATACGAGTATTCGGAACATCCCTAGTAGAAAGGACACAGGCAGACTCACAGACTGACAGACTCAGACCGACGACAGCACTTCAAAAAAAATTTTTTTTTTATTAAAAGACAGGATAACGGATATTTCAGGGTAAATGCACATCATCTTTGCCGAGTTTTGTTATGTGACTGACTTTTAGTCAAATGATTATTTGCCTAAATTTGCTTTATGCATATGAACATTATATACTCGTGTAATTCTCTAGCTAACGTTGGCTTTGACAAACGTTACAACTCGTCAAACAATATCGCATTTTTTACAACTGATCACGTAAATAACTATTGATCTCTCATACTTCACATGTAAATTGGTATTTCTATACTAAGAAGCTTTGTATTTTTACTCAGATATACGAGCCCAAAATCATATTAGTTCGCCCGCTTGAATTTTGTTACATTTTGACGCCTAGTAAATAATACAAATCGAACAAAAACAAAGTCAACGTCAAATTTATAAACTACAACAAGAATATAATTAATTTAACATCTTATTAGACAAAATAATTAAATATGAATGCTATATAACTAGTGAAAAAGAAATAATTCAGAATTTACGTTTAAATCATAAAAATTTCAAAATAACATCACCTCTATTTTTTAAAACGGCATCAATGCATTTTGGCATGATGTTTACTAAATCTTCACATGCTTTCCGAGTAAACGAATGCCATATTTCTGGTATTTTCAATTTTAACTCAATTAAAGTTCGTACTGGATGATTTTTGAGATGTTTTTTCATGCTATTCCACAAAGTTTCACTTGGAGACATATCGGGGCTACTAGACGTCGAGTCTAATAACCTAATATAATTTTTATTGATCCATAACTTCACTTTCTTTGCAGTATGGCAAGGGGCGCCATCTTGTTCGAAAATATAGTTGTCCCCATTAGACTACAATTCATCAATGGTAGGCAAAAAATAATATTTTAAAATGTTAATGTATTTGCTAGCATTGATGATGCCTTCCGCAAAGTAAAGTCTACCAACGCTCGAAGACATGCACCCCCATACCATAATAGAAGCTTATAGTCCAAGAGCCAGCAACGGGTTTGCTTACAGTATTTTTAACAAGCGTGTAACTGTTATGGAAGGTCCCTTTGAATATACTGAGAAGGAAACCCGATGTCTGGCAAGCCTGCGGTGGTGGTTTTAGCCCCCTGGCGTCCTTGAAGGATGGAAAAAAATAATAAGAAAAAAGTATAATAACAAGTCTGGTTCTTTGCTATGTTAAAGGTAATCATATCTTATGTAAGTAAAAAGATTGACAGACGCTTTCGCGGGTGGTAAGTCTACCCCAGATTCACATAAAGTTGCATAATAAACTTAATCATTTACTGTAAAATACCGAGAGATCCAAAAAAACTGATTCTCAGCGGGCTGTGGAAATTCAAACGTGTGAATAATAAGTTGGTGGCACTGAAAGTCTGTCAAACTCGAGGTTATCAGGTTAGGTTTTGCGTCAGTTTTGATACAGACTGACGCAAAATCTAACCTGCTAACATCGAATTTGACATAGACTTGCAGTGTTACCAACATATTATTTCTAGGTTTTGTGTCAGTTTTGACACATTATTTTTTTCCGCCCTTCAAGAACGCAAGGGGGCTAAAACCACCACCGCAGGCTTGCCAGACTTCGGGTTCCCTTCTTAGTATATTCAAAGGGACCTTCCATAACAGTTACAGACTTGTTAAAAATACTGTAAGAAATCCGTTGCTGGCTCTTGGACTATTAGGGTGCTTCACTTTTTTCAAAGAAAATCTGCATGGTAAGTTTCTGATTTTCTTCCGAATCTCTCTCTACTTCGAGAATCACCCACAAAAAGCTGAAACCTGGATTCGTCACTCCATATTACCCTGCCCCATTGTTCTTTTGTTCAGTTTTTGTGAGTTTTGGCCCACATTAACCTGCTCTTCTTTTGTTTTCTGTCAGTAAAGGCTTTTCCTTTGCCTAATAATAAGAAATTACACACAACTTTAAAATGAAATTAAAGTAACAAACAAAAGCTTAACTTATAAAATTTAAAGCCAGTTTTTTTCATAGCTCTTAAACATGTTGGCTTGGAATATTTTTTTCCAGTTGCTTCATTCAAAATAACAGCTAGAGCACTGCAATTAGCACGACGATTTTTCTTTACTATGCGCCCTAAAATTCTCAGTTCAGCATCAGTCACCGAAGATTTTATCTTAATACGTTGTTTTTGTTGCAATAGAACCTGTTTTTAAATATAACTTTACAATATCTCGTACTGTTATACGCGATAAATTCTTTTGCAATGCAATACGATGCTTTGCCAGTCATTGATAAATTAATAATAACATTTCGTAGGTCTTGCAATAAAGTTTTTCCACGTGCCATTTTCAACTATATAGGGAGTTTATTATAACGCGCAATATGTGTAAATGCGTTTATATTAAAATGCAATATGGAAACGTTACTGAGTATGTAAAAACATAATATATGGTACGGGGGAAGGAATTCTGTTGATCAATAGTATAAAGACTTCAGTTTACAGCAGGTATGTGGGTTATTCCACGCCATGTTGTTCTTTCTGATGCTTCTTTTTCAATAAAATTACTGTTCATATATTGCATTTTAAAATAAACGCATTTACACATTTCGTGGCGTACCTTTAGAAACCAATAGTAACAATCAAGTCCTTATGGAAACGGGAATGACACATTGAGCGTTATAATAAATTCACTGTATATGAAAACCATTGTATGCTATAAACAAACGAACAACTAAACAAAATTGCATTGCTATCTAGATTACTTTTCACAAAACGGAGTAGAGATCGTTGCGGGTGTTACATACGAGAACTGATGCAAATACGCAACAAAATGTTAAATAACATTACTTTTTTACTCATAAAGAGTTTCTTAAGTTTATTTTTGTTTAGAAATGTACCCAATTACATGAAACTATTCAATTCACTGAGAGTTTACAATTCTTTATGAATTTATGTAAGACATTAAGTTGAATATTAAGAACGGGCGAACTCATATGATTTTGCGCTCGTACATTAGTAGATACAACTTAGCTCTCTTTTGCGTAGTACCTATAACAAAACATGATGGTGAAAATTATTAGAAATAAAACGACATAGCTCTAAATTTGCTGTTTTAAACTTTATTTATAGCTTACATAAAAAGAAAAAAATTTGAATTATTTTTTTTTAGAAAATATAAAGGAAGTAAGGAACTTTAAACAATATATGTATATTTTTAGGATCTTTATTGCAGTACATGTACAGTTGCACAATGAGCTTTCATTTACCTATCAATTGGAAATATTCGTTACCAAACCTTTTTTCGGAAATACAGATGTTCAAATCTTTACTATAAAATGATTGACGAAAAGCGTTGCAAAGTAAAACTGTACACTGGCAATATACAGTACGCAACAGCAATACAAATATTTTTCAAGTTTTAACTCTAAAATTTAAATTATTAAAATACTGCGTAGATTTTAAACACTTTATTTAGAACCTTTAAAAATCAAGGCATAATTACATTAATTTATCTATACTATAAGCACATTAGGTACAAATGTGGTGCCCCATAAACTGATGTGGGGAATGTAGGCAAATCGAGCTTAGGGAAACTGAAAACTGGAGCAGGGGCTGCGTAAGTTTTCATAATCCTTGGATGTACGCAGGAACGTCGTACTTGTAGCTGCTGGCGATGGGAACTACTGGTCTGATAATTTCAGTCTTGGGTAATCCATAAACGGGAGCTGGCTGAGGCACAATAACTTCAACGCGCTTGGCAGGAGTGTGTAGTTTGTAGCCATATTCGGTAACGATTTGTGGGGTTGGCAACTGAACTTTCGGAACACCATATACTGGCGCTGGCACTTCGATCCTTGGTGGTCCGTAGACTGGAACTGGTGTTGGTGGTGGTGGTGGAGGAGGGGGCAGTGAGATCCTTGGTGGTCCGTAGACTGGAACTGGAACTGGTGGTGGTGGTGGAGGAGGAGGCAATGCGATCCTTGGTGGGCCATAAACTGGAACTGGTGGTGGCACTTCGATCCTTGGTGGTCCGTAGACTGGAACTGGAACTGGTGGTGGTGGTGGAGGAGGAGGCAATGCGATCCTTGGTGGTCCATAAACTGGAACTGGTGCTGGCACTTCGATCCTTGGTGGTCCGTAGACTGGAACTGGAGCTGGTGGTGGTGGTGGAGGAGGAGGGAGTGCGATCCTTGGTGGTCCATAAACTGGAACTGGTGCTGGCACTTCAATCCTTGGTGGTCCGTAGACTGGAACTGGAAGTGGTGGTGGTGGTGGAGGAGGAGGCAGGGCGATCCTTGGTGGTCCATAGACTGGAAACTGGTGCTGGCACTTCGATCCTTGGTGGTCCGTAGACTGGAACTGGAACTGGTGGTGGTGGTGGAGGAGGAGCAGGGCGATCCTTGGTGGTCCATAGACTGGAACTGGTGCTGGCACTTCGATCCTTGGTGGTCCGTAGACTGGAACTGGAACTGGTGGTGGTGGTGGAGGAGGAGGCAATGCGATCCTTGGTGGGCCATAGACTGGAACTGGTGCTGGCACTTCGATCCTTGGTGGTCCGTAGACTGGAACTGGAACTGGTGGTGGTGGTGGAGGTGGTGGCAGTGCGATCCTTGGTGTCCATAAACTGGAACTGGTGCTGGCACTTCAATCCTTGGTGGTCCGTAGACTGGAACTGGAAGTGGTGGTGGTGGAGGAGGAGGAGGGCAGTGCGATCCTTGGTGGTCCATAGACTGGAACTGGTGCTGGCACTTCAATCCTTGGTGGTCCGTAGACTGGAACTGGAACTGGTGGTGGTGGTGGAGGAGAGGGCAGATCTATTCTTGGTGGTCCATATACAGGGGTTGGTGCAGCATAACGTCCCGATAAAAGGGGTGCATCTCCAGCAACGAGGGACAGAAGGGCCCCGAGGTAAATAAAACTAATCTAAAAATTGAGAAAATGTATTGTTTAGCTTTGGGAATTTATTAGTTGTGTATCTAGTAACTTTAGATTTTTGTGATAACATTTTGGTAAATTTCCAATTCGACATAGCGTTGCCAAGTTTCGCTGTGGTATCCATGGTGACATAAACACAAATGCGGAAGGTAAAAAATATTGGCTTCCGCCGGAAGTTAATAAAAATTGGCTCCCGCTGGTTGGAAATTGACAATTTTGTTTCCTAAAACTAGGGCGCAAAAACCGACTTTCTATACAGTAAGTAGAAAAAAATATTTCAAGTAGTTCTTGTACTTACCCGCATGGTGGTTGTACTGCTGAAGACTCAGCTGTGACTGAATAACTCACAAAAAAACGTTTATATACCAACTGTCGCACAAACCTTTTAATTATTATTTTACCCGAAGGTATTTGATAGTCATAACAACTCATTAAGTACCTAGGTTTCTCTTCATTATTAACTACGTTTAACTTTTTGCAGCGGAATAGAAACAAATGCTAAAACAGGTAGCTTCAACGGAACTTCATCTGTTACATTAAAACTACATTCTGTATCTTGTCTCTATTCTAAAATACTAATATAATATTTTAAAGGAAAGTGCCGTAATTGCTATGTCTATAATTATTCTATGTCATTTAGATCTAATTATCTAAATATTGGGTTTCCTTCCAGAAACGAAGTGCAAATATAAATAAACATTTGTGTAAATAAGAAATTATTTTTCTATGTACCTATACATTTTAGAAAATAAATTTTTCAATATATACCTACTTAGTTACAGTTACAGCTAAAATTAAAATTAGGTACAACAAATTACGATTTTGCAATTTTAAACTAACAAACGTATTATTTAGTTAATAATAATTATAACTAGCTGCAAACGTTATCAAATTAAATTTAATTTTTAAAATTATACATATCAACAACAGATAATAATATTGTCTCTCCATCTCCATTGTTTTATTAGTTCAACACGGGCGTTGATAGCGCTTAATGATGCCATTAGCATTTTTAAATAACAAGAGGAAAACACTCATTACTTAACAAGAAACCATACAACTGAAAAAGTTCTGATCGAAAATTGCAGTAATATAAAGTAACGTATGCAATGGACAAGTTTGAAGTTTGCACTGTGAACAAACTATTGTTAAAGATGTAATCCTTATAAATTACATAAAAACGCACAAATAATGCTAAACCCGAAAATCATATTTCAAAAATAATCTTTTATCAACACTTCTTGTAAAATATAGTCAACTACAAAATGGTTTCGATCGATTAAACCGTCTTGGCTGTAAAGAACCTGTGTCTTCTTTGCAGACTCACGGACGACCAGACCCACAAACTCACAGACAGACGACTTCGAAAATCACCTTTTACTTCCCTCGTCTGAAAGACGAAGGAGGTATTGTGATCACGAAAAAATCACCTTCCGAGATTTCTTCAGATCTTCACGTTTCAGGGTCCCTAGATGACGAAAAACAGGTTTTCTCAATTCCGACTGTCTGTTTGTCTGTCTGTCTGCCTATTGGCGGTATAACTCAAAAGATATTTGTCGGAGGAAGACGATATTTTGCATACACATTATATATATACATATATACCTGGAATGAAACCGGGAAAATTTCAGACAAATATATACAGGGTGAGCACCTTAAAAAATAAAATTTTGTTAATTTTTCATTCAACTTAGTAATAGCATTGAATATCCAGACTCTGGATATTCAATGGTAATAGATACAAGTAATAATTTGTACAGTTGCGGAAATATAAACCGGGACAAGTCCTGTAAGGCAAAATTTCACTATTTGAATATTGCAATTGTGCCTTGCTAATTGTTTATGAAATCTTATCTGCTACATGCCTATGAACAAAAAAAACTGGTTAATGCAATATAAGCAGCTTGGGATAGCATCGACAATGAATTCATTAAGACAATTTAACTTAGGTAAATTTTAGTGTGCCTTTATATTTCCGCAATAGTACATAGTGCAGGCTTTATTCATACCAAAAATGGGAGCCAATAGATACAGAATAACTATTTGACGATAAAAAACGAGGCACAAATTAGCGCTTTACTAAATATAGCTGGGATGCAGGAAGAAAGAGGTCGGTCCTTCACGACGCAGGTAGAAATTGCCCGTTCCCTTACAAATTTCACAAAACGTTGTGGCCTGCCGTTCGAATTCGACCATCGTTAACGTTTTTTTAATTGAAAATTTATTTAATTTATTAGAAACGTGAAGATATTTTTACTCCTAACTTATTTGATTTTTAATAGTTATTTAACCAACAAGTGTGTTAATAAAGGCGAGTAATAATCGAAACTGTTTAAAGCACGAACGAGCGATAGCGAGTGAGTGCCATTAATAGTTGAGAAAATTTTTTCGTTGACGAACAAAATCTTGTTTTGTAGTGAAAAATTTTATTAATACAACTAACCTCCATGCAAAATATCATCAAAACGTCAAAATCACAAAAACAGTTAATTACTGAAAAAGAGTGTATTAATCAAAAACAGTGTGTTAATGACATCTATTAATCAATCCGTTTTTAAAAAACAGTTAATTAATGAAAAAGAGTGCATTAATCAAAAACAGTGTATTAATGACATCTATTAATCCATCCCTTTTTAGGGGAAAATAATTCATTAATATTGAAATTAACAAGCGGTCAACGAAAAAATTATTTATTGTCACAATGTCGACGAGGCAAGTTCTGGGTAAAGCCTTTTACAGATTTTTTTATTAAGATACACCAAAACGGATATTTCCGCATAAAGGCACATCATCTTTGCCGAATCTTGTTGTGTGAGTGACATTTAGTAAAATGATTATTTGCCTAAATTTGCTTCATGTCAATGATGTACATAATATGAACATTATATAGGTACTTGTGTAATTCTCTAGCTAACGTTTGCTTTGACAAACGTTACAACTCGTCAAAGAATATCGTACTTTTTATAACTGATCACGTAAATAACTATTGATCTCTCATACTGTCATACTTCACATGTAAATTAGTATTTCTATACTAAGAATCCTTTAATTTTTACTCAAACATACAATAGTAGATAGATAGTAACTTAGCTCTTCTTGGCGTAGTATAACAAACACTTGTGGTTTTAAACTATATCTACAGCTTATATAAAAAGAAAAATGAGCAAATTTATTTTTTAAAAAATGTAAAGGAAATAAGGGACCATAAACAATATATACTCTATTCACTATAGTCCCGAATTGTCAAAAATGACGTTTTATGGTAGCACACTGTTCAATTTGTATTGGTTTTTTTACTACTACATTGGACAACGCAAAAGCTTAATTTTTAAAATTTGCGTTTTTGTTACCTGCCAACTTTTATTCATTTTTGATTAAGTCAATTCTAAATAAAAAATATTTTGTTTTACCCTATAATTTATAGTTTTGACATTAGTAACTTAATTGTTTCTAGTTACCCATAGCTTGACTTAAAAGTATTAACCATGATATAAAGGATTGTTTTTAATTGGATTTTGGCATTGACAATCCGGGACTATAGTGAATGAAGTATATGTATATTTTTAGAAGCTTTATTGCTGTACATGTATAGTTGCATAATGAACTGTCATTAGGTACCTACAAATTGGAAATATTCGTAACCAAACCTTTTTTCAGAAATACTGATGGAATTTTTTTTATTATAAAATGATTGACAAAAAGCCTTGCAACTGCATACTTGCCAATATACAGGGTGTCCATTTAGTACGCCAGTCTCCGATTACGCTTTTACCTTTTTCCGATAGAAAGTGTTATTGAGGTGACTCTAAAATGGGGTTGAAGGGGGTACATTGTAAAATTATTTTGACATATATAGGGTGTCCCAAAAAACTTAGCTTAAAAAGTTAATAATTTTTAAATTGAACATCCTGTATTTCTTTACGGCTATTCAAGCCCCTATAGCTTCTATATTTCACTCTAACTTTTATTTTAATTTGCATGCAGCGGTTCCAACTTATGAACGTTTTTAGGATGTTTTGTCAATATCAAGCTTTCATTAAAAGCATCATATTTTCCCAAATTTTGAATATTTCTACTCTGAAAATTGAGGGGGTCGTCATCTAGGATACAAAAATACCTACGAAAGTTTTATAAAAACGGAATATTTCAAGAGCGTGTTCAAAATTCTGTTTAAAATTTCAATACCTTCAATCTTTTTTCCTCATTTTTTTTAATGGTACACCCTATATTTTATTGGAAGAATACATAGAGCCTTACATTTCCTTTATTTTGACCCCAACCGTTAGTACTTTAATGTAAAGAGTGTTTGAGATTTATTTATTTAGCGTATGGCTTGTTTTGGCCGGGAGTCCCGGGTCTGGCGAAATTAAGCTTTTAATAAAAAAATCACGATGGCGCATGGTTTATAATAGTGCTGGTAAAAAACCGATTTGACGGTTAACCGGTTTTGGTCAACCGCGGTTTTCATAAATCGAACACCGGTAAACCTTAACCAATAATCTGATTTTAAACCGGTTAACGAACCGGATTGTAAACCTGTTTAAAAACCGGTTTATAATCCTGTTTAAGAACCGATTTGTAAACTTCTTTAAGTAACGGTTTGTAAACCTATTGAAGAAGCCGTTTGAAAACCTTTTTATAAACAGGTTCAAAACCGTTGATAAGCCGGTTAAAAACCGAATTTAAGTTAATTTAAAAGTTTGTTCCTAATAATAAAAATGCGAATGTATAGCGTCCACATGTTATAAGTAACAGGTGTTCATTAGAATTTGTGGTCTAGTCGGCTTTGGAACTGATAAAGTCATGTCGTGCATTAAATCATATGGCTGATAACTGACACTGGTGACACTTGAAGTCTAGAAAAGCACGTTCGCCGATAAATGAAATCAAGGGGTTTTATGAATACACCGGGTTGTCACATCAATACCACAATTATCAAAAGTATCCTTAAACGGTTAAAACGCATAAAGAAGATGTTACCATTATATTTTTGGATATTGAAAAAGCATATGATTCAGTAGGACATGACCACCTTAGAAATGTAATTAATTCCTCTAAACTTCCATCTCATTTGGAAAATTTACTTTTAAAATTGCAAGTTGATAATGAATCATTTCTCAAAACAAGTTTTCATAGGTCTAAACGTTTTAATATTAAGAAGGGTGTTTTTCCTTTATCTCCCCTATTATTTAACATGTCTATTAACCACATATTTGATGATCTTTCTGAACCGAATGTAGCTATGAAATACGGATTTACGTTGGTAGAAGACATCAATCCTACAACAGCTTTGGGATTTACTGACGATACCGTGATAATTGGTAAAAACGAGTCTGCTGCTATAGATCTTTTACACATTGTTGAAGATAAATTCGGAGAGATTGGGTTGAACATTAATATAGCAAAATATTCAGTTATTGTCATTGAAAAAGGCTGCCTGAAAGAAGATTTTATAACTTCTGTATTCAATGGAACTTCTTCATCTACTGGAAGTAATGACACTATTAAATACCTAGGTATAACATTGCTGATTCTTTGGTTTTCGATCGAAATATGGTAATTAAAAAGTTGGCAAATGGTTTAGAGATTCTAACTAAATCTCCATTATTAAACTGTGATCAAAAAACTGCATATTTTTAATCAATATATTTCCCCCACCTTAACTTATCGGTTTCAGACTGCGCCTTTAAAGAAAATCTCAAAATGTTATCTAGAAGATCTAGATAAAATTACAAAAAGTTGTGTTCGGGAATTCGCCAAATGGCTTTCTGTATAGTAGTTAATCAGTGCAAGGTTTAGAAATTTTTAATTCTTCGTGGGAGTTATTTATACAACAATATTATAAATTTTCACTTCTACAAAAACTACAATGTCCCGAAATTGTTATTAATTTTGAAGAAGCAAAAAAGTATTGTCTTGACTCCTTAAAAGTCACAGAGGCAGATTTTAGAAATATTAGACCAGGAAAAATTTGTAGTAAACTTATCCGATCAACCTTGCGAGACAGGGCATATGAAGAATGTGTGGTCACATTCAAAAAGGAAGAGGCGTTCTTTTGTTTAAAGAAGGTAAACATGCAAATCAATGGGTTATAAAAAACAAGGCCTTACAATATCTGAATGGAAAGATTTCCTTAAGATGCAATGTAATGTCGCGCCTGTTCGTAGTGTTCCTGGACGCAGTACCCACACAACCCGCTGCAGACATTGTGGCGAGTTTGAAACTCTTGCTCATGTGTTGGGATATTGTAGCTTTAGTGAATTACTGAGAATTAAAAGACACAATGATGTCAGGCATATTATTTGCAAATGCATTGAGGTTCAAAGGTTTTGAAGTACGTGAAGAAGTAGGTGGAGTCTCGGATAAAAACAGCACCAGAAGAATTGATATTATGGCTATCAATACAACTACACGAGAAGGTTATATAATAGATCCAACGATTCCTTTTGAGAATAACGAGGCAGGCCGAAGAAGTACATCGTGAAAAAACCGAAATTTATGAACCGAGGATTAATTACTACAAGGATAAATTTAACGTCAATAGTATAACCATCATCGGGCTTCTTTTCGGTGTACCGGGAACATTGGTTAAATTTTATGTTGAATTTAGAAAAACAATTGTCTACCTAAATCTTTGGATCTTGATATTACCAGTGGTCGGAATGTAAACTTTGACGAACCGAACGCTGTCGGGAGGGGGGGGGGGAAGATAAGGAGAGTTCACTCCCCACATTTCGTCCCCGGGATATTTCGTCTCCCCATATCTCGTACCCGGAAACCTCGTTCCCGAACGAGCTCAATTTGTCTCCTAGATTACAGGGTGTTGACAAACGAGTGCAGCAATCGGATGCAGTTAGAAAAATGAAATATATTTTAAATTATTATTTATTATAATAAACTTATAAGAACTATATACAGTATGTCCCCGGATTGAGTTTACAAGATGGAATTACATTTTATTTTTAGTGTTATATAAAAATGTTATAAGAATTAAAATTTCTGCTTGGTTTGTAGAGAATTTTAAGAAATTTTCAGTTTTTCAAAAACAAGCCGGCCTTGACAGTTAAGCAAAAACTATTTTCTTTTCGGTAACCTACCCCTTTTGTTTATGATACCGCAAAATATTACTGAGAAGAGTGGTTCAGAATGAGAACTTATAGCCCTATACGAAATATCAGGAACATATTTAGATTAACCGTCATTTTTAATAAATACAATTTATTTTGTTCTTATACGTTTATTATAATAAATAAATTAATTAAAATATCTTTCATTTTATAACTGTATTTCGATCGCTGCATTCGTTTTTCAACACCCTGTGATCTAGGAGACAAATTGAGCTAGCTCGGGAACGAAGTTTTGCGGGTGCGAGATGTGGGGAGACGAAATATCCCGGGAACGAAATGTGGGGAACGAACTTTCTGCAAACCGTCGCGTCGAGGGGACCGGGGGGTATGCCCCCCGTGTGCGCCGCAGGGCGAAAATTTTTGCGGAAAATAATAATAATGTTGATAATAATAAGTGTTTTTTCCGTCAATAGTCGATACAAACCAGTTTAATTTAATATTTTATTTCAAAGTAAAACGACCCTAATTAAAAAAAACTAGAACGGTATAAATACAACAAAATAAAGTTTGTTCATTTCCATCTAGAATAACTCAATAATAGGCAATAAAATCAAAATAATTCAACAAAATTCAAAACTCTAAATATTGTAAGGTAAACATAACAAACAAGCAATCCAGAGGGACAAATGTCTCATTTAAAAAAGCAAAAAAGACCGTTTTTCAAATAGAACGCGTATTAAATAAAAACTGCACCCAGACCTGGAAGGTGTCAAAGTGGTTGCCTAACCGATCGACGTTTTAAGGCGCAGAGGGTCGCAGCTCCGTTTGGCTGCTGAAACATTTTATTTAATATGCGTTCTATTGAAAAACGGTCTTTTTTGTGATTTCTCGAAAACCGGAAGTGTCACGTGACTGAAATTCGGTTCCTGAGCAGACATGACCATTCCAAACATATAACTTTCATAACTTTTTTCTCTATCTCTTACGGTTTGGCTGCTGAAACAGCGTCCCGGATGGACGGACGGACGGACCAAGTCTATTAGATAAAGGATAATACATTTCGCTCAATTCATCGAGAGCATCAGACTATTGCGCTAAGGTTGCTGACAAATTGTACCGATGCAATCATTTTGTGAACGCCACTATATTTGCTTCTTTCTTTTCCATCTCTTTTTGGAAAATTTTTCACGAAACGGAACGGATTTTGGTGAAATTTCACGAGACGGAACGACTCTTGATAATATTTCACGAACCGGAACGCCGTTCCGGTCCGTTCCGGTACATTCCGACCACTGGATATTACTATCAAAATTTCAAGAGGATATGTAACCATTTTGAGGAACCATTTATATGGACAATAAAAATGAAATGTTTCATAATTACAGTTTTAAATTAATGAAATCATTATTTAAATTTATGTTAATTTTAATGCTGTATATGTAATATGCTGTGTCTTTTGCAAGCTAGATTGCTAGCCAGTTGTACAATGAAGTTCTATATATATATATAATTGAGTCTTATTTTCGTCAAATGTAAAGCCTGACCAATGTGAAAGTTATTACTTCCTCATATTTTAAAATTAACCCAAAAATAAACAAAATTTTATTTTTTAAGGTGCTCATCCTGTATATATTTGTATGAAATTGTACCGGTTTCATGCGAGATAGATATATAATATGCAAGCAAAATATCGTCTTCCTCCAACAAATAGTTTTTGAGCTATACTGCCAACAGACAGACAGACAGACAGACAAACAGACAGATAGACAGACAAACCGACGGAAAACCTCTTTTTCGTCATCTAGGAACCTTGAAACGTGAAGATCTGAAGAAATCTCGCAAGGTGATTTCTTCGTGACTACAATACTGCCTTCGTCTTTCAGACGAGAGAAATAAAAAGTAATACTTCTATGAGTCACACTGTTCTGGGTCACCCTGTATATGTCAAAATAATTTTTAAATGTGTCTCTTTCAATCTTATTAGGAAAAACTTAATTAAACTTTTTATCGGAAAATAACTGAAAGCGTAATCAAACACCGAAGAACTAAATGCACACACTTATAGTCCACAATAACCATTCAAATACTTTTTCTACGAACGTATCAAAATGACAACTTTTTGCAAGGTTTCTAGTGTCAAAAGTAATATTTGTATCATTCTTAATATTAGCGCTCGAATTACGTCCTTTTCGCACGTTTCCATTGGTGGCGTGTTTTAATACTATATTAAAACACGCTTTGCCGTAAGTTTGAACGTAAACGTAACCTAGAATATCTAACGCAATGTGACGGAAAAAGTGTCACTGAACTAAATTTGTATATTTCTGTTACGATCGCAGAAAAAGTAGTGTATGATACACATGTATAAGTGCCATTAAAGCACTAGAGACGTTAAAAGCACTCGGCTTCGCGTCGTGCTCTTAAACTTGTCGCAGGTGCTTCAAAGGCGTAATTATACACTAGTATCATGATATACTATTTCGAGGTTCTAACTGTAAAATTTATATTATTGAAACACTGCGTAGATTTTAACATTTTATTTAGAACCTTTAAAAATCAAGGCATAATTACATTCATTTAACTATAATAGAAGCACATTAGGTTACAAAAGTGGTGCCCCATATTCTAGCTGAGGTACTTGTGGAACACCATAAACTGGTGTGGGGAATGTAGGCAAATCTAGCTTAGGGAAACTCAAAACTGGTGCTGGCACTTCAATCCTTGGTGGTCCGTAGACTGGAACTGGTGCTGGAACTTCGATTCTTGGTGGTCCGTAGACTGGAACTGGAACTGGTGGTGGTGGTGGAGGAGGAGGCAGTGCGATCCTTGGTGGGCCATAGACTGGAACTGGTGCTGGCACTTCGATCCTTGGTGGTCCGTAGACTGGAACTGGAACTGGTGGTGGTGGTGGGGGTGGTGGGAGTGCGATCCTTGGTGGTCCATAAACTGGAACTGGTGCTGGCACTTCAATTCTTGGTGGTCCGTAGACTGGAACTGGAACTGGTGGTGGTGGTGGAGGAGGAGGCAATTCGATCCTTGGTGGTCCATAAACTGGAACTGGTGCTGGCACTTCAATCCTTGGTGGTCCGTAGACTGGAACTGGAACTGGTGGTGGTGGTGGAGGAGGAGGCAGTTCGATTCTTGGTGGTCCATAAACTGGAACTGGAGCTGGTGGTGGTGGTGGAGGAGGAGGTAATTCTATTCTTGGTGGTCCATATACAGGGGTTGGTGCAGCGTAGCGTCCCGATAAAAGGGGTGCATCTCCAGCAACGAGGGACAGAAGGGCCCCGAGGTAAATAAAACTAGTCTAAAAATTGAGAAAATGTATTTAAATTGAATCGTTCTGCAAAAACATTAATAGCTATTTATATATCTATGGAGCAAAGGTATTCATTTGCTCCAGTGATATATATTTATGATTTTTTTTAAAACGCCAGTTTTTGAATCAAAAATTTTTAAGTTTAGCTTTGGGAATTTATTAGATATGTATCTAGTAACTTTAGATTTTTGTGATAACATTTTGGTAAATTTCCAATTCGACATAGCGTTGCCAAGCTTTGGTGTGGTATCTATGGTGACATAAACACAAATGCGGGAGGCAAAAAATATTGGCTCCCGCCGGGAGTTAATAAAAATTGGCTCCCGCTGCGCTGGTTGGAAATTGACAGTTTTGTTTCCTAAAACTAGAGCGCAAAAACCGACTTTCTAT
>OW679198.1:27339695-27516812 GCA_940337035.1 Agriotes lineatus | reverse complement strand
TAGCTTATGCCTGAAAACCTCCCTCAGCAACAGCTAGCAAGCGAATATTATTTGTAGTGTTACACACAGAATACAGTTATATCTAAACCGTGAAGCCAATAAATCAATTAAGTTATATTATATCATAAGTTTTCTTCAAATTAGTTCATCTTTATAGTGTGAAGTGTACTTTTCCCTTCTATAAGATATACAAGTATTTGCATTTTCAATATTTATTTTCTGCTCTAAAACAAATTTAATATTTTCACAACACAATACATTTATTTCTTATTTATATGAATTATAGAAACCATCTAAGTTTATTGGGCTTGCTGCAAAGGAGCCTGAAAAATAAAAAGTAGTAATAAAGCTGAACTGAAATATATTTGGCCTTAATATTTACAGCTTGTAACTTCCTACTACAAAATCAATCTTTAATCATTTTTAATTTAATTTAATTTCTACCATACAGTAAACACTCTTGCGATAAGTCAAGTATTCCTGGTTGCCTTCAAGTTTTAATCAAAGTAAATTTGAACTACTTACTCGTGAATAGTAATCTTGCTCCGACGCCACTCTTCCCGGTCTAGTTGCAATGCCTTTACCTGGGGGTTCCATATCGTGTACCAGTTTGAATACCTCTGAGTGTTGAAGATAATCTAAATTTTTAGGTGGAGGTTGATACTTGAGAAAATTGATTCTGAAAACAAAATCGAGCCATTAGAACAAACGAATTTTGCCCAAATTACGGAATGAACACATGTAGTGCTAGCACTAACATTCACTTCTTTATTTACCTTTAAAATTCCTCGCCAACCATTTATAGAATGATATATTTTGTGTAGTTATTTAAAATGGTAAAACTATATTGCAACAATTATTTTAATAGACTATGTACTTTATAATAAAACATATTGTAATGTTAAGCTGGTAGACACAACAATATACAGCAGACCCTCGATTTTTCTAACTAAGGGGAAGGAAGCATTGTCCGAAATATACAAATATTACCTATTTAACACAACCTTTAACAGTATAGTATTCAGATTAATGATTAATAGAATACTTAATGTAGATACAACGTTTATTAATTACTTACAAGCACAATATAAGTGGTGTAACATATATGTATGTATGTACACAAAGAATCATTGAAAATGAACATGGCTATGCAATCAACATTACAGTAGTTGATTTACGTTTTCTGAATGGTCTATACATGATCAGAAATATTATTTACATCGAATATTTAAATGCAGAGATATCAATTATAGTAGCCTTCTAAAAACATTGTTTCAAATATGTAACATGTGTTGCATAACCCTGTTCATTTTCAATGATCGTGTGTGTATGTATTATGTGTAACCTCATTTATCTTGCGGTGTAGAGGCTGCTGCTTCGTACGCTAGCATCTGGCGGTACATTGCTCAACCCGGATTCGGGTTACAGAGTCGGTACGCGTCTTTTGTGCTTGCACAGTAACCATTGTGTGCAGTGTGTGTCTTCGTGATGTATTGTTATTCTATCTCTTAGGTCTATTGTTCCGAGTAGAGCACAGTGAATTTGGTGCCCAATTGTGAATGGTCTCACGAAGCCCGATTCCAATCGCCAAGACTGCGGACAAATTCCGACTCCAGCGGGATTCGAACCGAGGACTTGCTTAATGCAGGCCTAGCACTTTTTCAACTGCGCTTTGGTGTAACATGTAAAAATTCATGAACGAAACTAAATATTTTTTTGCTTCCACACTTTCGGGGAGAAATATAGTATTATCAGTGCAATTTTGATTTTCCAGATTTTTTACTGAAAATTAAAAATCAGAGAAATAAAAATCCACAAAATGAAGGGCCTACTGTACAGATAAATATATAAATTTATATAACACGTTCCTTACCTTGTTTTCTTCGAGTAATGGGGATATCGTCAACGCGAACATGCATACAATTAGAACAAATTAATTTCTAAAAATAACCTAATTTAGCATGATAAACCAACCTAGCATCGTCTATTGCATTGTAAATCTGGTTAAATACGTTATTAACTTGTCATGTATTAGTAAGCCGATTTATTATTAGTAAAATGGAAAAATTGTTTAATTCCTAAAAGCTTTTACACAAAATATAATATTTAAAGTGTAGAACTAAAAATCATTAGCTAGATGATTTCGGGGGCTTTCACGGCCATTGTCATTAAGTAACAAACGCCTTCCGGGATTGGACCGTGTCATTATTGAGGTCGAAGAACTCAACGTTTAGCTCATTTTCGTAAGGGGCTTCATCAGGAGAAAAAGCAAAAAATCACGGTAATTCAACGTGTAAACCACGCCAGCGGCGAAACTCTTTTACAAGGGAAGGGATGGAAGAGCACGGTAACTCAACGGATAAACCACGCCAGAAACGAAACTCTTCTAACTATCGGTATGAGAAAGGCGAGAATTTATAGACAAATGCCGTTGCGGTTCAGCAAGTGCCGTCGCGGTTTAGTGGCGTTGGGCGGGGCTTAGAAATGAGCACTTTCCACATAGAAAGAATGGGAAAGCCTTCGTCCCGATTGAGATTGTTAGGATGTTTGTAAATCTCAATAGCTTCGCGAATCTTTCTGCTAAGGAAGAATGGGGATTTGCAGATAATGGAATTTTCATTGAATAGAATTTTATAGCCGGTATCGCGTTGGTGTTCTGCGATGGTTGATGATGAAACGAGACCCGACTTGAGACAGTGCTGGTGCTCAGAAATGCGAGTTTTTACTGAACGACCTGTTTCACCAATGTATACAGCATTACAAGAGCAAGAGCCTATAAACACCTTTAGATGACATAGTGGTTTGTCCCTAAATCATTTATCTACTTTGCGTTCGTACTGAGGCTATTGCGATACTCGTTTGCGTATCGTAATAGACAAAAAGCGATTCTATAATAAAAATACTAAAAACCGAGTAATAATTTTTTTAACGTTGGCAACCAGAGGTACTTCGCTCCGTATACATATCGAACTGTCAATAGCCATCTTTATTGCACCTCACAAATGTTGCCAACTGCCTCGAAATTCCCTAGATCTTAAAATTTATTTTTTTTGTATTAAAAAGTGGCAATGTATTAAAATACTGTATGATACCTCTTCATAAGGTATTTTGTTGCACTTACTTCTTTAGGGCTCGCTTCGCTCGTCGTACCCTAAACCCGTGCCTGCTACAAAATACTTCTTATAAAACTCGTATCATAATATACTATTAAGAATTGTTAGCTTCGAGCTATGATTATCTAATAGTCTTCTTATATCACTGCCAATAGCCAAAACTTGAACGGCTTCGAAATAAAGGAACGTTGGTATGATAAATTTTGTCTTTGCTATGTTTTTCTATTTATTGATGAACATGGACCCCCTAAAATTGCCTAAGTCATCGTGTAGTACTCTATATGATCCCATTAAAGAAATAGGACTTAATAAAACCGTAGAAACATACTTGCCAACACCTGCCTTGCATGTCTGAAAACGTCTTCGCTTAAAGTCTTTTAAGAGCAATTAGAAATTGATTGATTAAAAGTGAATTGTCTTCAGTGAGTATCTAATCTTAAGGAGAAACAATGGATATACTGGGTTTGCTTTGATTGAGTAATAATTGGGTTGCTAGCTAACGGAGTTCGCTTTTATTCAAAATTCTAATAAAATTAACAAATGTCCTATTCTTCTTTCAAAATTACCAGTATTTCTATGCCTTACAGTAGCTCTCTGTACCACAGATTTGTTGGTGTTTAAAGTCCCAGCTACCTCTCTTTGAGAATATCCTTCACGAAGAAAAATAATTATTTGTGATACGGGGGTCAAATGACGTCTAGGTATCTATATGTTAGATAAAGATTATCAAAAATAATTATTCAAAATGCTGTAGTGACCGCTACCAGTATAGTAAATTAAATTACCCCTACTTTTTTGAGTGTGTATGCCCCCCCCCCTTGCAAAATTTCAGCCTACACCCATGGGTCTGCTCATATTTCCTTTGAATATAACGTATAATTTTTAAAACCACTCAACTCCACTTTCACTTAACACAGCCATCTCTGAACATGTTCTTTCTCTTATTCTACTGTTTCTAATTTTATTTCATATGCTTACTCTCAGTATGGCTCTTCCCATCGCTCTTTGAGTTGCGTTTAGTTTCTGTGTACTATTATCTACCAACATCACAGCTTCGATAAGTAATCAGAAACATATACACTTAAACTTCGGCTTAGACCGTGTTGTCTTTCTAGATAAACACCCAGCATTTGGTGGCTTAATGTTCCTAACACTTTGTGAATTCAAGCAAGGGTTTGTGTTACGGTTATGTACTTTGGTGATTCGTGAGCTCTTACAAGTCACCTATAATTTGGTCCTTGTTATTAGACTAAAGTTTCGCAAGACATTGCAGCTTGCATCACCAGAGCCAAAGTTCTTATCTCTGGTAGACAACTCTTGTGTTTTTGATTTACTGTAGAGTTCATTAGCTTCCATATTATTTAAAGTTTTATTTTCATCAACATTGAAACAACATTAATCATCTACAAAGCAAAAATATTTAAAACAATTCAGTATATTCTGCAGCTCTCTGAAAACATTGTTAGGAAGTTAAAACGTTGGTAATAGTATATTGTATGTTAAGACCTGAAAGTGCGTTCTTGCCGCTTGCGCATGAATATTGTTTCGTCCCATTAGTAATATTTGTAGTATTTAAGTTTGCACTAATTTTAAGTTGGTACCATGTAGCGGAAGGGTGGCAACCTGCTGTCCGCCATCCTGCAAAATGGACAGTTTTGTCCTGGCGTTAGCAGAGGTTACACGTATCGAAACAGTATCGAAAATAAAGTAAGTTTAGCAATTTTATTGTTTTATTTGTGTGGTGCCAGGCGAGAGGCAACAGCTACCAGCTCGTGGTAGTAAAAATCAATAAAGGTCCTTCGAGAAAGAGAAACAACGAAGAATTTAGGAACAGACCATCGCGAGGCTCTGGGGTGCAGTTAAGCTGCTATCAACAACATCGAGGCCCTTCAAATAGAGCTGCAGTCCGTCATCGCGGTCCTATAAATAGAGCCGTAGTTCATCGTGGTGGCCCTGCATTTCGGAAGCCCCAACAAATATTGCTGGGTGAGGCAAAGCCGAAACCAGCAATCATGCAAAAGCGGCAAGTGCACTTTTAGCTCGAAATATACATACTATTTTTTCGACGACTGAGCATATTATTAATGGAAAATATCATATTTCATTTTATTGCAAATATTAATTGACAATCAAGTTAACAGTACTCGCGCAGTCTATTAGACATGTGACGCGATTATTTCGACAAATGTCGGGCATTGTCCAGGAAACATTCGGAGGTGGCTACCTATTTTATTCACGCGGAAACCCACAACGCTCGGCGAGCGGCAAAGTGATGAAAACGCACGCTCAGCGGCAAATGTCAACTTTCTGTTGTCAAATGTAAGAAAAATCTACTTTCGATGTCAGTCGTCGAAAAAATTGTTTTCCGAAGAAGGTTTGTTTTATAAATATATTATAAAGAAAGTGCAGGATCGTAGAATTTCTATTGCACGTATGTCAATTTATAACATACTAAAAAATCGCGGTGAAGAACGCAGTGCTTTAGTGAATGGCCAAACAGGTCCCAAAATATCATATACCCGTAGAATACGATATCTCGCCTTGATTTAAAAAGTTGATATTTTAACATCAAAGGAAAACGCGCCCAGCCAAAATGAAATTGCCAAAAAGTTTCATATATCCCAGCGAACTGTTGGTAGAATAATTAGAGAATCCAGAACAGGAAGACCAATAGCAGAAAACTATACGAAAATATTTGGCAGGCTCAAAATCTGAATATGTCGCATTGGACGAAGCTTGGTTTTATAGTGATAATTGCAACGGAATATTTCGAATTTGTTACACAAAAAAGGAGAACAGGTGCCTGAATCTTATGTGTGCTCTAAGCGTGAAGGGTTTAGAAAGAAATTTATGGTTATTGGTGCAATACCAGGCCGTGGTGTGTTACCTTTCATAAAAGTACCATTAAATGTAAAAGTTAATTCAGAGAACTATGTTGACTCACGTTTAAAACCCTTGTTAGAAAAAGAAATTCCAAAATTGTACCCTGGGGAAACCCACAAAGTTTTTGTTCACCATGACGCAGCAAGTTCACACACATCTGCAAGAACTGTAGCATATGCCAAGGAACTCCAAATTAAATTGGGCATTACAATTATTTCAAATTCCGAGATACTTGTAAAATCTCCGGATACAAGCCCGCTTGATTTTTATGGTTTCGGGTACTTAAAACGGAGACTTTTTAAAAGACATCCATCAACTATTGAAGGTCCTTGGAAAATTTTAAATGAAGAGTGAAATGCTATCTCGGTCGAAACTATTCGAAAGGACTGTTTTGAAAGCGAATGGACAACATATCGAGCAAACCAAAAAATATCATAAACGTAAATTGTAATATTAGTACGTAATTTGATAATGTAAAAGTAAAGTTGCCTAACCCCTGTAATCGGCAGTACAGCACATAAAGAGGCATATCTTGTTTGGTACATTCGGTTAAAGGTTAAGAAACAGTATTAAATAGTCCGATTAGATCACAGTGTATTGAAATATTGGCTTGGATAAAAGAAGTTTTTCTTTGAATTGCTGCCCTGAAGAACGAATTTCAATTACTTACTATGTTGTTTTTTAAGCAGTCGTTCATTACTGTCTCGCACTTTCATATCAGTTCAATTATGATTCGATCATTCCTGTTATTTCCTGAATCACCTTATTTGAATTAGGCACTTTAAAGTCGTACAGTTGTTTATAGATACATCCAGTAACTAAGTATTTGTGTTTTTCTCTTACTATATGATCAGTATTATTTTTCATACGCTTGATACGTGATTCACATATAGACATCTTTCTCAAAACCACGATTATTTATTTCTTCTAGTGCCATCTAGTCTTCTGTTGCCTATAGCTTGTCTGATCCGCTCATTCAGAGTTCTGTTGATATTTATACATATACAGGCTGATTTTTTTTTATCATGTAACAACTTGTAGTCAACCCATTATGCAGAAGCATGCATTATGCTTCTGCATAATCTCTATTTAACACATTTTTTCATTATATAAATTCTTTAACCTTTCAATTGCTCAAGGACCTTAAGATTGCAAAGACCTTATCGTTAAATCTATTGAAGGTAAATCGTTTCCAATTTATATATTTCCTCTTTAACGGTTGCTATAGCCTGTTGCAAATGAGGAATATAGAGTTTAGTCGGTTACTTGAACGCCATTATTATTCTCGAAAAATGTCAGTGCATAATGAAAGTAGTTCGGTTTAATGTACAAGAACAACAAATAAGTGTTGTCAACACATCTAAGTACAATTTTTAAAAACTAAAATACTTTATTAAATTTGACTTTAAACCAAAGTATGTCAAAAATTTGATGTGAAGTGTCTTAAACTACATACTTCGACTGTATTGTTCCTTTGATAACCATCATGAAGATACTAAAAATAAGCACACACTTGTATGAATCTGATTTACATATACGTACGTTATTAATTGTTGTTGATAGCACCACCACTTTCAATCCGCTTGACTACATGACTGGCCAAAACTGCATATACCTGACTACATGCTATCATTTAATTGTGAATGAAAAACAGGCAGTATTATAAAGATCGACCCTTTACATGTTGGTTGCTAAGAAAACTGTGTTCAACTATTATTTATTCCATGACTTAGAAATCGTGCTACGTCTTTTGAAATGCATAAAAATCTTATAAAGAAGTGTCAGTGAAAGAGAAATGTGATGTTACAATTGTTTGACACCATAATTCGAAATAACCACAAGGTGAATTTGCTAAAATTAAAAATTGTATAAAACGCATTTTAATATTTTTGGAATTTAGAAAAATTTAACTATTCTCATATCTACAATTAGTTTTTCAACAAGCTACTTCATACAATGTTGGTTGTAACGGTGCGAAAGTTACAATTTTGAACAGAAGGCCTTAGACTAAGTTCCACTTAGTGAAAGCAAAAGTTATTGTCATCATCCTGAAATACTTCCAACTGTCTGGTGCCCAAATCCCTAACAAACTGACAATCGCTACGTTAATATAGTTAGAATCTTTGGACAATATGTAGATGAATCAAATAGGTTTAGGCTTATAATTTTATAAATTTGTTTCAAAACAATTGCCATTTATCACTAGGCTGCGTCTTTGAATGTGCCGAACACTGATTACAAGATATTTTAAGTTAAGTTTGTGCGTCTTTAACGCGTTTTAATTATTTAATTTTGATTTTGTACTTGTTAAACCATCTCATCTTAATTGTGTTTCGTTATTCATTTTTCATTATATGTTAGGTTTATTTTCTTTTACGATAATTATCAATTAGAATTATACATGGCTGTTCCAAATTGAAAGTTATGTACAATCTTTAATCTAAAAAAATATATGTCGATACAAGTTTGATTATGAGCATCATAACGACACGAGTTTGATTGCCAAAAACGAGGCGGTGAGCCGAGTTTTGCGGCAATCAAACGAGTCTCGTTAAGTGCCATAAGCAAACGTGTATTGTTCAATATTTTATCTTCATCAATAAATTCTGGCTCAATATATTTCTTTATACAAAAAGAGTGCGGTAATATTCATTACCGCACTGAGTGCGGTAATATCTATCCATTACCGCACTGAGTGCGGTAATGAAGCTCTTAACGATACTAAAATTAAATTGGTTAAGAGTCTATAACAACACTGATGAAGATAAAATATTTTATTATATCGTTTTAAAACACGTTCTAACTCCCTCTCGGAGTTATCCACAACTTTAAATCATTATCATGTTTTGTAGAACTATCGGATGTATAACTACTTAACTGATTATATGTATATCCAAAACCTTTCATATAAAGTAACCAGACGCTTGAATGAAAATGTATTTTTCAACGTAATCACCCTGGAACAGCTATATACTATTTCCAAACGATGCTCAAGCGCAGCAATTTCCTGCAAGCAGGAATTTTATTTAGTCGACACCAATAGTGCACCACCACATTGAGCTGCATCTTGAGAAGATTCTCTTCCATGCATAAACTTGACCACTTTTTGACCGTACCGTAAGAAAAGACAGACTCACCCTATGTAAACACCGGTAGATTCCAAGATGCGTCATTGTTTTTGCACAAATATTTAATTACTGCACGCATTTCACCTTTTTCTATTTTACGGAACCTAAGACTTATTACAATACTAAATAATGAATAGCACAGCAACCAAACGATAGTATCCATTACATTTTGACGGGTATTACTAAAAAAGACTATTGTGTCAAATGACGGCAATTGTTTTTTAAAATGTCTAAGCCTTCTATGATAGGCCCTGAACACAGTGATCACTCCTCGTATATTGCATTATTAATTCTTCTAGATTGTTGACATGACAAGAACAATTTTAATATTCACTGAAGATAAATTAGTTTAGTAAAGCATGTTGGCAAATGTAGCTTAGTACGTCTATCAAATCGTTTTTTATATATTTCTTTCTTAACTTTCTGAACTAAACCTTTCTTTAGCGATTGTTAAATAAACTTATTTTCTGCTTATTTTTGAAACTGTCTTATCTATCCTTTACTAACAGAAGGAACTCATCCTGATAAATCTGATCTTTACAATACTCCTGCCTACTGTTAAATGAAATAACAATACCTGTAAACAGGCTTTGTGGTGTCACACCATGGCCACATAGCATTCCATTGGTTAACCTGCAAAGAGCAACTTTTGAATGCAATGTTCCAAACAAGTCTGCGTACCCTTTTGTATGTCCTACAATTAGTTCAGAATATGTATCTAACGTTTCACAAATTTTCTCGTCCGTCATTTGCGATTTGGTTGTTGCAGCTGGGGTAGCGTCGGCCGGCTGTGACCACTTTCGCCCACCTGGTAAAATTATTGGACGCTGAATAGGCATCAGTGGGTTTGTGGGACGCTGTTCCAATCGTCGTTGATGGGTTTCTTCAGCCTGTAGCATTTTCTAGGTTTATTTAGATAAAATAAAAGGTGATACGTATGCGCATAATTGCAAATAAATAAATCCATGGCAAGATTAAACCGCTGGCAACAAAATATAATTTTATTGGCAACAAACGATAAGAAACTAATTAAAATTCTGGCATACATAAAATCTAGTATTTATAAATACTTGCCCTTTCGTGCTGAGCAGCTTTCTCAATCTCCATTTGTTTGGCTTTCTCGTCTTCTTCCATTATTTCTTCTGTAGCCTGCTCAACGTCGCCTTCTACAGATACAGTTTCTAATTGGTCGTTATGGTCTTCCTGGTTACCCTCACTCGATTCTCTTATTGAGTGGTCTGACGCATCAGTTTCGACGTCTGAGGGTTCCGCAATCTGCTCTGCTGTTGCCAAGATAGTTTCTAACGTTTCGCCTAAAAATAGAATTTTTATATTTTCCCCTTTATCTAGTTTGACTAAGTTTACCTTCAGTTATTAATTCGGTTTCTTCTCCACTTTCAATACTATGCTGGGAAGTGGTTTCCTGAAAGCAATAGTTTAATCACTTTCTAAATTTCTGCAATTTGCGTATTCTACTTACCTCCTCAGTGTGCAAGTTAGTTGCTCGAACAATCTTGGCAAGTTGTTTTGTAACAGCTTCCAAAGTATCTTGGATCGTAGAAGGAAGTTGCACTAATGCTTGGAGTTGTTGCTGCACCTGCGCAAGCTGCTCTTCTAAAGGTAATGGTGCACTCACTGCTTCTAAAAATATAATTATCGAAAATAATGAAAGCATCTTCAAAGGTTGTAACAATGTTCAAATCAAATGAGTTTATAATGCCATGATTTACATGTTTTTATTAAGTGTGTATGGTATGTAACAGAAGCTGCAACCATTCAAAATTCAAATGTAACAGCAGTGGTTTTTGAATTTACTAGTATTGTATTGTTCTTAATAGTTAAAAAATAAAACAGATTCGCTCATATTTTAGAAAACCATTATTGTTATGTGCGTTATAAGAATATAGTTTTACCTGATTCCTCAACTTTTTCTGCTGGAGATGGACTGGTTCCCTCATGGAGTTCTTCTTCATTATGTTGTTCCCTATCTGGCGTATTGTCCATCTCGCTTTGATCATCCTGTTCTGACTGTATTTCATCTTTTTCTGCTTCAACATCCTCTTCTGCATATTCGGGAATAGGTTCTTGGACTTCCTCTTCAGTCACTTGATCAGCTTCTTCTAAAGTGTTCAGTTCAGTTTCCGTCTGAGACTGTAAATTTCAATATAGAAGCATTTTTTATTACTTTGTAGCTGCTCACCTCTGTCAGATAGGGTATCGTTTCTACATTTTTCTTTTTCTGTTTTTTAATAATCACCCTATACGGAGGCGCCTGAAATATAAAATTGAAATTAGATTAAGTGATTAATACCTATCAAGTTTGAAAAACTTTTTTATTCGATTAACTGCTATAACTATCTTTTTCAGATCATTTACTGCTTTTTTGTTTGTTTCACCCACCGCATGCGCTTTATGTTGCTTTCAGTTGATGGTCTCCTGTAAAGCGTATTAGCCTGCTTTCTTCCTTCTTATTTAATACCCAGGCTTCGGATTCATATGATAGGACTGATTTTTCAGACATTAACTTTAGTTCTCGGATAAATATACATTATACGAAAGTTTACATTTTTTTTTTGAACCCGTAGTAGAATTTTCTTCTTACTTTTCTCAAATCGTTTTCTTGGATTATTAGGATTCCCAAACACAATTTTCAAGACAAACTCGATGTAAAAGGTATTAATAGGTAAATTTTGGGGAGTATGTGAACGTTGGCCCTTTAGAGATGGATTTAGATTCGTGTGTTTCAAGCCCCACTGGAAGGCGCGAAATGACCAACATTGCAGTTCGAAAGTAATCAAAGCTAATGGAAGAACAACGGATCTATATGCGCCTTAAAGTTAGACTTAGGCACATCCTACTGTTTCCAGTGTTGGTGTGTGGCTGTGAAACCTAGACACTGAAGCAGTTCGAACGAAAACAAATCGATACTATGGAGATGCTCTGAGAAAGATATTCAACATTCTGTGGACCGCCTACCAGACCAAGATCTTGTTACAGAAACTATCAGTCAAAAATTATGCAGTGTTATTCAGTTGAAGATTATAGGATATTAAAGTTATATCTAGAGTCCGTCAAATGGCATTTTGCCATGTTTCTTACTGTAGGTCCCTTTAGGGCCAGATTTCGTATTTAGTCGTTTCACGTAGTAAGGGGTGGAATGAACCACATTTGTTGGTGCCATAAATGCTATAAAATGCCTGTTTTCGTGATAAATGCTATATTTTGAATAAATGCCATATTTTAATGCTATATTTTAATCAAAATCAATATTATGTGGCTAATTCACAACAAAATGGCTTACAAATTTCAAAATAAACATGCAGAAGTTTTGGTGAGTGCCAGGTACTAAGGTCGATGACCCGTGGCGGGGGTGACCGCTCGTTGCGCACTTCAATGCTCAGGTAAGTATCCCGTTACGTCCACTCATCAACAACAACCCCGCGCTTTCCCCCTTTCCTTCAATGTACCTCGGATACCTACGTTCCACTCATTTGCCTCGTGTCCGTAGTTTTTATCTGATCACTTTGTCTTTTATATTTGTGTTGTGGGATTTTTAATATTACTGGTGACATTTTCTCTAAAATTTCAACTATTTGAAATAGGTAAATACTTACCATTTTTTATGCTTTATTTTGAAATAAATGCCATTTTATATGCCATATTTTGAAAAAATAAATGCCATTTTGCTATGCTATATTTTAAAAAAATACGGGAATATTTTGACGGACTCTAGTTATATCATACCAAAAGAACTAAACAACATGGAGCAAATAATAATTCAGAAGATCTGTAAAGAGTTTTTCTAAGAACTTCCCTCTCAAGTAGACATTGTGACACTAAACGATTTTAAAATCAAAGGGAACTAGGAGTAAAAATAGCTTAACATTCCTAATAATACTAAAACAATAAAAGGAAATAATTGTTAATGCAAATTACATAAATTTTCTAATAAAAAACATTACCAGTGGTGGGATTCGAACTTTAGAGCATTTATTCGTTGCTCCTTTTTATCTCTTTTACGACATTAACCTTGTATCTGTTGTGTTTAATTTTCGTAAAGTGTAAAGCTGGAAATATAAGCAAATTATTACTTTTATCTATTTCTCAGTTAAAGCAAAAACAAATTTTTAATTTTTTATGGTGCTCACTCTATATATGTTAAGTTTAAGAGCTGTTTTTAGTTCTTCTAAATAAAATACAGGTATAATAGCGCTGCTCAAATCCTCCAGCTGAATGTCTTCAGGTATGTGTGTACTTTCTGTTTTGTTACTACGTGTCGATACATTGAATAGTAAATTAAAGTACTCTTGGCATCCACTCAAAACCATTTTCCACTTTCACCGATGTTTCTGTTTTTCGAGTCGCTTCGTGTTTAGGTTAGGTTTTTATAAAATTTTATGCTCTCACAATTGCTATACATTTCGACTTCCTCACCATATACTTTTGTATTTTCCAGATGCAATCTTTCCACATTAAAAATTTCCACATAAAATTATTAATACATCAACATACGAGGGATAATCAATTATTATATTCGCAACCTAACATATAAAGAAACAAACAAGACGCTTGAATCAAAATTTATTTTTCAACGTAATCACCCTGGAACAAAAATATGCTATTTCCAAACGATGCTCATGCGCAGCAATTCCCTGCAAGCAGGAATTTTATTCAGTCGACACCAAGAATGGACCACCACATTAAGGTGCATCTTTAGAAGATTCTCTTCGATGCTTAAACTCTGTTGACCACTTATTGACCGTACTGTAAGAAAGGGCAGGCTCTCCCTATGTAAACAGCGATAGATTTCAAGAGGCTTCATTGTTTTCGCACAAATATTTCATTACTGCACGAATTTCATTTTTTCCCATTTTAGGGAACCTAACAGGTATTCCAATACTATATAATTAACAGCACAGCAACCAATAAATGGTAACCATTAAATTTTGACGGGTGTCAGTAAAAAAGACTATTGTGTCAAATGACAGCAATTAATTTTTAAAATGTCTAAGCTTTCTATGTTAGGCCACGAACATATTGATCACTCCTCGTATTATGAATTCGAAATTGTCATCAATTCTTAGTCAAAAAGTAATACGCATCAGACAACCAAACATTTAAATAGTTAATGATTTTTTCAGTAAAAAAAAGTTTTCTGTAAAGCATTTTTGAAAAAGGGTAGCTTGAGAATTTTATTTTATGTTATTATATAAATGAAAGGTAAGGGGATAAAACAAGGAATATCATAAAATCAACATTTGAAGAAAACTGGGTTTTTAGTATTATTTCTTTAATGTTAAATTGTAATATCATAATAGACCACTGCCAAAAAATGACATTCAGAGAACAACTTAAATTGTAAAGACACGTTAAAGAAGATATATAAACAAAAACAAACTTTTCACTGTATTACAAATGCTAACACAATATATAAAAATGAAAAATATATTAACAATTACTGAAAATACATGCAGATTGGTGATTCGTACAAAAAGGAATGGCCATATTATTTTTGGCACTTGCGTTTCCTATTGCTTTCTTTCTCTTTCTTCTCATGTGGAAGCTGTGTGTAGAATAAGGCAGCATCTGGATTTTCACAGAATCCTTTAAGGATTTGAAGATTCAGGTAGGATATTTCTTGTTTTATTCCAGTAAGGCATGGACATTCCCGCTTTTATTCCAGCATAGTAATTTTTGTACTTAAGGACAATCCTAGTTTTATTCCAGTGTGAATTTGTACTAAGCAAGTACCACAAACAGTCAACAGGTTGCGCCAAAAACCCCAATTTAGAATAAAATGGACATTCCTTGTTTTATTCCTTTACCCTTCATGCGAGAAACTAAAATCGACACTTGCTACTCTCACTCTTGAATACGACAAAGTAAAATCATATGTAGCGAGTGGGTTGCCTAACGTTTCCCCTCAGACTGATTTTCTAAAGAATAGGTATGTCAAGTAAATATCCCGTGCCACAAAATGTTTAATGGAAAAGTGCGAAATAGTTCTTCAGAGCAAAACAGCTTGACAATCATTGTCCAAATTTATTCAAGTTAGTTTACATGCATGCGGGATATTCAGCATTCTTATTTCCTGATTAAATAGATAAAATTAATTTGTCGAAACACCTTTGATAATTATTTCAACATTATTCAAAATTCTGACACATTTTTAACCACGGTTAAATTTTTTGATTTTTATCTGTAGTAAATACACACGAGGTTTGATTGTATACGATTAAAGTTACATTTTCAGATAACTCGACGAGACAAATTGTCATCGATAGAATAGGGAGTCCGTAGGACGAGTCGATTGATGTGACTGATTGTCGATTCATTTTGCCGATTCGAAATCAAATTTGAGATTAAAAACGCAACTTTAGTCTGGATAAAATCAAAATCTCTCTGTATTTTCATATGAGAATTTAACGAGTACTTGTAGCAATGATTTTGTCATGACGGACTAAAGTAAACATTTTATCTGAGTTAGGGCCGGTTTTACAATGCTAATATTAACCAGCGTATAGTAATACCTGAAATATATTTGTGCCACAACCTATACTTCGAATAGAATTTTATTCCCAGGTTAGCTATTCTTGGGATTAGCTGTAATACTTCAGCGTTGTTAGCGCGTTAAACGTTAAACATTGCCATATATTCTAAAATTTTAGATCTGGTGACACTAGTGACCAAAGACATAATCTCATATTCGCAGCGTTGCAGCGTTTAGTTTGTCCTTGTATTGTGGCTTTACTGTGTACTTTGAGCTAGTACATCATGCCAAATAAAGGTAATAAACGCGATCAGTGCAGCAATTTTACAGTTGGTTTATTTAATCTAAATCTAATCAAGAAATTGTTCATCGTCCAGGTCATAGAAATAATTGAATCTCTCGCTGTATGTTTTTGCTCTTCTTGGTCTTGCAATATAATTTATTATCTCCTCGTCATCATCCGATCATCCCATACTCACATTATACTCAGCCATCATAACAACAATAATATTGCTAACGGAATTTTAGAATCACAATTTGAAGTAATGTTGACTATAGTCAGTTCTATGTATAAAAACTTCAAATCAAAGTTTATACGTATATTGAAAGGTATCAATATCAGTGCTATTATAAAATATGTTAGAGAGAATTCTAGAATTATCCCCGGTCAACAACGTAAACCTCCCAAAAGCAGCAGTTATCTTCCACAAATTGATGTGCACCAAGCACCAACATATTCAGTCTCCTGCCAAAGTTCGACCAGCTTGAGACCGGACATCAAACTCATGTAATATTATTTAATGAGACATCGCTAAAACCAGCAATTCCTTACCAGATCGGAACAGGATATTTGGGAGCCGGCGGTTAGGCGCCGGCGATTGGGCGACGGCGTTTCTGCGCCAGGCGTTTGGACGCCGGGCGTTTGGGTGCCATGCGTTTCGGCGCCAGAAAAATGTTTAATGGACTGAAAGTGAAATGGGATTCTAATGTTATCGGGCCACATTTTTTGAGCCCGACATGGGCCAGTTCAAAATTTGATGTATATATTATAGTCCAATAGCAGAGTACAAAAAAGGAGTCTTGCCCTGCAGAAGGAGTAGTTTCAATTTTTGTATATGTTTACCAGTTCGAGGTCTTAATAAAAATACCAAGTTTTCCATGATTTCGAGTTGCTGATCGTGCCGCAATCTTGAAAAAAAGACACTACAAACCAGTTTTTCCACATTATCTCCTTAGCAGTGCATTCTAGGATGACAATAGTTATTATTAATATTATAGAAGTCACAATTTTCTTCAACATTTGTTTAATTTTTTTGTAAGTGAACTAAATATCCACAGTGCTTCTTTTTGAGCTGATTCCTTCATGATCATTGTTTATGGTCAAACAAAAGTTGTAGAAAAATATGTCTTCTACATAATTTATAATAGCTATTTTTCTTCTAGAATGCACCGGATTTGAGCGCAATTTTGTTAATACGGCGGCGCGAGCGACGACTGAAAAAGTTGGAAAACTTGGAATTTTGATATAACCCCGATCTCGTAAACATATTCAAAAATGGAAAGTACCCGATCTTTTCCAAAAGGGTAAAACTACCTTGCTACTGGTCTATTACGCTGGTTAACAAAAAATGCATGTAAATACAATTTCACATTAAATCCATTAAGCATTTTTGATACCTTAAATCATTATACTGAGTAATAAGTAAATAATACAAGAAATTAAGTATTGATGAAAAAGGAATTTATTCAAATGCATTATACAAATCAACAAAACTAAATGTATGACATGTTACAGCTACAAAATAAAAAAGAAAATGAAATGAAGTTTATGTATTCCACTTTCAGTCCATTAAAAAGTTATGAGAAAATTATAGTAAAATTATGTAGCGTTTTTGTTTCCACGGCACCCTTAAAATCTTATTATTTTTTATTATTACTAATATTTCGATAAATTGATTACTGAAACATAAAGTGTTATACATTTTCGTAATCAGAAACAAAATATACTTTTAAAGAAAAGAAAATCCAATATGGTGTCCATCAGAAAAAAAAAAGTTGGCTATCGATTTTCGTTATCTTAAGCGCTAGAGCAACTGTTATATTATATTTGAACTCCTTGTTGAAAAGTGTTTCAATAATGTTGCAGTTAAAAATAACGAAGTTGATTGGCCAAAATTGGAATTTTCAGTTTTTTTTCGATATTTGGAAAACTAAAAGTGATAGATTAAATTTGTTTGCAGAATATTAATCAGCATAAAAATACACAACCTTGCCCTAATTCAATAGACTCCTTATCTCAACACAACCCAGATTCCCATGGTTAAGATCGAAAAACGAACACCCTGTATATTCCTTTCATTCTTTACCAGTTATGCCCATACTGCATTATTTTTCCATAAAAAAATAAGTCGGTAATATTTTGTAGTTTGTTCGAGAAATAAAACGTTATTCTGTAGTCCTAGTGTGCTATTTCTTTTTGTTGAATTTACCTTTTTTTAAAGTCGGTACGTGTCAGAAATTATGCAATTGTTTCCTTATTGTCGGACAAACTTAAATATACAGGAAGCAGGCACGAACTATTTTTGTCCAAAATTAGGACAAGCATAGTCATAGTTTTATTTTGTATTCTACTAAATAAGTAGATTATTAATCTTTTTGTTGTAAAATCGCCTATCTAATAACCCATCTACAACTACATTGCCTACAACAACGTCCGAAATAAGGGACTCTTACAGTAATTTTAAATCTAAAATCTTCTGATTATCTAATAATTCCAATTATCAGAATTTACACATTTGGTTAACTACAGTGATTGGAAGCAATAAGAAATTATGCCCAAAATTTCTTCGGCATGATACTACTCAGTATACATTAACGATTTGTCTCCTTAATTGCTTTCTGATCACAGGGTAAAAGCTTGCAAATTATAATGGATATCTAATGAATTCAATTATTAGGATTAAAAATTTTAGGTGTATTACAACGACAAAAATAAGAATGAAAATATTTTGGAGATTAATTGTACAACAATTAAGAAAATACCAATATTGGAAAACTTACTTTAAATATTCAAAAACTCAAAGGATAATCTAAAGCAGCGTTTTGAAAGTTCAGTGGTAAAATTTTCTTGCATGTAATAATTCCAGCGCCCAAACGCCTGGCGCCCATACGCCGGACGCCCAAACTTCTGACGCCCAATCGCTGTCGCCCACCCGCCGGCGCCAAAATGTCGTGTACCCTCCGCATCATTAACCGACGTGAATACTTTCAAACAAACCAAATTAACGAACCAGCTTATTCAGTTTACCCATACCATTTTGTCCGTATCCAACTACGTATAATTCATCTACAGCAAGTCGAGAATTTTTGAACATGTTCACAATTAATTGAAAAACATAAGAGATTCATAAATGGACATAGATCAACGACACTAGTCCTAATCCTTACAAATGACAAACTAACATTTACCACACCTATAGGAAACGGCAAATATGTTCTGAGAACAGAAATTTCGGACTGCATGCTTCAACAACGTAAAGGACTCCTTTATTTAGAATAACCGATAAATTTAAATCTGAAGAAATATGGAACTCATTCAAATATGTCACCTAATACCTATTCATATTCACCAACACTAACAAGACCGCCAACTAAGTCTAAGCCTAGGCTAAAACGACTAATATTGCAAAAAAATCCGACGTAAACATAAGCTACTATTCAGGCAGTACCGTAGAACAACTCACGAATCCTCTACTATAAATTCAAAACGCTTCAAAATGAAATTAATGCAAGCGGATACATGGCGTTATGAACAAAATATTGCACGCTCTAATGGAAAACAGTTACATGCTTACATATGTCACCAAACATTCTCTAACATAGCCTCCCCACACACCCTCTGCTTGGAAAATGACAAAATGATTACTAACCCCGTACTTACTGCCGAAGTATTTGTGTCAAAATTCTAGAAATTCAAGTCTGAAGAACCAGATGGACGCCTCTACCAAAGTCATTATTAATCCAGCAATAGACTCCCTAAAAACATTGATATTCAAATGTTAGACGTAACAAAAATACCTTCATCGTTAGAAGACCGCAACAATCACACCAATCTATAAAAGTGGAAATAAATTAGATCCAGGAAACTATTACTGACAATCAAGGCCTATAAAGGTATGCTACAGCTCCTAGTCAACAAGATCTTACATTTGCATAGCAGACAAACAGTTACATCCCCAATATCTACCCTATTAAGAGTCAGTCACATATAGGTTGTCTACTTGGACTTATTAAAAGTCTTTTAAGAAGTGCCCCATCAACTACTCTTACACGAATTATCACAATTCGCATAAATCTGATAGAGATATAGTGATAGAGGCATTTTCATATTTGAAGGCAAAAATAAAACATTGTTGGATGTCACAAAACCAACTTGTCAGTGTCAACAAGTATCAATTTCTCATAAACGTTGGAAGTGACAATAATGATTGTAACATGCAATGTTAGGTTTTAATTGAAACTGACAAGTGGGTCTCGTGACATTCAACAATGTTTTATTTTTGCCATCAAATATGAAAATGCCCCTGCCGCTTAATGGATTCAAATGCATGGTGATGCGTATTGGAAAAAATTCAACTCTCAAATAACATCAACGGGCAGAACTAGAGATGGGCGCATGAGTGAGTATTACGCTCACGTTCACTAACGTTCACGGCGCGGCGTGATCCTCCACTCACGACGTGACCCGCAGCTTTTATTTGATAATTAAAATTCAGATAGAACAGAATGTTCAAATTTAAAACCAATAAAAGACCCGCAACAGAACTAAAAACCGTTATGTTGCAACCAGAATAGTAGACAAAAAAAGAAATATTTTTACATCCAAGGTATTAAAAGTAAGTTCTACTAGATCGTCTAAAGACGCCGACACGCGATTGACTGTAGACACAACATTTACAACACAACACAGATGCGAAGCTCCGTCGCTGCAGGCTGCCAGACAGAAGTACAATGACCTCCCGCTCCAGCTCTAGATCTTCCACATGGGTGGGCAGCGGAGGAGCGGGGCACCGTGTAGTCTTTCATTCGTTATTAAATATTTAAGACGAAATTAACGTGAAACGTGAATTTTGCCTTGGAAATTTTCACTCACGAATATTACTCACGTTCACGACGGAACCCTCCGTGGCCCAGCGTGACCCGACACGTCACTCGCCCATCCCTAGGTAGAATATTCTCTCAACAAGTCGTATCAAGGAGTTAGTTATTATGGGAAATAGTGGTCTTGAATAGAAACGGCACATCAACTGCAGTGTTAAAAAGGCAAATAAGGCACTATTTCTCTTACGCAAGGCGTTTAAGACCCTTACAACTATTCGCTAGTATCGTTATAGAGGACATATAAATCAAATAGAAATTCAAACCATCATTCACACTGAAAGATTAAAACTCCCCACGCTGGCTTAAAAAATAATACTACAACTCACTGTTGGTCCTTCCGGTTCCTTTTTCTTCGGAATAATTTTTGGCCCCTCTGGTTTTTGCAAGAACGTAGACCATTTCTTAGTTTGAAGGTCTACTTTTGTTTCTTTTGATTCTTCATTAAGTACCTGAAAAACTGAAAGTTTTGTGACTGCTTTCAGCAAAATCCACTTTTTACCTGTAAAACGGTAGATTCTGACAAATCCACTTTATTGAAATTAACACTGCAAATAGAAAAATATAGAATTTTAACTTTCCACAAGATATTGCAAAGGTTTACCCTAAAACGTTCTGCTCCGGAAGCACCTCTGCTTCCCCAGAAATTGCTTCAGCAATTTTTTCATTGGTTAACCTTTCATCAGAGCTGACTCGAACCTGTTCTGATGCTGAAATTTCATTAATATGATAAAGTAACGACTTGTTCCGTTTTATATAGGTATATTCTAATAAAATATATGTAGAATCCAGTTAAGAATTCACATTGCAACTTTTAACTTACCTGTTACAGTATGCACTTGTTCTGAAGATTGCTTATTAGTTGAGTATTGTTCTAGCAGCGAGCTTTCCATAATATTACAAATTTCAGCATTATTCTCTTCCTCCTAAAATATATTTCTTAGGATGTAACACGATTAGAATTACACTGCCTACTTACATCATGCACTCCATTCACCATTTCTCCTCTGAAAATATAAAATTAATAGCTGTCTAATTTCGAATGAGAATTGCAAACTTTTAACACGCCTTTATCTGGGAGATTGATTTATTTCCAACTAACCTTATCACTGCCATCACAAACTCCAAGCCAGCGTCTGAAAGAAGATCGTGAAACTCTCCATGTGTCAACCCTGCTGCAGATTCATTGTTTATTCTGACAATTACATCGTCAACTTGTAAACCTGCACTTTCAGCAATGCTGCCATCGTAGACCTGCAACATGCGATCTCAGTTTTAGTTACTTTTGAAAAGTGGATTCCACTTTAGCAAGAAATATATAATTTAAAAGTTAAGTTGGAAATCAGTAACGGACTTGACTCGAAACTAAAAATTCGGAAAGTATCAAAGGAAAATACCTTGTATATATTGGGTCCAAAATATTTTTATCTTCGTAAACGGCAACAACCTAACCTATACGCAAAATACGTATTACGTTTATTGAATTAATAGTTCTTGAGTTATAAATAAACATACTTTTTAAAATGCTTACCTTGTATGCAAGGTGTCCCAAAAAGAATGGGACACCGATTAGTCATAGATTCCTTACTTTATAATAAATCGAATACACCTAATATACTTTAGTACAAAGTCCCTTCAAAAAGAAGTTCAATTTTTACTTCTTTTTACGATAAAGGAAGTATTGGATTCACCCCAAAAATTCGAAATTGAGATTTCAACAGATCTTCACGTTTTAGAATCCCCTGATCCCAAAAAACATATTTTTTTTCATTGGTCTGTGTGTCTGTGTGTCTGTGTGTCTGTCTGTCTGTCTGTCTGTCTGTGAACAGAATATCTCAAAAACGGAAAGAGGTATGGCGTTGAAACTTCATATATAAGTTTTGTGTACTATGTAGATGCGACAGCAAGCTTTTGAAGAAAATCGCATAGCCGGAAATAGGTGTTTACTCTTGTGATTTTTCAGTTTTTTTCGATTTTTTCAAAAACGGCTCTAACGATTTTTTCAAACTTTACGTTTTTATTACATTTTTAATGTGCATTGACGTGAGATAGGTGACTTTCCAGTTGAATACTTCTAAAGTGGGTTTCTTTTGTTTTTTTTTCTATTTTTTTTATTAACTCCTATTTTAAATAGAACACCCGGTATATTATTACATTTTTGAATTCTCCTTAAAATTCTAGAGAAAATTTGTCTCTTCAACTAACGCTCTATTTTGTACCGTTTTTGTAGAATTCGGAATTTTTGAAAATTTTTGACAAATGCTTAAAAATTAAAAATTAAATTTTTTACTAATTATAAGATCACTGTAAAAGGAAGTTGTGTGAGTGTATCACACCAAATTTTTTATTTTTTATTTTTTTGTTAATTTCCACAAATGTAGAGATATCGATTTGAATCATGATATACATACTCACTATTACGTACTACACTAATAGGAAAAATTTCATAAACTTGACTTGACTGTAAGGGGCACTTTACCTATATTTCAAAACGTTTTTAGCTCTAAATTCGTTAGCTGTAACCTTTTTTTTAAATTTTAGGTTATTATCTGAAAAACAATTAAAATACATAAAAATAATGTACTCTTAGTTCATAAGCGTAAGAGCAACCGTTTACCTTTAAATGTCCATCAAAGGTTTTTGGTTATCATTAAGACCTGCAATTATCAAGTAGCCACGATCACAAAAGCAATGGCTAATGATTATAATCTAGTAAACAACAACAAGAAATCAATTAATGACGTTGATGACATTAGTTTTTTGTCTTTTGTGCTTGCGAAAATGCTGCGACATAACGAAACTTTCAGAATTGGAGAATTCGTTATGCAGCGGCATTTCCTTAATCATAAAAGAACAAATTCTTATGTCACTAATGTCATTAGTTGATTTATCATTGTTTTTTACTAGATGACCATGGTTTTTGTGATCATGGCGACTTGATAATTGCACGTTTTAATGACAACCAAAAACGTTTGATGGGCATTTTAAGGTAACCGGTTGTTTTTAGGCTTAAGAACTAAGAGTACATTATTTTTGAGCTTTTTAACTCTCTTTTAGATTTTAATCAAAAATTTCAAAATAATTTACAAATAACGAAGTTATAGTTAAAAACAGTTTTCAAAGATAGGTAAAGTGCTTTTTACAGTCAAGTCTAATTTATGAAAAAAAAATTATTAGCGGAGTACATAATAGTAAGCATGCATATCAAAATTCAAATCGATATCTTTACATTTGTGGATTTTAACAAAAAAATATAACATCAAAATAGAACTTCAAGGCCCTATAACTTCTCACTGAAGGGACTTTGTACTAAGGTATATTAGGGTTAATCGATTTATTATAGTGTAAGAAATCTATGCATGATCGGTATCCCATTCTTTTTGGGACACCCTGTATATTTGACAGGAAGTATATTCGGTTCTAGTCAGGTAGAGGTGTAATCTGCACTAAAATATCGTATTCTTCTATGGAATTTGGGCTATATTCCCAACAGACAAACGGACAAACAGACGGACAAGCAGGGATTTTTTTTATCTTCACGTTTCATAGTCTCTAGACGATAAGAAAAAGGTTTTCCCAATTCCGGCTATCTGTCTGTCTGTCTCTTGCCGGTATAATACAAAAACTATTTGTTGGAAGAAGACGATACTTGCATGCCGATTACATGCCTTTCCGGCATAAAACAGAAAAAACTTATGTAAAATATATGTACACAAGGTGAGCACCTTAAAAAATTAAATTCTGCCTATTTTTGCTTTAACTCAAGAAACATTACTTAAAATGATATTTTGCACACAGCTCAGGTTTTTATTCTTGATTAAAAAGAACATCTTTTGGAGGAAACATATACAGAGTGAGCACCCTACAAAATATAATTTTGCTTATTTTTGCTTTAACTGAGAAGTAGATAAATGTAATCATTTGCGCATAGCTCAGGCTATATCTTTGACGAAAATGGGACCGAACAGATACAGAATATATGTTGCAAGAGACAAAAAGGAGCAACGAATAAGTGCCTTGTGTTAAACCCTTAAACTGCTAAGCCTATTTAGTGTTAAAGTATTACGTTTGGAAAATTTTAAGATGAAAATATTAACACAAAAATGTTTGATTAGTCTTTGTGAGCATCTACGGGCGGTAAATAAGAAATAGTACTACAAGTTCAGAAAAACCACTTTTCCAACGTGTTGAGTATACTATTTTATCGCATTTCATAAGAAATGTAAAATATTTAATTTTTACATACAAGTGACACTAACTGTCATAACATAACGAAGATGGGCATAACTCATTCCTATGTACTAAAGCATAATAAGCAGCTCCAGTTGATGTTATGTGTTTGGCAGTACTGAACTGTGTTGTTGGTGACACTATAAGTCTACGTCAAATTCGAGGTTAGCAGGTTAGGTTTTGCGTCAATCTGTGTCAAAACTGACGCAAAACCTAGCCTACTAACCTCGAATTTGACATAGACTTACAGTGTCACCAACAACACACTTCAATATTGCCAAACGTAAACCGAATCGCCTTTGCTAGGCAGAAAATTGTTGCTAATGATAAAAGTACCACATTTCTTATCGACATTGAATGAAGAAATGTAGTACATTTCCAAATGAAATGAGATAATAGTATATTATGTTATTAGGAGCAAAAGTTATACTTTATATGGCGTCGCTGGACGGGTTATCTGCAGAGCTTGCGAGGCAGATAAGTACAGCCGAGCCACATCAAGATACTTTTACTTTGATTAACATAGAGTATTTTTTCTTCAAACGTTTTTGTAACAAATTATTTACAACTTTGTGGACAAAATTCGAAGAAAATTACTTGATCTGATTTCGTCAGCCGCTGACGAGCGGCAGATAAAGTGTTTCAGATGCCATGGCAATGAAGTAACGGTTTAGCATCATCAATCAAGCAGTATAATGTGACATTTTACCACCGTTTGAAGAAAACAGCTATTTATGCAACAAGTACTAAAAGTTGACGTTTATTCCCCAGACATGAAAATTATGAAACGAAGCCGAAGGCTAAGTTTCATAACATGTCTCGTGCATAAACGACTTTTATTATTTTATCTACGACCTTAATTTTACTGTTATTAATCCATAAATGTCGATTTAACAAAAGTTTGTATCTACGACACTTATAATTTATGTTGTAATAAACAGTAGCCCTTGGCCCGCGGGCGAATGTTTGCGGAGCCAGTACTGTCAAGGTGAGTTACGAAAGGTAATTATTATACACATCTGACTGTATTTATTACATAACGCTTTAATTATTTCAAAAACACTTTACGTGTAACGCAAAAAGTAACTAGAATAACTTTACAACTTCACTTCCAGTTCGAAATTGTAGTTTTATAACCTCACTTCACTTTATACCACACATGCGCTTAAAGTAAACAGCTGATTTCTTTAACCACGGTAAACTATAAAACGTCACTTTTAGTGCAACAAGCTAGCGCTAAAAGGCCTACTCTGTTTAAGTAACGTAAGCCGTAATCAAATTCACTATATAAATAATAATAGACCAAATAAACCATCCAAAGAAATAAGCACCAGATCTACATCAAGACAGTCCCAATTCATTCAGCTATTTTGCTTAAGATTGCATAAATATTGCGTTTGGCTCCTTATTTGTATTTCAATCGCACCTGAAAATGAGCACATAGAAAAACATGCAAATCTTTGTATGGTCTGTTACAATCCGAAATCGTCGCTTTAAAATGTTTGCCCGATTTTGCTGTAGGTCCTGCGACTTCGAACGCCGTTGTGCGTTTCGATAACCTAAAATAAATAGTTCCGTTTACGAGTGACGGTTCTTTCTTTTGAAAAGGTCCTGTGCTCGATTTCGATCTGGTGATAGTTTTCCGGCTTTCATTTCATTTTCGGAATTACTTTTGTTTTCGATATTACACGATGTGCTTGTGCGAGATTTTCTTTGATTGACGCTTTGCGAGCGAGTTTCTCCCGAAAAACCATCGAATCCGGAACGAATTACATCCGCCAGATTGCTTCGTAGCTTTTTCGAAGCAAAATATGCACTGACCGATTGGGATCTGAGGTAGCATTCAATTATCTCTATTTTCACGTGGATTAATTAATTTTTCTGATTTAATTTTTGCGGCAGTCTGACCTTCAGTTTACCTTCAGAAAACATATAATACCGCTTCGCCTTGATTAAAAACCTTACGCCTTGCATGGAATAACTATATTTGTCTCAACTTATACAATATACTGTTGTATTCGTTTTTCTATAATTTAAAAACAAGTTAGACAAGGACTTTCGTTTACACAGTAATAATTTAGAAAGCTAAATCCACATACTTATATTCGAAAAACAAGAATTCTATATAGCACAGATCCCGAAAACAGAATGCTGTTGGATATCAGAGTTAAGCTTAACTTCTGTTCTCATTGTATCTTTACGGTTATTTTATATATGGTTTAGTTATATAGCTGTACTTATTTCTGTTTACATTTTATAATAACAGTGCATTAATAATAGTCCAACAAATATTTGATTGAAAATGTGTCCTCTACAACATTTGAGTAGTTTTTTTAAGAAGCGTGTTGAACAATTGCAAGAATTTGTTTTAGTTTTATATACTCTTCTGTTTGACATTGTCTTTCCTAAATCTCAAATTATAAAATTTGAGGACCTATAACGTTCATGTAACCAGATAAATCGAATTTGGGTTACGAACAGGTGTATGACACAAACATTCCCACAATCTTAATATTATTTATTTCAAGTGAAATTTTAACCTGCTAACGAGTTTGGGTGCTTCTGATAAAGTTTGTGCGTCATCACTGTAACCTGAATAGTTGGTGTCCAATAGTTTCTTTTTCGTTCGTGTCAGTTCAGGCTAATCGTTACGAACACATTTCCTCAAGTGGCAGAAAACTAGTTTTAGCGTCTTTGAACTCCGAGTATTGACAAAACTTCCATGTGTAGGTAACGGAATGTAAATTTTGACCTAGAGAAGTTCGTTATCATGTTTGCTTATAGTAAGAAATGGCAGCACAAAAACGTTATTACATTTTATTTTAAAAATGAAGGAGGTCTCCCAACGGTTTCTAAAAATACAGCTGCTCTTCTATCTAAAGTAAATATTTACAATAAGAAGAAGTTGTGCACCTTTTAGCATACATACTAGGTGAAATACATTTAAACTGCAACTTGTAGATATTCATGTGGTGTATACTACATTAGTTTATAAAATTCGGCAATGAACTTGCAGCGGTTACATTACTCGTAAAGGTAAAATAAATCACGACAGACAAAAATGCATGGTTTATAATAGATTCTACACCTACGCAATGACATGTATGCAAACTAGTTCTGGCACAAATTTGACTAACTGAAATCCAATTACATTTTACCAAAACATTGATTGCGTCAACGGATTTTCAGGTGTGTATCTTTTGGTAATATCCGGTTGCCTCTGACGTCATGAAATTAAGTTGTGGCGTCACTGGCATTTTGTCAGATGCTACATTTTTTTGTTAACTTTTCGACCAATTTATAACACATGGTCTTAATTTAATTTTTTACGTCTTTAATTAATGCTTGGACCATATAAAATGAAGACTAGGCAATTCGTTATTATTTAAATTAATTCCCAAGTTAATCCGTTGTAAATTTATTAAACTTTTGGAGCTACCAAACTATGACTAGTAATTTCAAAAATTATTGAAAATAAGGGAATGACAATATTTATCTGCTGAATTATGAATACTATTAGAACTATACCATTTCAAAAAATATTATTACTATACCGCGTCTTCCAAAAAGTTTGCAACAAATAGAAAACTTGTTATTATTGATTTCTCAAAAAAATTACCTTATATGAAAGTGTGTGCATCATTTCAAACCAGTTTTAAAAATATAATATGGTTCAATTGTGTTATGGTTTGACGGGAAATAGAATTAATTTAAAATTGGTCAGGTGTAAACTACCTTTACTACTAACAAATATTTAAAAGATACAGGAAAAATATTTTTGCATTTAAAAATTAAGTTCAGACGTTTTAACGATAATTATTAATTTTTATTTTTTCACTTTTTTAACTGAAATTTTTGGTCATCAGCTGATGATTTCCTCCTATGCTCTGCTACTCTTAGATGATTACTGTTTAATTTCACAACCTGTCAATTTCTATTTCAACACGAGCATTACAAAATCTTAAATACAAGTAGTGTGCCTTAAATACTAAAATGTTATCAAATTGTGTACAAGCTCTCCACAGATTGTATTTAAAAATAGTAGAGTATAGAATTTAATAATAACATAGTGAATTTCGCTAAGGTACCAAACATTTTAAAACTATATCTCTGAACTAAGCTTTTAAATACAATAATGTTCTTATAACAAAAACAATAAATAAACGTGGTTTACATTTTTGCAATTTTTAATAAATTCCATTTTAGGCTAAACCGTAAAGCAATTGAAAAGTATTATATTTCTAAAACTGGATATAATCCACAAGCTTTTATAAAAAGTTTTTCTCCCTAGTGTGAAAAGTAATCACTCTTCTCACTACAATATTTACTTTTCTCACTAGTGGCTTAAGAATTGAAGTTCATTTCCACACTACTGGAAAAAGTAAATATTATAGTAATTACTTTTCACACTAAAAAGAAAAGTAATTATATTTCCCACTAGAGCTATATTACTTATTGTACTGGTTTATTAGGTTGGTCGATATTAAAATTGTTGTTTCTAATACAAGCTGAATGTTCTTTGATTCTTTTTTTTTGTTTTTTTAACATTCAACTTGTATTAGAAACAACAATTTTAATATCGACCAACGTAATAAATCAGCTTTTGCTAATCACATTTTGGAACACAACCACAACTTTGATCCTAATAAAGATTACAACATTTTGCATGTAGCTAATAAAGGTAGGTTGTTGAATGAAGTCCCAAATTTTGATACCAATTACATTTTCCTGAATATTAAATAGTTGTTTTGTCTTTTGCTGATTTCTAACCTGTTTGGTTTTTACTTTGTTCTTTTACTTTTTGACCCTCTCTGGTAATTTCACTGTCATTGAATCTAAGGATTTTTTGACCTGTTTTCTAGTTACTTCCATTCTTAGAGTTCGTGTCCTCAGTAACAATCTTTATAACGTAGTTTGCTGGTTAATTAATTTTGATTCTAGAATGTGGTGTGTTTTTTGAATTTTATTGCTACCTCGTCTTCAACGTTTTAACCTAACCTCATTTTAACCTAAAAATTTCAACACGTGTTTTACTATGAGTAAGTGAATTTCTATATTAAGTACATTATTGTTAACCACATGCCTCTGTAGATCATCATTATGGCCCAAAGATGAAACCAGTTTGGTTTCGAAACATGTCACCAATTTAAATAAAAGAAGGCTATTGCGTTCTATTGCTTCGTATCAAAACACCTCCACTATTAGTGTGATGGGTCAATTTCCTATTAATAAAACTAGTGTCACTTATAAGCGTTCTGAAGTATCCGAGAAGATATACGTTCACATTCTAAGTTTCAGAAGAAAAGTTTATATAGCCCAAACAGCAGATATGCCCGAATCACTACTAATGTATCACGACGGGACAGCCTATCCCATATTTCTCACAACCAATTTCATACTATGCTATAACTGCAAACAATCAGGGCACATTGCTAGTTAATAACAACTTACCCAAAAAAATCTCACCTACTGAAACTTGTGAGAGTATCACTAGCAGCAATGGAAAAGAAAACGATGAAAAATTCGCAAGCAAAAGACTCAAGCGTCCGTTATTATCAAACTTAAGCGTATGTAGTGGCTCACCCGATAATTCAGCCTGACAGAATCAAATTCTATAGAACCAAAAAGCTCGCCGAAGAACATATATTTATAAAGCCAAAGCCAACTAAAGCGAAGAAAACGAAAAATTGCAGACTTCCAGAAAAGAAAAGAAGCTTCAAGCCTTACAATATCCGAATTGCTCGCCCCGACAAAATCAGTCATAACAGAACATCGTAACTCTTTTGTACTGACTGATGACTTACTCGTAGACTCTTTAGAAAATGTACAAGGATTACCTGACCCCTTAAAGATTGCTTACTCGTATACTACAGATATTAAGGCATTAATTCTTATGATGGAAAGCGTGTATCTACATTTAACTCAACGAACTCAACTCAAGAATATATTTACACGAATTATAATCGCAACTTATATCCAAATACTCACCTACTATTTTATATCTGCAAGAAACACATTTTAAGGAAAATTATCACCAAGAAATTCGGAGATACACGGTCTTCTATAAAAACAGAGATACTCAAAACAGCGCTAGCGGAGGTGTTGCAATCTATGTGGCCAACAAGCTAACTGTATCCTATATCTACTTACCAAACAGCAAAAAAAAACTCAATAAAAAAGATCTTGAAGACAATTTCCCAACTATCTCCCCGTTTATAATTGTCGGTGGCATTAACGCACATGAGGATCCACAAAAACTGACACTAGGGGCCATACCATTGAGACATTTTTACACAACACTAATCTAATCTTACTCAATGACAAACAGCCAATCCATTTCAGCTCCGGTACTGGAGAGTTCACAGCTATAAGCTTGAGTATATGTTCAGCAGCAACTATTACTACCCATACAAGGTGGATAGTTATTCCTGGCCTACATGATAGTGATCACTTTCCAATTCTAATAAACACGGATACTATAAACGAATACACCAAAACTAATACAAAATGGAAACTTAATAGTGATGACACTTTTGCTCATAATTCCAGTGAAGATAACCTTGAAGCACAATTTGCTCACCATAAAGCTTATGCTGTTAATAATTTGCCAATAATCTAGAGAACGAAGAATCTATTATCAATCCCATCAAAGAAGAAAAACTAGCAACAGCTCTTAAATGCACACACATTTCTAGTCCACGATCCCACGAAATTCTGTAGCATCATTACTAACCTACCTAAAGTTGGAAAAACGCACCTATTAAAAGTTTACAACAAAATTTGGTGCAAACACGCTTTTCCCAACAACTCGCGAGAACCAATACTGGTTCCGATATGCAAACCCAGAAAAGACACATTGAATCCGTTTAGCACGATGAGCAAGATTCTCGAAAAATTGTTAATTTAAGGCTTACTTCGTTTCTTAAAGCCAAAAATGTATTAATAGGTATTCAAAGTAGCTTAAAAAAATCATTAGATCAACCACTGATTCTATTACTATACTACTTATTGTAACGCAGCCTATTATTACAGTGCTTTTTATTATTGTTAATTATTATTTTTACACATACTTCTAACAGTTTGAATTTTATCTGATAATATTGCATCTCTCTCTGGCTAATTAAAAATATAATTATTTAATTAAGCTTTACTTTAATAAAGGTATGTTGCCCTTTCTATATTTTATCTAATTGTAACTTATTAAAAACGTCCGTGCCGGCTAGCTATTGAAAATCGTATCTGCAGGGTTGGATTGTCATACTGTTGAAATTTTACCATTGTATGGCAAATTCCCAATTCCAGCGAGTGACAGATAACCACAAAATATTTGACCCCCAAACAAAGCTGTTCGAAACACACAGAAAATTTAGCGTAATGTGATAACAAATTAACCAACAATCAATTAGTTCACCTCGGGTGAGTTATAACAATGCTTTGATAATAATCAAGTAGTTTGGCTAACCTGGAATTTGTTTTTCAAGTGCGAAAAGACGACAGCTCGCATTTGTTTTTCTCGTTTCAAACTTCTGCAAAGGACGCCAAGCTCGTATTTGCTTCCTGGCAAGGTTCCAGCTACGGGTACCTGCTTCTGGACCACGAACTCTAGGTGCTGCAATTTGCTTTCAGCTTCCCGTAGCTCCAAATCATGTAGAATCTCGGCTCTAAAAGGAAACTCGCATAGGCTACGGTTGAAAAGGACGCCAACCTCGTATCTACTTCCTGGCAAGCTTCTTGTTGCGGATAACTGCTTCTGGACCACGAATAAGGCCTCTTCTAGGTTCTGCACTCGCTCCAAATCTTGTAGATCTCGGCTCCAAATGGGAACTCGCATAGACTACAGTTGGAAAGGACGCCAAGCTCGTATCTACTTCCTGGAAAGCTTTCTGCTACTGCTGCCTGCCTTCGGACCACGAATAATGCCTCTTATAGGTGCTGCATTTTGCTGTCCATTTCCCGCAGCTCCAAAACTTGTAAAATCTAAGCTCCGAAAGCAAACTCCCACAGGCTACACTCTAAAAGGACGCCAAGCTCGTATTTGCTTCCTGGCAAGCTTTCTGCTACGGCCACCTGCTTCTGGGCCACGAATACAGCCTCCTCTAGGTGCTACATTTTGCCGCCCGCTTCCCGTAGCTCCAAATCTAGTAAAATCTCAACCCTGAGGGCGAACTCACACAGGTTACGCTCCAAGTTTAATTTACTCTCGAACTGTACTTCGGAACACTGCCAATTTGACCACAGCTAGCCTACACACACAGGCATTCAATAAAACGCTCAACTGGGCAGAAAACATTACTAATTTACTTTTAGTAAGAAATTAATATCAAATTGGAAAGCCATCAAACACACAAGCTTTCGGCTTGGCTTCCCCAACACAAAATCACAAGCGACTCTCTAGGTCACCATAGCAACATGATTTACAATATTGTTCAACTATAAGTGTACATTCTGTTATCTTAATTTTAAGTGTTTTTATGTAAATGTCATTCAGGAAACTATAACCTCACAATGAGTCGCACTTTTAATTGAGTTCCACTTTTAGTTAATAAACACTGATTAACAAGCCACTAACACATTCTTGTATTTTTCAGTAATTCTCAGGTTGCTTTTTATATGCTCTTGGCTTGATCTGTGCCTCCTTGCCCTGCTTCATAACCTCTTTAGCTGCGTTATCGATTGTTGACACTTCGATATGAATGCAAACGTTGTATTAACCCTCTGTAAAGCTTCGAAATACCCTTGCACTAAAGCGACTTTATTATCGTGTCCTGACGTTATTCAATTAACCTGTCAGCCATCATTAAATTAGCTGCATTTTCCATATTGAACACAAATTTGAATACAAGCTGATTCTAACCCTGGCGATATCGTTTATTCAATTACTAACCTCTGTTAATTAATTACAGTTATTGCTAATCTTGTTTTATGTAGTTATCAATGTTTACTCGTGAATCTTACTGTCGCAATAATAGTAATTAACGTATTTAGAGGTGTATGTGAGAAATGTTAAGACGGTTACCCCTCGAAATGCGTTCATTAGTTTATTGTTCATTGTGGCAATAATTTTGAATCAATTACAATTACTAAAAACTGCTAAATCAAAATCGGACTATCATGAATATGTGTGATGTTTCTATAGTGCCTGTCGTAAACAAAATAAAAATCTTAAAATGGAAACGCAAAACGAGTTCCTTGTTATCCCGGATGAAATTAAAAAGATTGCCGCCTCCGCCACGGAGGAAATTGTCCCTTCGAGTGGTTGCATATTAAATGTATCTTAACATTCGACGACGCGATCATGTTTAACATTTCAATAAACAATAAATAAAATACCAATTCCGGGCCTATTTTAATTTTTCATTAACATTCGTAAGTTAGCAATGCAACCAGAATTGCTATAGCATCATACCATTACAGTATATACAACTCGCTAATTCGATATAAACTTGATTGCGAGTCAATAGTTTATTATTCTGCTACTCCTTCAGCCTTAAAAATGTTCAAACCCATTCAAAACACTGCAATCAAAATAGCTACTGAAACATACCGCACCCAGCCCCATAACAAATATGGTATAAGAAGGTGCGAAATACCATTTCAATCGAGAACAAATCAATTTCTGTAACATACGCTGCTAAAGTTTCCTCAAACGAATCCAACCCAGCACACAAATGTACATTTCCAATGTGTACTAATACATCACACCAAAATGTTTTCAAAATAAAAATTCCTTGCCACGAGCGCATACATAAATTATAAACTGAAATAGGTATTACAGTAAAAAATATTACCATAGAACCTTCCATTGATGTCCCACCTTGGACCCTGACTATCCCTAAAATGATCCTAGACCTGAACCAATACCCTAAAACGGAAATGCATGCAAATCTTATCAAACCAACGAAAATCCAAACTATTATATGGGTAGCATCACACATTGGTATTATGGGCAATGAAGAGGCGGATACAGCCGCTAAAGACGCTATATTTTCATATGACACGGTAGAATGAATGACATCATCAGAGACGAATTACGATAAAATAACTTCCGACACAAATATTACCTCAACGAACAAACAGACAACGAAAACAGTCTGTTGTCTGACGATTGGTCAAGAATAGCAAACGCCTCCCAGCTACAAATGTTCAGTCAAGAAGAAATTAAATCGCCCCAACCAGACTAAGATTGAGTACACAAGGTTGCCTCACAACTGCTACTCAACAAAACCGAACATCCTATGTGCTATGTCTGTAATACATCTGTTACCGTAAGCCATCTTCTGCTCGAATGTGCTAAGTATAAAAGTTGCTGCGATAAATGCTTTTCTGTCAATAATATTAGCGACATTTAGTGCCAAAACCAAGTAGCCGAAGACACACTAATACAGTTCCTAAAAGGCTCTAAGTTATACAATAAAATATAGTGTAAACATATTATACCGGTGCTAATGATCTAGTAATTGATGCAGCGTAAATATTCTAAATAAAAAAAATATATATAAATAAAATATTATATCCTTAAAACTGTCCTAGTCCTAATTTTATTTGTTTAAAGTACTTATTCATTAAAATGTAAAAAAAACACGGCACACGACTTCCTTTTACAGTGATCTTATAATTAGCCAAAAATTTGATTTTTAATTTTTAAGCATTGTCAAAAATTTCACAAAATTACAAATTCTACAGAAAACCGCACAAAATAGAGCGCTAATTGAAGAAACAAACTTTTTCTAAAAGTTTAAGCTGAATTTAAAAATGTAATAATATACCGGATGTTCTATGTAAAATAGGAGAGTAAACACCATACTCCCGGTTATGCTATTTTCTTCAAAAGCTTGCTGTCGCATCTAGATAGTACACAAAATTTATATATAAAGTTTCAACGCCATACCTCTTTTCGTTTTCGAGATATTATGTTCACAGACACACAGCCACAGAGACCAATGAACAAAAACATGTTTTTTGGGTTCAGGGGACTCTAAAACGTGAAGATCTGTTGAAAACTCAATTTCTAATTTTTGGTGTGAATCCCATACCTCTTTATTGTAAAATGAAGTAAAAATTGCATTAACACTATGTGGAATAAATTCGTTTAAAATGCAGCATAAAACCATCTAAAAAAGGCGAATAACGCCACAGCTTTATGTCAGAAACAACCGGATATTACCAAAAGATGCACACTTGAAAATCCGCTGACGCAATCGATGCTCTGGCAAAATGTAATCGGCTTTCAAATAACCAAATTTATCCCACAACTAGTTACTTGTCATTGTCTTAAAAATAATGCATTTTTGTATGTCATGTTTGATATTACTTTTAATGTGAGCGCTTCAAGTCTAGTTTTACTTCCCTCGTTTAAAAGAGAAAGAAAGTATTCGCGAAAAAATCACTTTCTGATGTTTCTTCAGATCTTCACCTTTCAAAATCCCTAGCTTCGTTAGCTAGGCAGGTTTTCTCAATTTCGTCTGTCTGTCTGTCCGTGCGTTGGGGATATAGCTCAAGAACTGTTTGTTGGAGGAAGATTATATTTTGCAAGCAGATTACATGTCTACCTGGCATGAAACCAAAAAATTTCAGTCAAACATATACAAGGTGAATACTTTAAAAATCCGTCTATTTGTGCTTTAACTCCAGAAGTATTGGTTAAATAAAACTAATATTTTTCACATAGCTCAGATTTTTACCCAACATATACAGGGCAAACACCTTAAAAAATTAAATTTGTTTTTCCTTCGACATTTTTAAAAATGTTAGTTTTAAGAAAAAATGAGTTCCGTCTAAAGTTCTTTATTTAAAAATGGTTGTAAGATGCAGTGCATTATTATTGTCAACCATTATAAACTAATGTTTTACACACCACATGAGTATCTAGAAGTTAAAGTTTAAAATGTATTTCACCTAATATGTATGCTATTGTGCACCACACAATTTCTTCTTATTTGAAATAGTGTGATATACAACTTCTATAAATTATACTTTCTGAATGACCCCAGAAATTAAAATTTGTATATGCTATTATTTAAATAGCATTAATAATTTTGTATTTATTATACTTTCAAAATTGTCCTTATTGACAATTTCTTGCTTGCCATATACAGGGTGCCCATTTGTCGAGTATGGGATCTCGCTTATCTGAAAAGATACAATGTCGGATAAATTTGGGAAAAAATGCGTAATTTACGGCTGTTCAATCTTTTAAATACAAATTTGACCTAGTCTCCCTATTTTTTAATGTCTTAAGATTTCTAATTTTAATTCTATAATAACCTGTGCTGTATTTATTTAGAAATTTTTCGAAGTTTTGTGAAAACTTTCTTGGGACAACTTTCACACGTAATTCGTGCGCAAAAACTTCGACTGAAACCATTATCAAGTTTGTTTTGTGTTATGAATAACATATTAAATTTTTACCTACGACAGTGTGTAAAATTGCCTTTTAGTTGGCAGTTTTAAGTTTATAAAACTACTGTTTAATAACATGTTTTCATTAGTTTACGTTGTCAGTAGTAACGTGTTTAAAAGATTTCAGTAGACAAGTTGTCAGTAGCAACGGTTTTTAAAATTTTTAGAACACGCAAAATTACAACCGGTTGGTGGTAACACTAATTTACTTGAATGTTTTTTAAATATTTACCGGGTTTTCTAGATTCTATCGTAGATAAAATATTGTACGATACACATGCGTAAAGCATCTTTAGTCACTCGGGGGGCTTAAAACGCTCGCTCACTAGTGTTTTAACTCTGCCCACTCGTGACTAAAGACTAGCTTTACGCACTTGTATCGTAAATTACTATTATGACATTGGATTTCAGTGACACAATATATGTAGTTTTATTTTCTTTTATAGCCCAAATTTTTATTGTTAAATATTTTGTTTTCCTAAGCAAGCTTGTTTCGGTGGTTTTACTTTTAGTTATTTGTTATTCATAAACTCACTTAAAATGTATAGTATGATCAAAAATTATTTCCATCTAGTATGGCTATGGAACAGTTCCTAATTTATCAATGCAACTATAAGACGAATAAATCAAATGTCAAGTTTTACATTTAAGTATAAACGTAGTTGCATTCATAAATTCGTTTTTGATCATACTTGAGCTTTTAATAAAGAAAAACATAATATTTTGACACTATATGGCTGCTGAGTTCATCTTAGTAACCTTCTAGTGGATGAAATTAATTATAGTTGTAGTTTTCAGAACAGAGAAGTTTAGAGCACAAAAATAAGACTACTGGAGTCGTGTTTAAGATAAAAAATCTGGTGTGATACACGCACACAATTTTCTTTTATAATTAGCCAAAAATTGTATTTTTAATTTTTAAGCATTTGTCAAAAATTACAAATTCTACAAAGACGGTACAAAATAGAGCGTTAGTTAAAGAGACAAATTTTCTCTAAAATTTCAAGTTGAATTCAAAAATGTAATAATATGCCGGGTGTTCTATTTAAACTAAAAAAAATAGAAAAAGAACAAAAGAAACTCATTTTAGAAGTATTCAACTGGATAATCACCTATCTCACATCAATATACCCAATGAACCAAAACATGCTTTTTGGGTTCACGGGACTCTAAAACGTAAAGATCTGTTGAAAACTTAATTTCAAATTTTTGGGGTGAATCCAATACTTCCTTTATCGTAAAAGGAAGTAACAAATAGAATACTGTAGGCATGTAATGGCGAATATCAAGTACCGACTGATTTATAATAATGCACGAGAAGACTAGGCATCAGAGGAGTTAAGCAGACTTGCATTTTATAATATTGATCAACACTGAAGTAGGCCACTTTGCAGCAATTTAACCGGCATCGTCAATCTTAAAATTAGTGAAATTCCAATGTATACTCATTTTAGTTTTACTTGGCTAGAAGATATGAAATATACTGTCAAAGCGTCGCGAAGTTAAAGGAGACAAATATTATAAAAACTTACCAGCTTAATCTTTAAAATGTTATAGGAAAGTCTATTTGTATTATTAAAGCTGTTTTAAAGCTGCTCATTTTCGCGGTCTGAAAAATTACAAGATATCATCATTTCTGAAAATTGCAAAATTTATGCACTTTTCGTGGGGCTACTAATGTTGTTGTTACATACAATTTTAACAATTTAACACGAAGGTCGTCTTGTGGGATATGTAGACTTACAATATGTTTGTTTAATATAAATATTAATACAAATGTTGATAATTTTCAGACTACCTGATAAGAAAGTTGATCATATCTCAATGAAAACCTACTTCAGAAAGAAAACAATTAGGCATATTTCATATCGCACAGTTCATATCGCACAGGCCATGTCGCACAGGTCATATGGCACAGTATTTTGCCGGTTGCTAAAAAAACAGATAAAATAATAGCCGATCAAGTACTCTGGAACAAAAACAATACTTGCTCAGGACGATTGTTTGTTTATATAGCAGTGAATAAAAGCTTAATATTGCGCTGAAGTATTTACATGAATTTTCGTGTTTTAATAAGAAAATTAACTATTCCAAGTTTTCAGTTTCCATAAACAGATAGTGTGTGTGTTTTGGAAATGTAAATTGACATTAATAGTGATTGTGAAGATTTTGGTATCCAGGGCACGCCGCCGGATATCAGAGAACACGCTGAAGGATCGATTCTCAATTTTTTACCATCAAAATCAAAGAAAAGGTACGAGTTTTAGTATAAAAAGTTCATTTATAGGCGTAAAATGAAGAATACTCATACACACAACATTTTCTGAAACTATCCTGTTAGCGTACGAAGGTAAGATGAAAAATTCTCAGCCTGACACTGAAAGACTGCGATTTTCAGTTAAAAAATAATTTTATTTTTCTACATAATCTCCCTTGACTTCAACACACTTGGTCCAGCGTTTCTCCAACATCAGTATTCCTTCACGGAAGTGAGAGTCTGGAAGGCTGTGAAAATATTCATCTACGGCCCTCTTAACTTCTTCATTGGACGCGAAGCGCTTTCCAGAAACAAATTTCTTCAAGTTTGAGAACAGACGGAAGTCCGAGGGTGCCAAATCAAGAGAATATGGGGGATGCCGAGAAAATCGTACCCCAAATCCCGCAGTTTTTCCATTGCCAACGCACTCTTGTGAACAGGTGCGTTGTCCTTGTGAAAGATGATTTTTTTCTTCAGGCAGGCCTCTTCTCCCGGATTTTGGCATCCAACTGGTCAAGAAGGTTGGAGTAATATTCGCCTATAATTGTTCTGCCTTTTGCAAGGTAATCAATTAACAGGATCCCTTTCGCATCCCAAAACACGCTGGCCATGGTCTTTCCATGACTTCACTTTCTTTGGCGCTGAACCACCGGCTTCCACCCACTGCTTCGACTGCTGCTCCGTTTCTGGGGTGTAGTGGTGAACCCATGTCTCATCCATGGTGACAAATCGTCGCACAAAATCGGTCGGATGCCCATTAAATCGGTCCAAACATTGCTGCGAAACTCGTTTGCGCATTTGCTTTTGATCGGCATTTAGCAAATGCGGCACCCATCTCGCGCAGAGCTTTCTCATCTCTAATTCTTTGGGCAAGATGTTTCGCACCTTTTCTTCCGATATCCCCACAGCCTCGGCTATCTCACTGACCTTCACTCGCCTATCGTCCAACACGATATCATGCACTTTTTCGATGGTTTCCGGCGTGGTTGCGGTTTTTGGCCGTCCTTCACGTGCGACCATGTTTAAATTCAGCTGCCCACTTTTTAACGGTTGACATGGAAGGAGAAGAGTTCCCGTAGGCTTTTGTCAACTTCGGATGAATTTTCTTAGCGGTTAATCCATCCAAAACGAAGAATTTTATGACCGCAAGATATTCAAATTTATCCATTTTAACGAAAAACACGCAAGACATCTACTGCAAAAATTCGTGTAAACAAACTACTTGAGAGAACAAGTTGAAACTTGTCATACGAACTAATAACACTTGCACGCAGGCAGAAAAAAATTTTTCTTGCAGATTGGATCGCCATCTTATGTCAAGGCCGAAAACTATTCACCTTACTCTCGTACTTTGGCATACTCAGTGGAAAGGTTGCACCCAATACCGTGTGGACATAGTATCCAATGTTAAAATCCACGCTGAGTATGCACGAAGATGTGGACATCGCCCAATATCCCAAATTAACAGCCTTTTTAAAGCGCAAATCAAAAACTTTCACTACACAAGAGATACAGAGATTCCTAAAGGAAGCGCCAGATGAAAAGTATTTATTGTCGAGAGTAAGCTTCAAGCAAATCATTTGTAAAACCGCACAATTAACTACTGCCACTGGTTTTATTTCTTTTTCAGACGGTTTTAGCAGTTGGAATCATTGGCGCCTGCCGAAAACATGAAATAGCGCAAATAAAAATAGACGACATAGAAGATCTTAACTCTGCCGTCCTCATCACACTACGCTGAAAAAGACAAAAACAGAATGTGTTTTTACGATTACTTGTAAATGTTATGAAATTTACAAAAAATATACTGCTCTTCGTCCGCCGGGCACAGATGAACTCCGTTTTTTTTTCTAAATTATCAAATTCAAAAGTGCACAAGACATCCAGTAGGAATTAATAAAATCGGCAGTGTGCCTAATCAAATTGCAATCTTCCTTGGCCTAAAAGAACCGCAATTAATATATACTGGTCATTGTTTTCGGCACTCATCTGCCACCATGTTACTGAATGCTGGTGGCGATATTACCACGCTGAAACGGCACGGAGGGTGGAAGTCCACGAGTGTAGCACAAGACTACATTGGCGAATCTGTATCCAACAAATTAAAAGTGACAAACACCATCGTTAACTCCTCAAATGAAGACTCCAGCTACCTGCAGTGCCTGAAACTTCAACAGGAAATGAAAAACATTATGAACATTATGTAAGACCGGCAAAAACAATGGAAAGCACGTATTCATCGGAACAGACCTTTCAATCGTTACAACATCCTATTACTTTCACAAATTGTTCTGAAAATAAAATAACAAACAACTTTTATAATAAGTAAAAAAAAGTTTTTCCTATTCGTATTATTTCTTTCGGTAGTCTGAAAAATAGTGTTCACAACTCGTTCGAAAGTGCAAATATCATTGCTCGTGTTTTAGATCCATTCGGGCTTCGCTACGCTACGCCCTCGTTTGCCTAATCAACACTCGCACGATATTTGCTACTTTCGACACACGTTATGAAAATAACTATTGTAATGTTTTGAGAGCTTGACCCTCGCTTTTTCAGGAAATTTCTCGGTATGAATGCGTAGCTTTGGGGCGTCGCTAAGATGCGTCCAGTATTCGGTGTCGATGAGATATTGGATACATTCAAGTCTACTAAAATTACCTCGGATATAATTCCCAGTACAGGGCGATTTCTAGACATTAAATTATCGAAAACGTATTCAGCATTTAGTTTAAGTCTTGCAAATAGTAATTTTAGTTTTGCAATGATCTCCGAGGTATGAAGATACGAGACAGTATTTGACCGACCGACATGAGAAAATATCCAAGACCGATTACCTGACGAAATGCAAGAAAAAAAATATGCACAGAATAAAAAGTAGACGGTAAGTAAATTATGAGTATTAGTCGAACGCAGGCATTTACGGCCGTTGTCCATAGTGGTAGGTTCTTCCGGATTATGACGTGCTCGTCGATTGTGGTCAGTTTGTGTCAAAACTGACGCAAAACCTAACCTGCTAACCTCGAATTTGACATAGACTTACAGTGCCACCAACAGTACACTTGAGCATTGCTAAACATAAAACGAATAGCCGTTGCTATACTGTAATAATTACGATGGTGCAAAATACCACATTACTCAACTATTTTGAATGTAGTACATTACCATATGAAATGCAATAAAATAATTGAATCTATGATACCACAAACAATAGATTCATTTTAGGAAAATACTTTAAGTTCAATCATTTGTAAATATTGCAGTTCTTATTTTCTTTTCGAAGGTAAAAAATCTGGTGTGATACACTCACACAACTTCCTTTTACAGTGATCTTATACATACATACATACATAGTCCGGTCCTCTTGTACCCTTGGGTGTCGAGGGTAGTGATCTTATAATTAGTAAAAAATTTCATTTTTAATTTTTAACCATTTGTTAAAAATTTTCAAAAATTACAAATTCTACAAAAACGGTACAAAATCGAGTGTTAGTTAAAGAGACAAATTTTCTCTAGAATTTTAAGGTGAATTCAAAAATGTAATAATATACCGGGTGTTTTATTTAAAATAGGAGTTAATAAAAAAAAATAGAAAAAAAACAAAAGAAACCCACTTTAGAAGTATTCAACTGGAAAATCACCTATCTCACATCAATACACATTAAAAATGTAAGAAAAATGTAAAATTTAAAAAAAAATCGTTAGAGCCGTTTTTGAAAAAATCGAAAAAAACTGAAAAATCACAAGAGTAAACACCTACTTCCGGTTATGCGATTTTCTTCAAAAGCTTGCTGTCTCATCTACATAGTACACAAAACTTATATATGAAGTTTCAATGCCATACCTCTTTTCGTTTTTGAGATATTCTGTTCACAGACAGACAGACACACAGACAGAAACACAGACAGACAGACACACAGACAGACCAATGAAAAAAAATATGTTTTTTGGGATCAGGGGACTCTAAAACGTGAAGATCTGTTGAAAACTCAATTTCGAATTTTTGGGGTGAATCCAATACTTCCTTTATAGTAGTAAAAGGAAGTAACAATAATTGCTGACATATCAGAAAGCTGAGCTTGACTTTGAAGTTGATCAAGATAAAGTGAGTGCTAAATTTATAATTATTAATTTTTTTTCTATAGCACATGTTAAAGTGTGCTTTTATCAACTCAAAACAAAAGGTCAAGTTTTACTTTAACAGCAAGGGTAGATAAAGTAGCACTTTAACATCAACGATAGATAAAGTAATTTAATTTTCTAACTTTTGTTTAAATTAAATATGACAGCTTCGTATTATCGTAGCAACCCAATCTAGCTACTGACATTTTGAAATGTGATTGACTGTCCTTAATTTCTTTTGAAATTGTCAAAGTTCTTGCTATAGAAAAAAATATTGTATTATACACGACGATAAAGTTATTTCTATCCACTCTTGAATGTTGAATCATTAACGTCTCGACTTCGTCTCGACGTTAAACGATTCACTCGTGGATAAAATTTAACTTTATCGTCTTGTATAATAAATTACTATTTTTCTATAGCACATGTTAAAGTGTGCTTTTATCAACTCAAAACAAAAGGTCAAGTTATACTTTAACAGCAAGGATAGATAAAGTAGCACTTTAACATCAAGGATAGATAAAGTAATTTAATTTTGTAACTTTTGTTTAAATTAAATATGACAGCTTCGTATTATCGTAGCAACCCAATCTAGCTACTGAGATTTTAAAATGTGATTGTCATTATTTTCTTTTGAAATTGTTAAAGTTCTTGCTATAGAAAAAAATATTGTATTATACACGACGATAAAGTTATTTCTATCCACTCTTGAATCATTAACGTCTCGACTTCGTCTCGTCGTTAAACGATTCACTCGTGGATAAAATTTAACTTTATCGTCTTGTATAATAAATTACTATTATTCGAATTAGAGAAAAGTCAATAACTTTACTTGAAATATTGTTGTAATTAAGTTGTATATTTAATTTCAGAACAAGAATCCAGAGTCTTCCACTATGCAAAATGTTCCAGAATTAGAAAACATAAATGCCTTTTAGAGATGAAATCTGTAAGTATTGATGTTAGGTCATTCCAATTCTGATGTTATAAACACATTATCAGAACATTTTTCCTATTTACCTCCCGATGTTCTTTTCAGAACGTGGATAATCCAGTGCTCATTGATGAAGATGACATTGACGCACTCAAAGCGTATGTGCATAATATAGATATATTGGATGGTTCAAAATTACACCGACAAAATTTGACAATGAACTCTGCTATACAGTATCTCCCCGGATTGAGTTTACAAGAAGACATTAAATTTTATTTTTAGTTTTACATAAAAATTTGGTTTGTAGACAATTTTAAGAATATTTTCAGTTTTTCAAAAACAAGTCGTGCTTGACAATTAAGCAAAAACGTATTTCTTTTCGTGTAAACTATCCTTTTTGTTCATGATACGGCAAAATATTACTAAGAAAAGTTGTTCAGAGTTATTGACCTATACAAAATTTCGAAAAGATCTACCTATTTAGGTTAAACCAGGGATGAGCAACCTTTTTTACAACGGGCCAGCTACAAATTTAAAAATGTTGTGCGGGCCGCATGTAAGAAACTTATTATGATAATACAAACACTGAATAATGAACTCAAATTATCTCTTTATTAACAAAATATACCTAGTATAAAAAATTACAGAAAGAAAATATGTGAAAAAAGATTATTTAATGAGAAATTTGACATTGCTTCTTTGCCATCAATTGGTCTATATTTGCAGATATAGACGACACAGCAACTCACACGCAGCTTTCTAACCGTACATCATTTAATCTCGATCGGTCATCGCTCTTAATTATTTTCATAGTTGTTCACAAACATAGGTGCTTCCAAAAAGTGTCATTATTTGCTTTGCATGTGGTATTTTTTCTAAATTCGTGTAATTTTGATAGAAATTATGTATGCCAACATTTTGAAATTTCTTAAATCCGTGTCGTTTTGCAAATCTATTAATTCCATTTGTAACTCATCTATATTAAAAGGTGAAGAAAAAATGTTAAAACTAAGAACGTTTTTTCTGATCTAAATGTTTTAAATCGCGATTCAAATTCCGTTATTAATTTTTATAAATGCTGGGCATATTTTTGGGTTTCTGAAAGAGTAGAAATACCCTTTGAGCTTTGACTTTACGCCGCTTGCCGGTACAACGTTTGCCGCACATATGCGTAGCGTCAAACGAAGCCGCCCGTCGTAACATTTCATACCAAGAAATGCCGATGCTTAATTTTTTGAAATGATGGCATCAGTGCCTATCTATGATGTCGGCATTATTTGCAAAAATTAAGTTAACACGCCTAGGGTACAATGAGGCTGCGGTACACTGTACGAATTTTTAAAAGTCGAAATGTTAAACCGTCATTTTTAATAAATACAATTTATTTTGTTCAATCTAAAAAATAACGGTTTAATCGTCCTGAAATTTTGTATAGAACCATAATTTTTCATTCTGAACAACTTTCCTTAGTAAAATTTTGCCGTATCATAAACAAAAAGGACAGTTTACCTCAAAAGAAAATAGCTTTCGCTTTACTGCCAAAGCCGACTTGTTTTTCGAAAATTGAAAATATTCTTAAAATTCTCTACAAATCAAGCAGGAATTTTATGTAAAACTAAAAATAAAATTTAATTACCTCTTGTAAACTCATTCTGAAGATATACTGTATTCACCAAAGTCTGTACACTTGTACAGAAAACCTCTTCGTGGATTAATTTTGCTAATCTTGAATCACTTGTATAGCTATATCTATAATATACTGTGTGTTACACGATCATGATATACCCCCTTTTCCTTATCTTTGACAATAAATTGTTAAAACTTGATACATCGGATGTACTAAATAAACGTCACTCTTGACAGATAACTACATTTTTCCACTTCCGGTTTCAGCTAAACTGACACCAAATTTTGATTTTCAAATGGAACACCCTGTATATTATAGGATTCTACATAATTTTCTGAATCTAATCATATTACATAAAATTGAGTATTTTCTCAAAAACCATTTTGGAAAATTTTTTTTAGTTATAAATCACAGAATTTAGTATTATCGACGCGATTCTCATGTTTCTAACATTAGACTACATGAGTCGATTGGAAAAAATCGGAACAGTCATGGCACACTTAAATTTAAAAACTAAAAGTTATATTAAAAAAATCTTTGTTACTTGAAATGTCACTTACGTGATATCATTAGGTTCAGAAAATTTGTTCAAAAAGCCAATAAGATACAGGGTTTTCCATTTAAAAGTTGATAATACTTTCGCTGAAACCGGAAGTGGAAAAATTTAGTTTTGCCAAACAGAAGATGGGGTTCTCAAATTTAAAAGGTCAGACTACTATTTCCAGATACAGGGTCAGCTACATACCACGCAATGCGATTTATGCTACTTTGTAGTATGGACTCCATTTGGCATGGAAACTGAAAAGGTTCTTGTATAAAACCGCCACTGATTGAGCTGTGGAGAAAAAGAATGGTGATGTTTTATTAAACTTTCGAGGAGGTTTAGAGAGTAATTGTATTTAACTTTTTTTTATATTTTGCGAAAATCTACCGCATTTTCAAATTAGGATACTATTTTACGAACACCCTGTATATCCAAATTTGTATTTATAAATGTTTTTTGATACAAACAGCTTGTTACTATATTCTTCTATTTTTCTTTAACTAAAATTACTTTATTGTGAAAACATTTGCTGGTATTTTATATTTATTTGACAGAGTTACCCTACAATTTTCATATTAGTCTACGATTATTCGAAACAGTTAATAATATAATTAAATCTCTCTACCAAAACACTAAATTGGAGTTACTTTTCCTGTTTTTGATTATGTTAAGTGTGATATGTTAATGTTTGCAAATGACAAACTTATCAGCAAAAATTTATTTTTGACGGATCCATCCAAACAACAGGGAATTGAAGTTGGACGGTCTTTTTTAGTTATGTTGGTATGTATGGTTTTTTAAATTACAGTTTTATTGGTGTTTAATGCTAGTAGTTTATAATCCTTATCAGGTATTTCTGAATTATACGACATATCAGAACTTTGAACTTATACATGTATATTTGTAACAAACAAGTTTATGTAAATTTTTAATCGCAAAATTCATAGAAATTGGATTTGTTAAAAACAAAATAATTTCTTTTAAAAAAATTAGTAGCATCGATAATTCAGCGATGAAGATTTTAATAGGCCATTCTAGGATACAATGAATAAAATTGTGGCAAAAAAGTTGGTAAAAAGTATTTTCTTCAATGACGAGGGCAGTTATCATTTAAACAAGTTCATCAATCTCCATAATTGTACTAGCTATGGGGCGATACCAGTCATATTCCTCAGGCGGAACGTATTTAACATATTCAATCAGATTGTAGGACCTCTTTTCTTAGGAAACTTTAGAGAGTCACTTCAAACCTTTCATTACGTATTGTGTTTTAAATAATCGAAAGGAAATAAGAGAAGGGACCTTTATTTTCAACAAGACTGAGCGACACCAAGTTTGTACTTATCATAATAACGCTCCAATGTCTTTCAAAATAGGTGAATTGGTCATAAATGAACACATGTACGTATATTTCCATCTTTGTGGGAATCTGAGGAATATTTTTCATAAAACACCATTCTTAGAAGATTTATGTACTCGAATTGGGAACAAATGCAGAGACTTTTGAAAAAGTTTGAACAGAGTTTAAAAATAGGCTCTAAAATTATTCAAACGCCTATGAAAAAAACCTTCAGCTCTTAATCTAAATCCGGGTCTTTTAAAAGTTACTCATGTATTTATTTTTCTATTACGAGTACAATGTCGATATTAATATCACGCAGGGCCACTCTGTATAGTTTTCATTGTCCTGAATATTTCTTTGATCTTATTTAACCGACCTCGTCTCTGTTACCCTTTTCAGGATTTATGTGTTGAGCACGGTTTCTGAAAACCTTGTACGTCCGACCTGAACATTAAATCGAATTTCGTTATCGCAATAGATGTGTGCTTTGTGGTAAAATAAAGTAGCAGCATGCGCGCAATTTATTAAGGTAGAATCAGTATTACTGTATCATAACAACTTCGTTACAATCAGGCTTTCACATTAAAATTATACTGTTTTATTGATTTTAAGTTATTACAATTAATGGAGTAGTAAAAGCAACTTATGGGAAAGGAAACATTGTCTTAGAAATGATTTGGAAGTTGCAAATATGAAAATGGGAAGTAAAAATGGTTTTCAGTATTACCCTTTGATCTTACGTTTAAACAACTAAAAGTAGTTAAATTCCCTTGTACTAGTATCGCGTTCAGATTTTAAAATATCTCACTTCTTCGAAATACAATCGAGTATTTATTCTAAAAGCAATCTATGGATTACAGCGGCTTATACTATTCTCAAAAAGTACTTATCCAATTTCTAATTAAGTCGTCATTTTTCTAGTTCCAAAAACGTTTAATAGGTTTTATTATATTATATATATATAGCACGAAACAATAGCTCTTTAGTACGTATTTTTGTTTTCTCATGCATTTTCATTATCAACATGACACAAAAAATTATAACAACAGAATATTGACACACTAGGTACTACAAATTAACATTTTCCGTTAGTTGTGTAATATAATCTACGATATACTCCGAAATAACAAATCTGAAATACTAACATTTCGCTTTAATTAACTAAATATCAATACTAATAAACCACCCCAACGAACAATAAATAATAACGAAACTACAGAGAACACAACTTATCGTTAAAGTTAGACACGTTAATTTCTAAAAGCTAGATTTCATTTTTTTTTATAAACTGTCATGCCAGTTTAAGAACTAAACATCATTAATATAACACGTCTAAAATATTACAGCGTTGTACTTTTAACACCCCTGACGTAATAGTAGACCACCGCATTTTTAACATAACGGAAATTCAACTAGACATGTTAAGAACATTTTCAAAACTCATCTTCACGAAACGCCACAAGACACAGTTTACCTTAATAACTGTGAGTGGAACGTCACAATCAGCACCACCCGTTAAACGAAACCCCCAAGGGGTATTATCTGTCTTAGAAAACTTAAGTTCTATAGCCATTTAAGCTGTAACATATATTTAATCCAGGTCACTCATCAACTAGTTCCTTGTAGATCACATCATTGTTAATTTAGGACTGCGATTCTAATGCCACAATGTAACATAAGTAGATCAGATCAGTGACCGCCAAAACTATCTATAGAAGCCTCGCATTTATCGTTCCTCGTAGGGAAGTTCGTCATTCATCAACACAGGAATGTTACATGTAAATAGGATTATGTTACTCTAAATATCGATGTATTACCCGATGAAAAAATCGCGAAGCGTGCACTATTATAATTTATCATGATTCAAACACTCTCATATAGAGACATATATTTAATCCACCAAAATAGCCTCTTAACTTTTACAAATGCAATTCTACAACAGCAACAATAATTACGTTTACTAAACTTTTCCATACCATTTTTGTTAACAGAAGTTGTTTCAAGAAAATAATGTTATCAGTACGAACGTTGCAGTCACCCCAGGAAAAATTTTGAAGAAGTTTTATTAGAATTCGAAACGAAAGTGAATCGCTTTATTTGTTTCACTTACCACATAAAACCCTAACAGCAGCTTGATAATATTACTAGTAAGATACCCGTACACAGTACACTGAACCAGCAAACGCTTTAAGTAATGGTGGTGAGGAAGAAATAATATTCTTCGCAAAAAGTTCTCCATTTCTCGTTTATATTTCACGTACCCCTGGAAATGTGTATATAATTGGCGTTGACCTTGTATAGATTGATAAAACTATAGTTTCAGTATACCAATGAGAATAAAATAAAGACTATAAGCACAAATTAAATGGTGTATTCATAAATTTTAGCAAGATCTAAATGATGGACTCACAGAACAAAAAATAAAAACTGTAATTCCTTGCCTCTTTTAACTTTTACCCCTTTTTTACCAATTTAGAGGTGGAATTTTTAAAAACCCTTAAATGCTTTCTCCACGTTTTAAAAGTACACCTACATACCAACAAATAATGTTCTAACTCAACAAACACAAAAGATACGAAAGGTTCTATAATTCACCCCGAATCCAGATTCGCACCTTTAGGGACTGAAGCAGGTAAAATCCTGAATTAAGTTTTTAAACATTTGTATGCGCAACCTTTGTAAGTAAGAATCAAGTCGATATCTCATCGGTTATAAGAGATATTGAGAAATTCCCCAAAACACATTTTAGCGCTTTTCACTTTCTTGTGGATAAAGTTTTGGAAAATAATTTCTTGACACTCCCGACGTTAAGTAAAGGAATCTATCAGCACAATTCCAAGTTCCTGGTACCAAAGAATCCGGCTCTGCGTTGATGAATCGGTAATTTGTCTTTTATATTTATATAGATATAGATCCCGCAACGACCACTTGGGGGTGGAATTTCAGAAATGGCTTTTACCCCATTTTTTCTAATATTCACTCAGAGCGAAAAAAAAACAAGAATTATAACCCCTTTTTACTTTTACCCCCTTTTCACCCCTGTAGGAGTGAAATTTAAAAAAAGAATGTTCTAACTCAACAAACACAGGAGGGTTTTATAATTCACCGTGAATCCAGATTCACTCCTTTAGGGGTTGATGAGGGTAAAATCCAGAAATATTTTTTTAACATTTATATTGATAACCTTTGCAATTAAACGCCAAGTTGATATCTTATCGGGCCTAATAGATATTGAGGAATACGTGGAGAGTAGTTTTACCCTTTTCACCCTCTTAGGGGTCGAATTTCAAAAAACCGTTAGCTCTAACTTACATAACAAAATGAACCTTCTTGCCAAATTTCAAGTCTCTAGTATCAGTGGTTACGGCTCTGCGTTGATTAGTCAGGGTTTTGTCTTTTTTTATATACGTATAGTATATCCACGGATAGAGTCTTTATTATTAATGTTACGAAAGGTTATTCTTTATAAAGAATTCTGCTCGTCAAGAAAATAAAATTGCCATATAAAAATCTTAGATTTGATGTACAGGGTGTAAAAACATTAAGAAAACATGAAAATGTTTCAAGAGACCATTACAATATTTATTATTTTAAACAAAAGTTTTATAAAACAGAGCTGTTTTAACCTAAAGTGAAGCTTGAATACAAAATGTCTAATCAAAATTCAAGTTCAACACATTTTTCGGCTGGAACTCCGTAATAACCTGTTTTGGCAACAAGACCAGAGCCGGATTAAGGGGGGGGCTAAGGGGGCTGTAGCCCCGGGCCACCGAATTTCGGGGGCCTCGAAAAGATTCGAAGGTTATAATCTACTGCGGTTTCTAATCATTTAGATCCCTTTGTACCAGTTGCATAAATGGGAATGGGGCCTCTAAAAAAATTTAGCCCTGTTCCTCACATATCTTTGATCCGGCTCTGAACAAGACGGCTGTCCAGCACATTCCACAGCTTTGGTGAGACAATGGTTAGATCTCAATTTTGCTGAAAGATGGATAGGTAGATTTGGCCCAATCCATTATTCTGCTAGGTCAGCTGACATGACACTACTAGATTTTTTTTTGTCGGGTGCCTTCAAATAAAATATTTATTCAAATAATCTGCTACATAATAGGGAAGTATTGAAAGAGCGCATACAGAAAGCAATAAATGAACTGAATGAGTCCCAAACCATTCGTAAAATGTACGAAGAATTTCATAAGAGAGCCGAAACATGTGTTGAAGTGGGAGGTAGCTAGGTAGAATAAATGCAAAAATTTGAATTTTGATTTGAAATTGTGTCTTCAAGCTTCATTTTTTAGGTTAAAAACCGCTTTGTTTTATACAAATTTTGTATAATATAATAAACATTGATAATTGTCTCTTGAAACATTTTCATGTTTTCTTAATGTTTTCTCACCCTTTACAACAAAAGTAAGATTGTTATATATTAATCCCTTTTTGACAAGCAGATTTTTTTTATAAAAAAGTTACTTTTCGTCGTAAAATCATTAATAAAGATTTTTCTCCTCAACTCCATCCGTAGACACACTGTATATACGCATATAGATTTTTCTCAATTGCACGAAACCGCTAGACTTTAAAAACGATACAAAAATAATTATTTCTAACATTTGAGTTAAAATAAGAGCATTACCGCTCTTTATTTCACCAACACCTCACAAGTCACAAGAAACCTGAAAAATAGTGAGAAGGTTAATACTAATAATAAAAAAGGGCTGACAACGATTTAAACGAAATAAAACAAGGCGATAGTTTGAGCCTGCTCTATTTAGTATAATCATGAACGAAGTAATACAAAATGTCAAAGAATATCAAGAGTAGGATACAAAATGGAAAATATCAGCATTAAGATGCTATGACATAACAACGACGTCATGATTATGGCTAAAAATTGTAATGCGGCGGGAGGTAGCTCCTCAAGTGACTACGTTAAATTTAAATTAAATGTCTCGTGCCCTTAATATTTGAATAATTATTTCCTATTTGGGCTTACCTTGCTAGCTCAGTAAATATGAAACTTCCTGTCCCAGTCATGGTTGCAAACGATCACATTTGCCAGAAAACAAAAACTGCAACTTTAATATCGTCGGGTTGAAACTGACTTCAAACAATGCACACGAAAAGCCAATTTGCTTGCTCAAGTGTATTAACATGAAAACATACAAAGGCAAGCAAAAGAAAATAGGATTAAATCTAACGTGCGAGATAGTGTGTGCTACTCACATGTACGTCTAAAGACTACATAAAAACTAACTTTGAGATAATTGTCTTTAAAAACGCAAACGTTAAAAATGTCTTTATAAGCACAACCTTTAAAATCCCCTGCAGCCGGTACTTATTTGAATGCGACCCTATTCGTATTCGCGTGCATTAAAACTAGATTTAATTTACACACGTATCCATATTTTTTAAACGCCAAACTCACAACACAACTGACAGCAGATGCTTATCGCTTTAAACTGCAAACCCTTTCGGTATGAAATTTACTTTGAAGTTGACTGCTGCGCCATATACGGGCACGTACTCGAATCTTACCATCCGCTCTTAGAAAGCTTGATGCGTGGAAAATTACCACTCTCAATACCGCGAAGAAGTTCCCTCCTCTGACAAAAACCTCGATAACTGCTGACGTAACCAATGCACTTCTGGCTGTGGCGCAAATCTGTTTACTCACCTCTTACACGGTGAAAATGCATTTGCTGAAACCGCAAACGCAATCAGGACTTCTAACCAGGAACTTATTTACTGCATGCTGCACTCCGATTTTATGTATTTCGCCTTAGGGAGAACTTGTACAATACACTTAAGAGTCGTAGAAACGTATAGCGGTGGAAGCTGTGGCTGGCGCACGACTGCGAATGAACTGAAGTTGCCATAGAATTATGATATGACATGATATGATATTTATTTACTTCCGTAAAATATAACAAATATGTATTTACAACAAATTACAAACATAATTATAAGATGTATTCGTTGAGAGAATAATATCATTTCATATTTAAAAATAATTTCAGATTATTTTTAAAGTTTTGAAAACTAACTCAGTTTTTAACGTCCCCAGGTAACAAATTGTAGGCTTTAACTGCTGCATTCTGCGGTGACTAAATCGTGTTACGTATTTATTAAACGGTACATGGTAATCATTTGTTATGCTAGTATCAAAATTGTGAATAGTAGAATTTTGTACAAATTTCTTTTGATTATTATAGGTATATAAACACAATTCATAAATATATAATGCAGCTACAGTCAGACTCGTATACTTTTTAAAGTAATCCACGCAACTGGTACTAGAACTAATTTTGGCGATACATCTAACAAAACGGTTCTGGTCTAAATAACTGGTTAAATTGTGTGGACCAGCCCCAAACACAAATACCATAACTAAGACGGCTACCTAGTTGAAAATACCCCTCGTCCCGCAAACAGGGTCAGAGTTGCGTTTATCGCTGCACCCGCTAAATCACCATTTACTTATAAATAGAAGTTGGCTACATCTTCAAACAAAGAAAATAACCACTACCGGTAAAGGATGCCAATGAGTCGTTTCAAAATGGGAACAATCTTTAACGCCTGCTCTTTAAGTTTAACAAAATAGTTGAACATTTTAATATGAGAAGTTCTATTGAAAAATTTTAGCTCATCAGTAATATATATATATATAGACTTATAAACGGTCATAGTTAGACCCGCTGAATATATGAATCGTACCTTGTTAAGCCATTTTTAACGCTGATGAGCCCGCGTTTGGCTCAACAACGTACCCCAGTGTATATCATCACCAATTGGTTAGAAATGCCTCAAAGATGCAGTACACCAATTTTTACGGTGGGCTCAGTAATGACCGGTAGTATGGTCGATATACATGGAGTAGTTCTGCAATATCGAGTGTAGGGGGCGCTTTTGGAATGTTTTATATACAGTATATAAAAATATGTAAACGCTCGTTATTAAGCCCGACATGTCACAACGCTGTTGGGCTTCACAACGAATTGATATATATAATAAATATACATAATGGGCTTGAAAATGTATTCATACACATACCTACATAAATCATTAATACGGTGTAAATAAAAATAATTTACTTTATCTACGACCACTACTAAAAGTAGGCCTTTTAGCGCTAGCTTGTTTCACTAAAAGTGACGTTTTATAGTTTACCGTGGTTAAAGAAATCAGCTGTTTACTTTTAGCTCTAGTGATAAAAGTGAAGTGAGGTTATAAAACTACAATTTCGAACTGGAAGTGAAGTTGTAAACTTATTCTAGTTGCTTCTTGCGTTACAGGTAAAGTGTTTTTGAAATAATTAAAGTTTTATGTAATAAATACACTCAGATGTGGAGTATTAATAATTACATTTCGTAACTGACCTGCTCAGCACTGGCTTAGCAAACAATCGCCCGCGCATGGCCTACTATTTATTATAACATAAATTAGAAGTGCCGTAGATGAAAACCTTTGTTAAATCGATATTTATGGATCAATAACAGTAAAATTAAGGTCGTAGATAAAATATTGTATGCAACTCGTGCTAAAACTCGTTTATGCACGAGACATGTTATGAAACTCAGCCTTCGGCTTCGTTTCATAATTTTATGTCTCGTGCATAAACGTTGACTTTTAGCACTTGTTGCATAAATAGATATTTTATACTAATCATCAAAAATTTCACACTCGAGATTTTTGCGGAAATATCCGTTTTCGTCTCTTATGATTCAGAAAAAGTGGTGTTCGAGGTGATTTCTGTCTGTGAATCTGTTTGTATCCTCTCTACAGCACAGACGGTATAATAGATCGGCTTGAAAATATATCTGCGTTTCTTATATAGTTTCGGATATTACAGTGAATATTTGATAAACTCAGCCTAACAAAAGTGGTACTTTAGTCAAGCATTTTTCCGTTTCCAGTAAATTTTTATAATTTTGGTAACACTATTTTTTAGAATAACATATATTGTCATTGAATACAATTTTTGTTTAACGTTTTTTTGTGAAAAATATAGGTTTTGAGAAAATCGCACAATTAAATTTTCACATAAATATCCTCAAATTTTTATAATTGTTGGATAACAATATATTTTATCTACAACCTTTGTTTAATTTTTTTGTGAAAAGTACTTATAATTTTTAAAGAGCAAAACTAAAATTTTAGAAAAATTTGCTAAAAATTTTTATAATTGCTGGATTAAAACAAAATTCCTTAAAACAAGAGCCTATATTATACTAATATCAGTCACTTTTCGTTCAAAAAATTTTTTTGAAAAAAGCGCAAAATTATATTTTTACAAAATGTTCTCAAATTTTTTATAGTTGTGGTATGAAAACACAATTCTGTGAAACAACATCGCATATTATATAATTATCTATAGCGTTTGTTTAAAAGGTGTTTTGGGAAAAAGGATAGATTTTGAAAAAATCGCAAAACCTAATTTTTATGAATAAACGGCCAAAAATTAATGAGAATAAAATGTTTTATGTACGAGTATTATAAGATACTGTTTATGACATAATTTCTCGGCAATAAAGTAGTTATATATAGTACTAGTAAAATAAAGTTTACCTATATTATCTTGCTAGCACTATAAAAGTACGTACTCTATCGTACTAGTACTATCTAACACCTCCTAGTTATAAGACTATTACTAGATCGATTTTAGACCTCTAAAGTAGCCCATAACCCACTACTGAGTTAAATCATAACCCACTAGTGAAATAAAAGCCAGGTCATTCACTGCTAACCTCGAATTTGACATAGACTGACAATACACTTCAATACTGCCAAACGTATAACACGAATCACTTTCCAAATTGTCACTATGATTTTTCATGGCTGTCAGTATAAAATGTATGTTTTTTAAGGTATTTATTGTTTAATGTAATTATAAGAATTGAATATAATTTTGCATTGTACAGGACGATCAAGTTATTATTATCCACAGTTGAATCATTTACGTCGCGACTCGAATTATAAATGTATTTGACCTCTCGGTACTTTTCAATTTGTCACTATGACTTTTCACGCTTGTCAACAAAAAATTTGTTTTTTAGATATTTATTGCGCTGGATAAAATTTTGTATATTTGTAATAATTCACCCGAGCAATGACATCTCTTGGCCTGGCGGCCTCGAGGGCTCCTCTTTTCTCTCATGGATTATTTGTAATATTGATTATTTGTAATATTAGACGCTTAACCATAAATAACTATTACATCAGTTGTCAATGTCAAAAAATATGCCTTTCAATATCTGTAGAGGTACTCTAATGTCAAGTCTTTTCTGTCACAGATTAGACATCAAATCTATAAACCCGACTTTTTTAGATTTTAGAAGTGAACATAAAGCTTTGTATACAACTCGTACATAATATGACTTTATGACTCGTCCTCTTTACTGACCTGGCTTGGTTATAAAAGAAATTCGTCAAATAATGCCCTACATCATGTACTTCTTATATCAATAGCTATTGAAAAGGTGTTATAAATTACGTAATTGTCTATAAGTTTTCTCAAAAAAGGTTTTTGGAAATAGTTTTGAAAAAATTTTAAAATTAAATTTTTACAAGCAGTAATAAAAGATCGTGTGGTGGCCCACCCCGTGTTTAATTTTTATTGATTTGCAGAAAATAATGGTTTTAATAAAATTTGCAATTTTAAAACTGGCTTTTTATAAGCAAATACAGCATTATTACTACATACTATAATTTTGGGTTACCTGAACCCTTAACCTAGTAGGTATTGTTAAAATCGACGATGTTGACTTCTAGCTAAGAAACATATTGAAACATACCAGAGCGCTCATTTTATCTTACTTGCTGTATATTTATTTGAGATTTTTACTACCCTCGTGTAACAGACGAAGGGTTCCTAGATGACGAAAAAATGGTTTTCTCAATTCCGTCTGTCTGTCAGTCTGTTGGCTGTATAATTCAAAAACTAGGAACGAGGAAGACGATATTGTGCATGCAGATTATATGTCTACCTGGAATGAAATCGAGAAAATTTCGAAGAAATAAATACAGGGTGAGCACCTTAAAATATAAAATCTTGTTTAGTTTTTTACTTCCTCTTACGATAATGGAAGTATTGGGTTCACCCCAAAAATTCGAAATTGAGTTTTCAACAGATCTTCACGTTTTAGAGTCCCCTGATCTCAAAAAACATATTTTTTTTCATTGGTCTGTCCGTCTATCTGTGTGTCTGTCTGTCTGTCTCTCTGTCTGTTTGTGTGTCTGTGAACAGAATATCTCAAAAACGAAAAGAGGTATGGCATTGAAACTTCATATATACGTTTTATGTACTGCTGATTACAAATAAAACTAGGACAGCTAATATGTAATATTGTAATATGAAGTACAATAACATATTAAATACTCGTAATTATGTTCCTTTTCTTATGCTTCTCTCTTTAATAATATTTTATGTATTCACCTACGGAAATATAAGTTAGAGAAAGTTTCACACGTTATTAAAAACGTAAAAAGTAGTCTCAAGACTTGTCCCACTTTTATTTGCAATCAGCTGTACTATGTAGATGAGACAGCAAGCTTTCGAAGAAAATCGCATAACCGGAAGTAGGTGTTTACTCCTGCGATTTTTCAATTTTTTCAAAAACGGCTCTAACGATTTTTTTCAAACTTTATATTTTTATTACATTTTTAATGTGAATTGATGTGAGATAGGCGATTTTCCAGTTGAATACTTCTAAAATGGGTTTCTTTTGTTTCTTTTCCTATTTTTTTATTAACTTCTATTTTAAATACAACACCCGGTATATTATTAAATTTTCTAATTCAGCTTGAAATTTTAGAAAAAAATTGTCTCTTCAACTAACTCTCTATTTTGTACCGTTTTTGCAAAATTTGCAATTTCTCGAAAATTTTTGTCAAATGCTTAGAAATTAAAAATCAAATTTTTGGCTAATTATAACATCACTGTAAAAGGAAGTTGAGTGAGTATCACACCAGATTTTTTAACTGAGAAATACATAAAAGTAGTAATTTGCACATACCTCAGGCTTTACCGTTGACGAAAGTGATACTCAAGAGATGCAGGATAAATGTTGCAAAACAGAAAAAGGCGCCAACGAAAAATGCATTATATTTAAGACAGCCTCCACGCAAGGACGCTAGCAGTACTCCATGGCGCATGTAGGGAACGGGAAATGTGCTTGCAATATCCTTCCAAACATTAGAATAGCGTTCGCAGCCGCTGCCGTTCGAATCGACCGCCGGTAGTTTTTCTTTTAATTTGAAAATTGAAGTTATTTGGATTATCAAGTGTTTTCTTTTATTATTGCAGTATTATGAAAAACGTGAATGCATTTTTACCCTTAGTTTTCTTTGATTTTAAAAATTATTTAGTGTGACAACGTCCACTTGCGAGAGTTCTGAGTAATGCCCTTTACAGATATTTTCAAAACAATAACTTATTCTAAACGAGCACTGTTTAAACACTAAATAAACGTGATGAAATGCACACATTATTCCAGGTATTTTCATAAAAAATTAGTCTCCAATTTATGATTTTCAGCTGTTTGGGTTTGTTTGCCGGTGGGATTATTTACACAAATTTTTTCTTAAAAGTGAGTTAGCAGTTTATCAGTCACGTAATGTACGAGGTAAGTAGATTTTTACTGTGCCAAGTAAAATCAATCACATGGAAGATATTGCTCAAACCTAGATCTTACTAGTTTATTTCAAAATTTCAGTTTATAAGTCTTTGTTAATCAAATGTTAAATTTTTAATGTAAACGACTAAATTTGTTAGTGTTACACATCACCAATACTGCATATATTTATTATTACTTATTACTATTAAAACTACTGTAAGTATTTAATAAATTCGAAAAAACTAAATTTGCTGAAAAGAATGTGGATAATACGGTGTGTTCAAAAAGAAATTACATAAGGGTTGGCCATGGAAACTAAAAGTAATGCAAACAGCAAGCTTTAAAATTCATTAACTGTCATTGTTGTTGTCATAAGTTTATATTCTAATCTGCTATGGAAATTCTAAAGTTTGCTGTCTCTACAGCTTCCTGTTGACATTAGTTTTGCTTTCCATGGCCAACTCTTATGTAATTTCTTTTGGTATAAAGCTTTATTCATTATACCGATTGGCCCATAATTAAATATAACGGCAATGAGATAGCTAGAACAAAAACAAACAGAATGCATAAGTAAGAAAGAGACTAACATAAAAAGTTCTTATTTGTATACCATAATTCCACTATTACTAAGTGAGCATAAAAAGGGCAGCCGTGCAGTTCGTTATCTGGAATTTAGGCGCCAACGATGAAACAATAAATGCAGTGTGCAATAATTCGATAAAAGAACCGCAAAGTGATTAGCCCGTAAGGTCACAGGTGAGATGTAACATGAACACTCCCGCCAAGACAACAAACAAAACCAGATAAATAAAAATCAACTTTTATTTTCCAAATTATAAATAAAGTAATGAGTAGTTTTGAAAAAAAAAATTATTAAAACTATTGACGATAGTGTAGACAATTCCATTCCATAAGATTTTAATATTGGCAACATATTAACGAATTCACTTCAAACATCAATATTATTACTAGACCACAAAATAAATTATTATTAAATAAAATCCCTCGCTTTAGTTTTGTACTTTTCTTTGAGATTGATTTATAGTTGACCACATTTACGGAGATTTTCGTTGCTTAGTAAAAATATCCCATAAAAAATTTTCATTTTGGATATAATAAGTAATTATTTTCTTGGTACGTGTAGCAATCATATAAACCGATTAAAACCGCAATAACTTGATAAAATCGTTCACAGTGTGCAATAATTCGATAAAAAAACCGCGCAGGGGTTAGCTTGCTCCAGTAAAATCACTGGCGAAATTTGAAACACGACCACACTGCCGTCATTGTATTTAACAAATTTCAATTAAAACTATGAATTGTTTTGGAATAAAGGTCGCTAAAAATATTGAAGATACTGTAGAAAAATAAATTTCGTAAGTAATCAACCGTATACTTTCGTGAAAGCTATTAATAGCGGCAAAATATTTACTAATCCTACCAAAACATCCCTAACTAACTGGAGTAAAGTATTAATTATTATTAAAGTATATCTTGCAACTGCATATCGAGCTCTGATTTGAAAATAATTGATATTTTACCGGTTTTTTGGATGTTTTCGTTGCTTAGTAAAAATAATATTTTTTTAATAAAAACTTGAGATAGAATAAGTCATTTAATTAAATTAACTGCATCACAAGTCTAGTTTATACAATATCTTTGAGGAGCGCAGCAACGTCCCAGCTTATAAGGATATTAATTGTTATTAATAATAACATAAGGTGTATTATATCACTTGCATGATTTTAGAGCAAGAGCAAGAATTTTTCCCCACGCTTACTGGACATTTTAAAACCTAGCAATATATTAATTTGACTAATATAAGCCCACTATTACTAAATACGCAATACGCAAAAGGGCCAGCCAGCAATTCGTTATCCGGTATTTAGGTGTGAACCCGGCCGGCACCACAGATTTTGGCAACGGTGTCGGGCTTACTAACGTACGCTTAAAATAGTTAAATATATAAATGGGCTCCATAGAGTACCATTTCTATATCTGGGATTCACAGGGACACGTTTATACCTAAAATCTGCATTTCTTAGAAATCTTTACCCCTTTGTGAATGCCTCGACTGGTGTTAGGCAACGAAACAAAAATATGTAACCCATTCTCTTCTAGCTTGTTTCCTTAGGCCGGGATCATCAGCGACCCGAAGACCTATCGGGCTCAATAGCATACCGTTTATAAGTATATATATATATATATATATATATATATATATATATATATATATATATAACAAAGTCCTTTTCACAGCTCGGTGGTTACTACACAAGGCGAAGAATTTGACTGGGAAAGGGGTTATAGTCAACACCAATCTCAGTACTTGGGCAACGATTACAAGAGCTATTAATGGTTTGTTGAAATAAAACCACTTGATGCTAAGGTCGACTGTTTCGATATTTATTTATACCATTCTCAAGACCTAAGGAGAGGTTACAGATAAGAAGCGATGTTTGTACAATGTAATTAGTTAAGATCTTACCTAACAACTTGCGGCACAAAACCGAAAAGGCACATGTAGTTCACAAAACATGTGACTAGATTTCAAATTTTAAATTTACAAAAGCAGTACACCGAAAGCAGCATATCACAAAACAAAAGTAATGCTAGATTTTCCTGTCACCAGGTTACATTTGTATTTGTGGATTTTTAACATGTAACCTGGTGACAGGAAAATCTAGCATTACTTTTGTTGTGTGATATGCTGCTTTCGCTGTACTGCTTTTGTAAATTTAAAATTTGAAATCTAGTCACATGTTTTGTGAACTACATGTGCCTTTTCGGTTTTGTGCCGCAAGTTGTTAGGTAAGATCTTAACTAATTACATTGTACAAACATCGCTTCTTATCTGTAACCTCTCCTTAGGTCTTGAGAATGGTATAAATAAATATCGAAACAGTCGACCTTAGCATCAAGTGGTTTTATTTCAACAAACCATTAATAGCTCTTGTAATCGTTGCCCAAGTACTGAGATTGGTGTTGACTATAACCCCTTTCCCAGTCAAATTCTTCGCCTTGTATATATATATATATATATATATATATTGCAATGACCCTATCTAGTATTGTGTACTATTATGAGTAATGATGTAATTAAAAATGTGTAAATAAAATAGGTCACCACACAATATTTAGTTTTACCATTTGCTAAGATCAAACTGATTGATTAACTTATTTTGTTGGGTACGCCAAATTGAGAATTATCTTATGGTAGTTTGCCCTTTATTTAATCCATTCATCTGATATAATAACTTTGCTAGCTCATTTGATAACAGAGACATGAAAAGAAAACTCAAATTCTAGGGTCTGAGGTTCCTAAATTTGTAAGTTAAAATTTTAATGGTACGCCCCTGAAAAAGTAGACGGGTGAACTAAAAATTAGGCGTACTGCGCCGTCGCTATTCTGAAATGTCAAAATCTCGCACAAGATCAAGTTATTCGTCAGCTCGCGTTTAAACTGAATTATCAAGCAATTAAATGAACAGATTTTTACGGTAAGATTTTGAATAATAGCGCCTTCAAGTAGCGTCTTATCGTTCTATTGTTTTTCAGGCAAATCTATCATTGGCCCATTTTAAAAGGACGCTTAAAATTGCATTTGTTTACTGGGACCTTCCAACTGACGATTTATTTCGCAAATCCTGGGAAAACACCTCGCCATACACAGGAACTTTCATGATTTTCTTGTTCTCCAGGTCGTAATTACGGTATGATGTAATTTTCATGCCAATCGCGCAGATAAAAATTTCATAATAAACTAACCTCACATCCGTAGGAGTCGCAACATACTTATGGTGATGTTGGCTGAAATCTTCGCTCCCGGACTGCTCGGATTGCTGTGCTGTGTTGGGACCTGGTGTGCGGAGCTGCCGGAACAATCTTGACACCCTGGGCCTTCCCACGATGCCGCAAATTGGTTCTGCGAGATCTGGCTTCGTAGCCGTTTTCTGCCGAAGCCGCCTCGGAAGGAAAAATACCTCAAGTGCGTGGAAAATCTTGCCTCCAATTGTGCTGATACACTGCAATTCGCTGATCACGATGGTGCTATTTTTATTTAAATATTTTTATGCCTTCTATTAAAATCTTTACTTAAAGTGAGAGAAAAACTCAGGTAACTTTCACCAATTTATTAAAATCAATTGCTCTTTTTTCGTTTTGACAAAACACTGTCTACAAATTTTATCTTCAGGAAGTTCAACTAACTTCAATTACATATCTTATAAACGAAATTAACATATTTGATCATTTTATTTACAATTTCTTACATACTAAAATTATTGTCTTTTGAATTGTTCATTTCTCATCATTTTAATCCGCCACTCACTTGATTTTATAACACTTAAATGCCTATTGTTTATCACTACACTGAATCGTTTTTTAATACACCAACATTGTCTCATTTCCTGCTATTTGAATTCCATCTAATTTCTTGCCACTGCAATCTCTTCAAATTCCCAAGTCTTGTATTTGCATGTAAAAATGGCTTGCCTGGCTTTTCTATGTTCCTTTGCCTTATCTTTCTGGTCATTCTTATTCTCACCTTTATTCTAAACTGTTCATTTCTTATTCATTCCCTAATGACTTTACTTTCTACGCTTCCTATTTTAAGCTGTGTCTAACTTGAACTTTCTGTGCCCATTTCTTAATTAATTTAGACTCGGCTTCTACTTTGTCCAAATCTATTATATTATGCTTAAAATTATATTGCTAAACCCAATACACGGAACTTGAGTCTCCATATTTCTGTGCCTATTCAAATACAATCAATGTCATTGGCCATTTATACCAGTGTTATTATGATTTGGCAATTTATGTGAATTTTCTCAGATGCCTGCATTATTACAACTGTGTGCTTTAGTGATTTGATTTGTTATTCGCTTGTACTGCAATCAGATCTGATTTGAGGGCTAAAGACCATTGCAATATATATATATATATATATATATATATATATATATATGTACGTCGAAAGTAAGGTGCGCATTTATAAAACTTATACTGCCGAGACAAAATCAGAGACAGCAAAGTCTAAGAAACTATTGGAAACAACCGAAATGAAGATTCTTAGAACTATGATGGGACGTACCCTCCATGGCAGAATGAGAAATGAGGTCATCCGAAAAGATTTTAAAGTTCAGGGCATTGCAAGGTGGATCAGAGTGCCAGGAGGGCCTGGCGAGACAACATAAATAGGATGAGTGAAGACAAGATGACAGAATGGGCCACAACACACAAACCTAACACAAAACGAGACATAGGAAGACCAACGATGACACGTATTAGCATTCGTCAGAATCCCAAGAATGAACAATCATCCATATTAAAGAGGCGAAAAAGAAATCAAACTGAATACTGTTCTACCGTAAGAAGATTTGGAGATCGGAAAGTTAGAAATATTCTTCACTTTTCATAACAGTGCGACTGAAGAATATAAATGAATAAGATGTTCAGTTACATCGATAGTTTAATGTTTACATACCTAAGACTATAGTTTTAGACATCTCAGCGTTATATATTACGTTATGCAGTAATTACAAGAATAATGTATTGCATATGTACAAATTATGAACAAAACCTACCCCGAATAACAAAACGTTTGATTATCAATCTGAAGAACAAGCAAATTTTAGAAAAGGTATTTCAAGGCAGATCACTTAATTTTAAGAAAAATATTAATTGAAATAGATAATGAATGTAACATGTAAATTAATGAATTTAAATATATTGTTTCTTGACCTTTAAGGGGTTATCATTAAGGGCACAAATTTGTACTAAGGATTGTTTGGTTTAATCCTCTCATTTTAACACAATAATTCCCCCGTCTCAATTATGCAACTTTATTTAAATACAGATAAGTCTAAGCTAATACCTTAAGATTGTATTCATCCAATGCCAACATTTTTCAGTATTTGTTTACATTAACCTAGTACATGGAATATATCCTCCGCGCTAACTCAAAAACGCGCATATAATATAATTTGGAAAGGCAAAACTGAAAAATTTAACCTAATTTTGAACTTAATATAGAAGAGACTTACATAGTCATAGGTAACACCAAATACTAAAAAAAATCGTTAACAATTGAAATAGTAAGTAAACTAACTCAAGTCATAAACTACAGGTACTGAATAACTGAATAGGATCAGCAAATAAAATATTCTCGTTCAATAAAAAACTTTTCATTATACAAAAAGTGCATTTTAAAATAATAAGTTTTGAATAGAAAATAATAAAATATCAAATATACTGTAATGCACCACCTTGTGCTGACTTTATATTTATGTATTGACTAGCCAAAATTTGTGCTATAGCTCACCAGTTGAACTATGCCTTACTTAATGCAATGTTTTAAATGTCAAACAATAATTGCTTTTAAATCGAGAGCTCTCATTTTCAGGGTGGGTTCGCCAAAATCTAGTTCTCTATTAATTGAAGTTTTAAAATTGTATTTTCAAAATTATTTGACTATCAATGACATATAATGTCAAACTTGACTTTTAAAATTCATCAAACCAGGTAATTGACAATTGTATCTTACATAAACACATTTATTATTCAATTCACCGATGTAAGTACTATATCAACTTTATATTATCACTTTCTTTTATTGACAGTTATTCAAAATGCTTTTTTAACTTATCTACACAAACCTTGATAACTGCTTTAGCTTTCACTGCACCTTCCAACAAATACCGGATCCTGACGTCCATAGACCGCAACACCTACTGCCCACTTCACAAACAGCAACAACTATGATGGTCTGTGAATCCTTTCAACTGCATTCGTCCCGTCAAATCAACTCCTCTGCTCCCAAAATCCAGTTCTTGTTCCTCCTGAATGTCACTGCCATACGAACTAACTCCTGGTAAGTTGCTATATTATGATGTTCCAAATCTAACTTTGTTCCCTTTTTGCAGATAGTCCGATGTCTCTTGTTATACTCACAAAATATCCAAATCAAATCAGTTACTTGTAAGAACCTCCAATAATATCTTGTATGTATGAGTAAATCCAAATATCTTCAAATAATGTAACCTTCTGTTTTCTTTATTTTCAATTAACTGTATTTGTATAATCTCTTCACCGATTATATGTCTCCATGAATTACATTTTACGTTTTCGTCTATCACACCACGCAGATTTGTTTATAGCCCTTTTTAATTTGTATATACCAAAAATAACACAAATTCAGGCATAATTTCTAGTTTTATTCAACGAAATTCTTTCTTTCAAAATTACATGTATGCTTTTTTATAAGTTGTTTTTGTAACTAACTAAACAAATTTCTATCCCTATTAGATACAATTCTTAATGCACACTTCCTATATTTTAAAATAATACTCTTATAGGATATTCATTCTGATTATTATTAACAAATACATTTGTCTAATGTTACCTTGGTTTGTTCTTTATTAACATTTTATACAACCATTAAGTTATTTAATTCAATTAATATCGCACTATCAAATGGCCCCTTTCATTGTATCAATTACTTTCATTATTCATATTCGAAATTTTACACCCATCAAGATCTAATTATTGTAACCTTCCAAATTTATTAGTTTTTTAATATTTCATTCTTATGATTTATTATACTGCATCATGTATCATAACAATACTGAATATCCACGGAAATTGCTTCTTAACTGAAATTTCACAGTCATCTGTGTAAAGCAGGTTTTAACGTTTTTTTCGAAAAATATATCATTATCTAAGAGTATAATCATTTAATTTGGGTGAACAGATAAATGGAATCTGTACAAGATAAGCTAAATTAAAATGTATTATGCCATTTGAGAAACAAAAGCTGATATCATTTCTGTACAACCGGAAATAGAACTACATACTGATAACTGGTATTTATAGCGAGTCCCAATGAACTTTGATAATAATAATATTTTCTTTGTCTCCTCAAATACTCGAGATATTCACTTGGCACACCTTAACTGTTACACCCTGTACATTATTTCTGCATAAATACTTCGTCATAGCGACCATTAGCATTACTGCAGTGGTATTTTCAAGAGGCATTTTGAATGTCGAAAATAAATATCTTCACTCTCCAAAAAATCCAAGCTACTTGCAAAAAACTAGCTTCTTGTGACTTTTCGACAAGATGACTATAGCTCTGCTTTGGTATATTTGTTAGCATGTAAAATTATTTACCTCTACCAATTTTCAAAAAATAAAATGTGCTTATTAAAACAAAATTCGTAGCCCTTAAAAAATATTGTTAACTGACTAGACAAAGCAATTCACACAAACAAAAAGTCTTCCAGAAAGTTTTGCATTTTACGATAAATTGAAAAAATATTGCTGATAATGTGTATATGCATATCAGAATTGACGGTTATGGAAAGCACATTTATTTCTTAAGAAAATACATTAGGAATAAAATGTGTCAAAATGAGTCACCTTCGCTACAATAATAGGACTAACATCAGCAAATGGCATTATTTACTATTTTCTAGAATGTTCCGCGACAAAAGCTACTTAAATTTTAACTAAAAATAGTCTTCTATTTCAAACATGTTTATTACCACTGACCAACATATCCGTCTGCGATTTGCACTGCTGTGCCAAGAAATCAAACTGCAATGCCAATAAAATCGTCACACATTTTATCTTTTCAATAAATTCCCAACCTTATAAATAGTATCCATTTCTGACGCATACGCTAACAATATGCAATTTTATTATTATGATGAAGTTTTATGCGAATAATAAACTATTTGTAACGAAGGTTTTAAACGTCATCATTCCCTTATATATTGTAAAGTTTTATTTACAAAATTTGCATCATTTAACTCTAACTTAGGTTCGCTAATATAACCATATATATCTTTCTCTTTTTTTAGAAAAATTAAACAAGCGATTTCTAAGGTATCCTTTAATATCATTGAGCTATTTACGTACCAAGGGCGTAAAACGGCATTTATAGCCCGAGACGTAAAAATCAGAGCCCAAAGCGTAGGCGCGGGCTCTGACACGACAAAAACACATAAACGCTAGTTATGTACGAGGTATATACAAAATGTACAAACTGGAATATTCACAATTAAAACCAGATTTATACGTTTTATAAATTTTGCCAACCTAAGATGTCCCTGCTTGTCAGTGGTGCAGAGCTAGTTCGCGTCCGTAGTTGATAACACTACACATGCACTCTGGGTAACGCTAAATAAACTAGCACCTACTGGCAGCCAGACAATCATCACAATATCCTGGTCAAGTACACACTCACAAGATATCATTACTCAAAACAACAACAGAAACGGTTCGTCTTATGTACAAGTAACAAGTAACTATTCTAATATAATTGAAAATATATTTTATCATCTATCCTACCGTTATAATATAACAAGGTTTAAGTAATGAGATGCAGAGGTAGAACATGCAAAACCATTTGTCAACATAACAAGAGTTATGTGTCAACAAACTCGTATGAATGCACCGAGCGGTTGGCAGCTGATGAGGGCGATTCGAAATAAGCCTAAAACTTATATGGAAATTATGAACGAAAACGTTAAAGCAGCAGAATGGAGGTGAGCAGTTTCAATGTGATGCGAAGGTTAACTATGCTGCAGCGGAAACAGCCATCAAACTCCGGGGATTATCGTCTTATTTACAAACACTGCTCTCCCGAAATGTAATGCAATCCGAGGGTCAAGCCAGTCGCTTATAAGCAAATCTGGTGTAATCTTTGACATTGCAAATGAATTTATACGAGCTCCGAACACTGTTTTTGCAATACATTATTTCTTATCGGTATACCTGCTTGCAGAACAATGAGAAGTGTAGTCAGGCGTTTAAGCCGTCCAGAGCACATGGTAAAAGTAAGCTTAAAATTTAAAAGTTGAACACATTTAAGTAAAAAAGGCATTAAAACGCCAACTAAGTGGAGAAATAAATAATTAACAAGTAGACTACATTATAAAAATCTTTATATTAGATAAAACACAATAATTAAAATTTGCTAGTGAAGAAGTATGTGCCATTAAGGATGACGCAACAGAATGAATTTACATCCTAATAGTATATCAACCTTAATATAGGAAAGTTCCTAAATTAAATGACAATGAAATTACCAGAGCGCGAGCGGTTTAAAATATTTAATATTAAAAAAAAACGATAGATCAGGTACGTGATTGAATCAACAGAAAGTACCCAAATCATTTAATAACCATGAAAATATTTAGTTTAAAAATCTGTTATCTCAACGAGTCTGAATTCATTTTTGTTGTACATAATTTCAAACATATCAAGTAAATTCAACAGACGTTTATTAGCTGTATGTAAAATTTTATAGTCTTTGTTAGAATCGAAGTTGTGGTTAGACTGTAAAATGTGATTAGCAAAGTTGGATTTATTAAATTGATCAATGGTAAAATTGCTGTTTCTGATGCAAGCAAAATGTTTAATTCTTTTTTTAAGTGCGTTCAGTTTGGCCAATTTAAAATCAGTTCCACGAGGAACAGTTGAGACTGTAGACACCAGATCTTTCTATTAAAGGGTAGGATCTTTATTGAAAACTAACAATTTTTTAAGAGAATTAGTAATAGAAAAAGACATTTCAAACACATATTTACTTAAAATGTTTGTTATGAACAAAGAAATTGTACCATAATACGGAATTGGCTAAAAAATCTTATTTTCGGAATTATTGATGGGGGTTAAATTTGTGGAAAATTTTACTCGGAGTTTATAATAAATAGGTACAAATAGTTTGAGAGGATAACCATTTTTAATAACAATAAATTTAATGATATTAAATTCTATATTGACATTTTCGTTTGACATAGGAATGGAAAGTAGCAGTCTAAATAAAAATTGAAAATTAGCAAGTTTATGGGATAAAAGATGAAGAGATGAGTAATGGTATGGTCATTACAACTGGGCTCCCTAGAAATGCTAAAAATAAGTGATTCAGTATTAGAGTTAGTGTTTTTTGTAATCAAAATATCTAAAAAGGGTAAAGAGTTGTTATGTTCAATTTCAAAAGTGAATTTAATATTGTGATGTAGGTACTGAGGTAAAGCCTGGTAATGTTATCATTAATGTTGGGGGTGTTAGAATTGAAAATTGAAAGGATATCATCAACATATCTATTCTAATAAACAATATTGTGAATAAAGGGAGCTTCATTAAACATCTTGGTTTCCAAATTATTCATAAAAATCTCAGATACCAGAGGTGATATGCTATAGCCCATGGCTAAACCAGACTTTTGTTTGAAAAAGGAACAATCAAACTTGAAAAAGAAATGGACAAAGCTAAATCGTAACGACACAAACCCTAAAAAGAAGTAATGTCTACCTCCAAAAAATTTCCAAGACATTTTGTTGTTGTCTTGGTTACGGCTCTTGAACAAATTTTTCTGTTGGTCATTAATGAGTGTCGTAGGATTTTCATATATAATGTAACTAGTGGGTTCTTGATTATCAAATAATCATTTTTGTTTACATGAGATATATTGTTTGGCAATCACGCGAGTCGGAAGGACGAGCATGATTGCCTAAAACAATATATCGAGTGGAAACAGAAATGATTTTATAATCAAGAAGATACGAGTTGCATTCGGCTAGATTATACCACGAGTCAATAAACAACGTTTGAATAGTGTATTTTAAATATTAAAAGTACAGTTAATGTGGTTGTTATGACAATTGTACTGACAGCAGGTAACGTGATGTTTGTGAAGGAGTGTGATTATCGCCTATTAATCAGGAAGGTATGTGATTGTCAGTTGCTATGTACATTATCAAAAGTTAGTACATGCGTAACTATGCATTTTGCCGTTTTTTATTGGTTGATGTTAGAGGGAGTGGTATAATCAAGTAAATTTAATTCAGATAAAGATTAAGTTAATTTTATGGATTTTTATAGGAAATTTAGGTTGAAAGTTAGTGACATTACGAGTTAATTTGTTGAGCCAAGATGTAATGACAAATACCGGGGTGTTGAAAAAGGAAACTAAGGGTCTAATAGGGATATTAGGTTTGTGGATTTTTGGTAAGCCATATAATTTAGGAATTGAGGGGTTCATAATAAGTAATAAAAGGGGGTGGATTATTTCGAAATTATCTCTAACAGTTTGTCTAACTGCTGCAGTGAAACTAGGTAAAGAGTCTTTATTAAGAATTTCAAAATCAGGAGAATCAAGAAAATCACAAACCTTATTGACATAGTCGTTCTTATCCAAAATGACTAGGCAATAACCTTTGTCAGCTTTAGTGCACAGTAAACTAGAATCTTTAATTTTTCTGAAAACAGAGTAAGTTGTTTTGTTTACAATGTGAGCAGTATTGAGATTGGGCAAGGTTTTCTTAAAATTAGAAATCTTTCTGCTGGTTTCAGCCCTGACAATTTTGGTTTATATTGAAAAATGTGAATTTGATGTCACCGTGCTAAGGTTTTCCCGTATGGATAAAATACCTCTTTAATCACTTGTACCATACATAACTTTTACTCTATTCACTCTCAGCATTGAAATGTTACTTTAGAAATCGATATTACTAAATATTTTATAATTCATATGTTCTCTGGGAACATTCGATGGGTAGAGCAAGAAAAATAAGTTGCAATAATTTTCAGTAAATACTATTGGCCAACCTTTAAACGACATTTTTTTTAAATTTTCTGTAGAACACATATGAGAAAAAATATATTTGGAACCATCGTTCATTATCGTAAAGGCCTGTAGTATCATTCCTTTTTGGTGGTAATATCCTAAAAACCAATTTTTTACGACACAATGTAAGTCAATACTAAGAGTGATTTCTATTTATAAGTATCAAATACAATATCAACATTACGTAATACGATATGTTGACCTTAAGCTATTACGGTACGCAGATAGACAACAGTTTTTGTTATTCCGATATTACCTTGCCAATTCTATAAAATTATAGTGAAATGGTTGTATTTAAAGATCCAAACCTGTTGTGGTTCGATGCGTAGGAGGAGTCCTGTCATTGTACTCCTGGAGGTCGTAATGTTGATTTGTTTATTTCATGTTATTATTTAATTTATCTCGCATCTAAAAATAACAATTCTTTTTAACACAAGAATCTGATATACTTTGCATAACCTCAGTTATTTCAGGTATGTTTTTCAGATTATACCAGTAAGGGATTTTATTGTACAACCGGCACTTCAAAATTAGGTACAGATCCTGTTGATGTCTTTTTCATCTCGGTTTAGTAGCAGGTAGCTTTGAAACTTTACTTCCTTAAGGACTTATGTTGAAACATAAGAATCGTTATGATGATGAGGTTAATGCCGTTTATACTGAATTTCTAAATTTCCGAGACAAATCCACATCAAAGTTGATGAATCTGCTTAAATGAAAAAACTATTTTCATATTTCAAAACCAGAGCTGTAAGATGCTGCAAAAACGATACCGATCATAGCAACATACATAAAAAGCTTCAAATTTACTAATAAATGTTTGAAAATACAGAAAACAAAACATTAAAAAAATCAATTCTCAAAAGGCAAATTAAAAACAAATATCACTATAAACAATGTTTTTATTAAGCTAACAAAAATACAAGGTATCTTTATTACTAAACACGTACAAAAAATACAATGGTTAACTTATATGTATTTTTAAAATATAGAGCTAAATAACATGTGAGCAAACGAAAATGAAATCAACTTCAAAAACAACTAAATAAAATTTTTTCTATAGCACATGTTAAAGTGTGCTTTTATCAACTCAAAACAAAAGGTCAAGTTTTACTTTAACAGCAAGGGTAGATAAAGTAGCACTTTAACATCAAGGATAGATAAAGAAGTTTAATTTTCTAACTTTTGTTTAAATTAAATATGACAGCTTCGTATTATCGTAGCAACCCAATCTAGCTACTGACATTTTGAAATGTCATTATTTTCTTTTGAAATTGTGAAATTTCTTGCTATAGAAAAAAATATTGTATTCTACACGACGATAAAGTTATTTCTATCCACTCTTGAATCATTAACGTCTCGACTTCGTCTCGACTTTAAACGATTCACTCGTGGATAAAATTCAACTTTATCGTCTTGTATAATAAATTACTATTTCAAGTTGTGCACCGTTGTCTGCCTGACAGTACCCAAGACGATCGACATGTTTTTTATTGATTGCTGTCACTTATAAAAACGTAAAACCATACTTCCCAAAATTAAATTTAGTATTTTCTTTATTTTTGCTCGTGTGACCTATACGCAAAACTCAACTTAGCGTAAGTAAAAAAATGCGTTTTGTCATATTCCGTAATAACAAGGGGGTTCCTATTTTTAAAAAGCATCGATGACGTCATACATCCTACACGGGATTTTATTTGAAAAAATCGCAAATAAAAATAAAAATCAACGGGTCCTGCCGTTTTTTTATCATTCCTTGAATTTTTAACGAATTTTGCCACTACTTTACGAAATCAACAAATTGACCAAATTTATTTTGTTATTATGTATTCCTACTTATGAAAGTAGTTGAAAACTTGACCTAAAATGTACGTACCTAAATCCCATTGATTTTATAAGTGTATTTAGAGTATTTTTCTAATTTGTTGTCTTAACAAAGCCGTTACAGCATCCATTTTGAGTGCGGTCATGAACCATTACCAAACCCGAAATCAACTTTTTTTCGGTTGGTGACATTGCACGAAATGTCAGTGTGAGTTTAAGGTTATAGCCAATGACACTGTTGGCAGTAAATTAACCGTAGCATTTTCGGCAATTTGCCGTATTTCTGGCGGAGTGCAGGAAATTTCTGAATTCATTGTGAATCACTAAGGGCCGATTCTACAATGCAAGTATATACTTAGAATAAGCTATCCGAGGTATAATTGTCATAGTTTTCTTTGTTACAACAATCGTTTCTAGGGTATTTATTCCTGGGATAACTTTATCCTTGGATTGTAGAACTGGCCCTAAGCCACATTAATTTGACAATTTCACGTGCAAACGCTTGCGAAAAATGACATTTATGGTGAGTTTACTTGATTCAAATTTAAAATTTTGTTTTAAATGTATGCTTTGCAATAAAACTGTTACCAACTGTTACAAAATTCCCTAAATTACCAAAATTGATTTTATTTGTAGTAAAGCGGTATTTGCAAATTAGAAAAAATTACATAAAAAACTCGTTTTATAAAACTTCCGAGCACTCGTTCTTCACAGTACTCCTGCCTTCGGCAGTCGTGCTGCAAACTGGAGTCGTGTCGAAATACAAGTTTTATAAAACTCGTGTTTTAATATACTATTATCTGTCCTGGATAATCAATTTGACAATCCTTTATCTTCTGAAAAATACCTGAAATAAAGAATGTAACTAAATATTTAAACTATGTATTTTCTACTTTACATGAAAGCCTAGGTCTTCTTTTCTCTATTATATAGAAATTATAAATAATTGTCCTTATTTCTTCAATTTGTCCTGGATTTATATTGCCAAGAATAGGTAATTTGCGTAGACGTTTTTTATGTGGCGAGGAAAAGGAAGTGGAAGCCGTAGTCAAATTTACTCGTCTTCCTTCATTTGCTATGGTGTGATAGCTATTCTTCCCAATTCCTGTAGCAACCATTACTCGTTGCCTATAGAACTTCACCGTTTTAATAATTTATAAATTACGTATAAATTATGTATGAATAATAGTTATGCTTACCGGTAATTTTCAAGAGTAATTTGCTAGAGGTATTTGCAGCACGTTTTCACCTTCACGTTGCATAAACTTAATTACGTTATTAATAATTTCGCGCCCTTTCTTTTAATCGTCTTTCCCTTAACACCATTTTTTTTTCGACATCTTTAATAACATGAAACACAACTAAACCCCCTGGTAACAGGACGCCGTTGCTAAGTAACCATGGCCCATCGGGATAATCTCCAAACCACTGAGCACCCTGGCAATGATGACGTGCCTGTCCCTATCTTACGTTGGGCGGACTCTAGGGGTAACGACTACCGCAGGTGTTAGCGTGGTAGCCGGGAAGCGTACGATTTTTAAACTCTAGAGTCGCCGGGATTCGAACCTGGGCCGGTCGCCTGAGAGGCGACCATTTGCTTGCGGGGCCATCCGGTCGCCTATTTACTGAGCTACGTTTATTATTAAACTGTTAAAATTATTTTCTGTAAGATTGGTAATCGAGAAATTATAATTCATTTTGATTCATTCACTCTTTAAAGCCTCTTACGTCAAGGACCATTCATAAACTCGGATTCGATCTTATTCTGCGAATACGAAGTCCACAATCAAGTAAAAATAACCTCCTGAAATAAGAAAAGTGCCCACGTATTCGCCCTTATTAGAGCTTATTAGGCTATTGCCTATACGAACTAAGAAGCTAGAAAGAGAGCAGTATAGCTATACCATAGTATAAATGCTGCAGTGGTTCGTACGCAAAATAAAATCAAATTCAAGTATACCACGCGGGAAGTGCAAGAGAGGTAATGGGTTGCATGTTACTTGCGTTAGGTTCCATTGCATTCAAACACCCAACACATTCACGCAATCGTAATATAACTTAAAGCTAATTTAGCTAATGATTTGAGACGGATTGCTGCTTCGAGACAAAACTAGGCTACTGCCAAATTGTAACACACGTTCAGCAAATTGCTAAGGAGGCTACTTAGCCTACACAGCATACACTAAACACGTTAAGAATTTAGTCTTTTATACTATCTCTTGTGGTTGAAGCTTTAAGCTAGACCATGTCTATCATGTAGCCCTATAGAAAAAATCGCATTTTGTGGTTCTGAAAAGAACCGTTTTTTTATCGCAGGTGCCATGAAATTAAGCCCTTTCGCCTCTGATGCGTCTCGTCAGCTGTATGTCTTTGGGCATGATTATCACCCTCTTGGCGTGGATGGCTCACAGGTTGGTGTCATCGAAGAGGCCGACCAGGTACGCCTCGCTCGCCTCCTGGAGCGCCATGACGGCGGAGCTCTGGAATCGCAGGTCGGTCTTGAAGTCCTGGGCGATCTCGCGGACCAGACGCTGGAAGGGCAACTTGCGGATGAGGAGCTCGGTGGATTTCTGGTAGCGCCTGATCTCGCGGAGGGCGACGGTGCCGGGCCTGTAGCGATGGGGCTGTTTGCTCCGGGCCTTGCCTCCGGTTGATTTACGAGCCGTCTGCTTGGTACGGGCCATGGCGAATAGAGAAAATGGCAAAGTTCTTTTGCGACTTGCACGGACAGAGCTAGGACGAAGATGTAACGGCCGCGATAAAAAAACAGAAAGGTTAATGTCATTTCAATTCCCCCAACTGGGGGCGGGCTGCTATAGGGACCTTCCGTCCCTCTTCAGCCAAGAACGGGAAACTCGGGATGGGTGAGAGAAAGGAGTGGTGGAGAACTTCCATTCTCTATTAAACTGTTTTGATTATTAATCGCCTTCATTAACACACTTGTTGGTTGAATAACTATTAAAAGTCTTTGTTGTTATGGGAGCTTTTACATTGTCTAAACTAAGTCACTTTCCGTACATATACATATGTATATGTATTTATATTTTTAAAGTCCCCATCAATTTTTTCTATTACCATCCCGCATTAAGTTTTAGTACAAACAGCTTACACTAACATCCCAACCCAGCCAGTGGCCACTACCATTCTGAGAACAAGTGCAGCACGGCAATGACCTTAACCCACGAAATATTATTCTTGTTAGAGAAAAATACAATCCGACACGCTATCTACTATTTATTTACAAATTTACAGTTTCACAAAGGGCCAGAACAAAAAAATGCACATTTTTCTTAGCGAAAAAATGAGAAAGCAAGGTAACCCCTCGAAACAAGCGCATCCCAAACTCTCTTAAAAAATGCAATCGGCCAATAGAAAGTCACCACACAGCGAATTTCACACAAATATTGATTTTAAGGTTTTCTTCTGAAAATTATAACGTTTTCATATTTTCCAACCCAAAAATCCACCTAAGCCACAAAATTCCCACATCCCGAACTCCCTTAAAAAATACAAACGCCAAGTAGAAAATCTCCAAACAGCGAATTTTACACAAATATTGATTTTAAGTTTTTTTTTGAAAATCATAACGTTTTCCCCATTTTGCAACCCCCAAATCCACTTGAGGCGCAAAATTCCCACATCCCGAATCTTCTTGAAATACAATCAACCAGTAGAAAGTCTTCAAATAGCGAATTTCACACAAATGTTGATTTTAAAGTTTTTTCTGAAAATTATAACGTTTTCCCCATTTTGCAACCCCAAAATCCACCTGAACCGCAAAATTCCCCCATCCCGAATTCTCTAAAAAATACAATCAACCAGTAAACTCTCCAAACAACGAATTCAACACAAATATTGATGTTAAGGTTTTTTCTGAAAATTATAACTTTTTCCCATTTTTCAACCCCCAAATCCACCTGAACCGCAAAATTTCCACATCCCGAATTCTCTTAAAAATACAATCAACCAGTAAAAAGTCCCCAAACAGCGGATTTAACATAAATATTGATTTTAAGGTTTTTCTGAAAATTATAAAGTTTTCCCCATTTTGCAACCCCAAAATCCACCTGGGTCGCAAAATTCCCATATCCCGAATTCTCTTAAAAATACAATCAACCAGTAAAAAGTCCCCAAACAGCGAATTTTACACAAATGTTAATTTTAAGATTTTTCTGATAATTATAACGTTTTCATCATTTTACAACCCCCAAATCCAAGTCAGCCGTAAAATTCTTAAAAACCCACAGATTCATCCAGATACTTCCAAAAACAAAATTCGACATTTTCCTTTTCCGCGAACATCCAATTTGCTGCAAACGCATCTCACCTTTACCCTTCTGTAACTTCGCCCTCGTGCATCGCAAACTCCAAAAACAGCTAGTACGATGAGCGTTGATTCATTCACTTTTCATTTGGATCTTTCAAAAAATATGCGATGTAACAGCATCGAATGTTTTCGTGTCCAAAAAATCGTTTTAACCCCGCATTTTCGCCCCCTCGAATCTTACATTTTCACAACCTCTCCAGAAAGTTTGCCCTTGACGAGATCTTCAAAATGATACCAACAACATTCACCTGCAATACACGCAACTTGCCAAAATTCGCGAACACTGCGTACTTTCCAAGCGTCACACAAATCGCTACTGAAGCCCCGTATTAGCGTCATACTTCCAATTCGTTAAACATTTTCTATGATAAAAATGAGTCTATTTCGCCTTTCCCACATTAATCGATCATGTCGATTAAAAATATTTTAAATTTTTTTAGAGTTAAATGACCTCTATAAGTTTATCACTATATTTCTGTACATATTTAGTAGTAAAAACATAATAAAACTTTTCCAGAGGTCACACCCTGTATCTACGAATTTTACACTCAAACGAATAGTAATCGTTAAATTGCTATTAGTATTCATTATTAAAGTAAACTTTATCGATATTTGGATTGCTACCCCAAAATTAACAACTACAGTCTTGACCTGTTCAATATTAAGAATAATAATAGTTTAAACTAAAAAGTTAGAAACATTTAAAAGCAGTAATATATAAATGCTAAATATAATATTCTATAATATTTGTATTGTTATTCAGATGATCCATATAATCCATATTAAAAATAATCCATTTTAAACTGTAACTGTATTTCTTGAACAACTCGCCCTGTAAACCAAAACTAATGTTGAAGCTAAACCTAGTACAAAAAGCTTGAAGGTAAGTTTCTTATTCTCTTTGCTAGAAAAATATTCAACTTTTTTTATTATGCAGTTATCTATATGTAAATGCTTTCACGTTTAAACGTGACATCTATATATTTTAACATAATAACTTAAATAAAATTGCATGCTGATGCTAAAGTATCCCGAAACTTGTTCTGAGAACTGCAAACATACCATTTCGATATTTTATTAGCTGATTAGCATAAACCACGCTTAAACGACTTCAGCCTACGTAAAAATTTTGCAGATATACTTTTATGTAAAAAAGCAGCATCCACTAATGTTTCACTTTACACTTTCAATGCTTTTGATGTTCACAATTCCATTAAAGTTAATAAAATACTAGTGAATTAGAAATCACTTGCAATAACAAATAATACTTGGGTAAATCAACAATTCTTATTCATGTTCTTTTAGGAAGAGCAGTCACATAAAGACGTAAATACCCACGCTAGAAATAGAATTTTTTATACTAATGGTCAATGCCCTTATTTTAGTGGCACCTAATATTAACTAGTGCTTTTTATATCGATCTCAAGTTGTCAGTATTTTATTGCTCTTACTTGTCTATAAAACTTTCTTTGCCTTTTCGCATGACAACTTGTTTTGCCACCAATTAATTGAAACTGCACACTAAACGCCTCCTATTTTACTAAATTCGCCAATCTATTAGAACCAGCTTCTACCATATTTAGTAAGAAATGCTAACTCGTCCCCTTAAGCAGCTACGTACACTTTACGATATAAATAACAACTGAGAATGTGGTGCCAAACCATTTTATTGCTCGAAGTACATAAGCAAAAAATGTAAAATTTATTTGAGCTACAAATATAATAAATACTGACTTATATATAATATGGCAAATAAAACCTTGTTCTAGCTAAACCGTTATCTTCTAATCAACGGCGAACATTATCTCTTCCTCCGAAAACGAATCTTTAGCTTTTTCTTCAGGCGAGGGTTGCTTCTTCGGATTAACTACTTGGCTGCTTACACTTTGGATAGTTTCAACAGCCGATCCCACCGGGTTTCCTTGGTTATCAGGTGAACGGGTACTCAGAACTTGGTTAATAGCATTTTGTGCACCTTCCAAAATATTTCCTGATGGAGGAGTAGACCCTTGATTTAAGGGATTAAGGCTACTAACAGCTTGTCCTGCCTGGTTAATGGCATTTTGTACGCCTTCTAAAACATTTCCAGACGATGGAGTGCTCACTTGATTTAAGGGATTAAGACTGCTCACTGCCTGGCCTGCTTGATTAATAGCATTTTGTACACCTTCCACGACATTTCCAGGGGAAGGAGAAGACCCTGGATTCAACGGATTGAAGGTGCTTACAGCTTGGCCGACTTGATTGATTACGTTTTGTACCGGATTACTTCCAGGAGCAGCAGTGGATCCTTGGTTCAGTGGGTTCAATCCGCTGATAGCTTGTCCCACCTGACTGAATATACCTTGCAAAGGTCCCCCCGCAGTTGTTTGACCCTCATTTTGCGTCCCAGGAGCAGGTGTAGATGGATTAAGCGGATTCAGGTTGCCAATAACATTAACTACATTTTGAAATGCTTGCTGAAGAGGTCCAGCTGGTGTAGAACCTTCTTCGTTTTGAGCGCCAGGTGCAGCAGTTGACCCCCCACTAAAAATTGTATTTACAGCTTGTCCCACTTGGTTGAATACATCTTGAACTGCTTGGAAAGGTCCTCCTTGTGTTGTCCCTTCATTCTGAGCACCGGGTGCAGCCGTTGAACCTACATTAAAAATGAAATTTATATATCTCTTGTACAAACATCCTCTTAAATTAAAATGTACGGTTTTATCATGAAAGCTACGAGCTAGAAACATCAATCAATCTAACTCCAAATTTTATTTAATAGAAAACAAATCTAGTAGAAGAATATGTATTTCATTAAGGTGGCAAAGCAATTATTGAATTAAAAATTGATAAAAGCATATTTCATTCTTAAAAATGTATATATATTTTTACTACATTTCTCTTTCTGAAAAGTTAGCAAATAGTTTCTAAATTACCTTGAGACCCAGCCAGCTGATTCAATGGATTTAGGTTGTTAATGGCCTGCCCCACTTGATTCGCAAGGTTTTGAAAAGGGTTGGTCGGTGTTGAACCTTCATCCCCTTCAAATCCTGGAGCATCTGTTGGACCCTGAGTGAATGGATTGAGTTGGTTGATGGCTTGGCCAAACTGGTCGACGATATTTTGGAAAGGGCCGGGTGCTGGAGTGCTTTGATCCTTTTCTCCCAAAACGGTACTTGCTGTGGTGCTCCGGTTGCGGATGTTGTTAAGGCTGGTTGCAATTCCTTGAAACCCTGAGGCAATCAAGTTTAATATATTTTGCCCCACACCTGGTCTCTGGGGCTGAGTCGCATTTACAGCTGGTTGCTGGGGCTGAGTCAAGTTGGCACCGTCGTTGCGTAGGTTTTCGACGAAATTATTTGTGACTCTTCTGACTCCAACCACTATTTCTTTTAGAACACTGTCTTTATTGCCTTTCAGCGACCCGCTATCCAAGATAGAAGCAAAGAAACTTGTAATTGTTCTATTTAACCTGTCCCATTGTTCGTTACTAATTGGGGGATTTTTATTGGAACTTTGTTCATCGACATCCAAATTGTCTATGGTTTCCCTTATATTAGTTAAACCATTATTCACAATATTTTGAGCTAATTGTATCAATAGCACTACGTTTGGATCAGGGAGATTTTCTTCAGTTGTTGATGATACTGCAGCGGGTTGTTCAGTGGAAGAATCTTTATTAGGGGAAGTTTCGCCCAAACTTTCAAAAACACTTTCATCTGGCTTGCTTGGTTCCACAAGAGGGTTAGTTTCTTCTAAATTTCCACCAGAATTTTGATTTTCAGCTGCATTGGAATTTGAGGCTTCCGCTACAGAATTTGATTTAATATCCAAATTAACTTCATAAATTTCAGGCAAAGGCAGGTGTTTATCTACTTGCAGTAAATCTTCCGGAGATAACTGAATTTTTGCATTAAGGTTTTTTAAGCTGCTGAGAGGGGCATGCTGCTCGTGATCTTCTTCAAATTTTGGTAACTGGCGAAGCTCAGAAGGACTCAACTGAATTTTTTCATTAAGATTTTTGCGGCCCACTGCATTTTGGGTTGGAACAATAAAGTGAGACTCGTAGGGAATTTCCTCGCTGTACACAACTTCAACTGGAATATCAATCGGCTTCGAGTATATCGAAGCCGACTCCACAGACACAAAGAGTACCAGAATCACAAAACACTTAAACTTCATCATGTTGCAATTGAAACTGAAGTTATTGAACTCCTGAAGCCGGCTTTATAAGAACTTCTTGTTTATGTAAAAATTTTGCCAGCATCTAATGCAAGTGGTTTAAGATTATACGCTGCTTTTATGGACTGAAAGCTCTTCATTTGCCGCTCCAACCGGTTACTCAGGTGAGATGGACATCGTTATAGCTAAGATAATCTTGCATTAGCGAGGGTCAAGGCAGAAATTTAACTGTTCTTCGAGGATCAAGTTCGCATGTTGCAGCGTCATTAAATTTAAATAATGGTGACATAAATTTAAAATATTGCAGCCAGTGTCTTTGCCCCAGGCCATTTGGAAGTTGAACAAATCGTTAGAGGAAATCTGTTGGAAGATCAGCCTATTTTACATTTTAGCTCAGAAAAATATTTGTTGTAAATGTCTAAATTAGGTCGTAAAATATCAAACAATAATTGAGTATGTTTGTTATTGCTATAATGTGATCTGCTTGACGTTCGATACTAGTTTATCTCTGTTTTTATGTTTTGCAATTAAAAATGTTTTATTGCCAGGCATTAAACTTTTAGGTCACCTGAATCCGTTAGTTCCTATTTACGACATTGCAGCTACCACGAAAAAAGAAATTTACTTGCACAATGTTACGTGCGACAGAGTATAATTAGTAACACACTTTCCACAGTGTCTATTTTGGCATTTTTGTGTTAGGTATCCTATAGATAATTTTCGGAAAATCCTACCAAATCAAACTTCATACAAAAAGGTAACTCATTTCTCTTGTAATTGCTTCAAAATGTAATCCAATGATAGGTCACATGCACATCTATTCGTAAGTATGTAAATGTGTCAGTATGTTCAGTATGATAATAAAACATTAAGTATTCCGTTCACAGAAACCTCAGACGTGTAGCTGGACAATTGCCCACAAAAGTGCATTATTTAAGGAACTAGCACAGAAAATATTCAGATAAGGTACCATTTATTTCTTCTCGCTAATAATAAGTTACGGAAGTTAAAATTGCATCGCAGTTCATTGCTACATAATAAACGAAATTATTTTCAAAATATTTATGACATTGCAATATTAAAAGATTGATTAATTTTTAGTTGAAAATCTACTACGCTGCACTAAAAGTGATTCTGAGAAAAAACATTCATCCTAAATTTTGAAACTGTTACCATGAATAAATAACAAACTATTTTGTCGATTTTCTAAAATAATTAAATAAATGCATTTTCACACCTAACGAAAAAAAAACAAAAAGTGTAATCTCGTCAAGCTTCTTAAAGCAGAATAGTATAAATACTTGAATGCGCAATTAACTGCAGACAATTCTAATATTTCTTACCTATTGTTTAAGATATGCCAGAATCAACCAAATATACCACAAACAATGCTTTTTAGTAACAATGTAACTTTCAATGTTTCCGCCTAGAAATAAATCTATCTAAATCAGTCTATAACAACTTCACTTAATACTTAAAATATTGAAGGTCGAATATGATTTCAACGCGATGGTGCCCCAATGCATAAATATTTTAAAATCCGATGTTGCTGAATATAGTAATAACATAAACTGATCTGCTACAGCCACTAGAGGATTCTTGTATTTTCTGCAACAACTCAAACAATAATTATTTAGAATCCTTTTAAAAATGTGTATGTGTGTTTGTGTACCTCCATATTACCAATATTTAATTCAAATAAATGTATTCTGTTAACCAGTCAATTATAGTTTTATCATTCCTAAAGAAAAAATCTGGTGTGATACACTCACACAACTTCCTTTTACAGTGATCTTATAATTAGTCAAAAATTTAATTTTTAATTTTTAAGCATTTGTCAAAAATTTTCAAAAATTACGAATTCTACAAAAACGGTACAAAATAGAGCGTTAGTTGAAGAGACAAATTTTCTCTAAAATCTTAAGCAGAATTCAAAAATGTAATAATATACCGGGTGTTCCATTTAAAATAGGAGTTAATAAAAAAAATAGAAAAAAAAACAAAAGAAACGCACTTTAGAAGTTTTTAACTGGAAAATCACCTATCTCACGTCAATGCACATTAAAAATGTAATAAAAATGTAAAGTTTGAAAAAAATCGTTAGAGCCGTTTTTGAAAAAATCGAAAAAAACTGAAAAATCACAAGAGTAAACACCTACTTCCGGTTATGCGATTTTCTTAAAAAGCTTGCTGTCTCATCTACATAGTACACAAAACTTATATATGAAGTTTCAACGCCATACCTCTTTTCGTTTTTGAGATATTCTGTTCACAGACACACAGACAGACAGACACACAGACAGACAGACAGACAGACACACAGACCAATGAAAAAAAATATGTTTTTTGGGATCAGGGGACTCTAAAACGTGAAGATCTGTTGAAAACTCAATTTCGAATTTTTGGGGTGAATCCAATACTTCCTTTATCGTAAAAGGAAGTAATAATTCAAACAAAGATCGGCTACTTTAGATTCCACAACACTAGAGTGTTATATCAGGCAGCACATGTGAATTGTTGATATTGTGTAGCAACCCAAAGAGTCACTACAAGGGTTATATTAATTTTCTCTTTCGAATGGTCGGTTGGGCTTTCAGATTCACTCATCTTTGGGATCATTAACTCTATTGTTATGCAACTTTTTAGTATGCTCATGATCCTGCTTTTTCTCTACTCAATTAAATTATGGAATTTCTTATTTTCAAGGTAAATTTAGCTGATTTTCTGTGAGTTTATTAGGTGTCTATAACACTTGTGATATGCTTTCGAATTTTCAGTGATCTTGTTTTGAGTAGTAGGGTTGAATGTTTTAGCCTTGTGATTGTGGCTTGATATTAGAGTGAATGATTGTGGGGTGTTATCCATTATTGGGAGTTCAGGCCACGCTAGTCACTCTTTTCGACCCAGCAGCAAAGAGTTGACGGCCGAGATTGAGCCAGCATCCTTATGGTCGTTCGCTATGGTTTATTCCCTTTCACCTAAATTTCAATTGATAGTTTTCAGGGCGTGTGTTCTGGGAGTTATACGTGTTCCAAAGTAATTTCCTCATTTTATTATCAGATACCTTTCGAAGAAAAGGGTGTGTTACAGTTCTAAACTATTCTTTCTCAATATTTGCTTTTACAATACTATGGACAAATGATCGTTGCGTATATTAGGTTGCTTATATGGTTTTGCTAATATTTGTATTCGCAATTAGAATTCCTTAGTAGGAGTACTTAATACCTAACTTTACTTGCTAAGCTGTAAGTATTTTTTGTAGCTGCCTTTGGTAACATTTAGCAAACGGATTTATCCAAAAAAGTCATAGCCATTCCGGTGCAGATTTTGTTTTCTTGGTTTGGTAAATTGTTGCACCTATCTGGTTAAATCAGGATTTGAGAGTATTTGGAAATAAAACGCCGTGCTTGCCACCCAAATCTAAGGTATGGGACTATATCTCTATCTTCACGTAGTATGGCGCTTAACCGAATTTATTTTAGGGCCTTTCCTTTTTCCAAGTAATTCGTAAAACTATCTGCCGCATATCTTCAAATGTTGAAGTAGCCGTCCGTTGCTGTTCTACCCATCTTTTGCGCTACAAATTTGTCACTGAGAAAACCATATCATCTGGTACCACGAGTCCATTCTAACTGAGACTTCTGGATTTGTACCGCAGGCATTGATTGTAATTTTATAAGTAGTAAACAAGCATCAGTTGCTGACCAATTTTACTTACTTGTAATTTGCTTTTGTTAGATGCTATAAATTGTACCTACTGTCCTTTTGTGCTTTGCAGAATCCCCAGGTACTATTTATTCATTGAATCTTCTGTAATAATTCATATACTAATCATTTGAAATGTCTGTTCGTAGTAAATCTAATGAATCTGATGTTATTTATATAATAATAATTCGTAGCTAAACTAATTGAATCTAAAGTTTGTTTTGAATATACTGAAGTTGGTGTTATTACCAGTAATTTTGAATTTATTCAGTTGAACCACCTACTGATACATTGCATTTTTACTCGTGTTACATCATTGAAATTGATTCATTACTGCAGTAGTTTTAATCGAGTCTTGTGTTGTCGCTGTACGGCATTTTGCGCCCAAATGTTTATCAGTTAGGAGGACCAGACCGGGACTCAAAATCACTGAGCAGGTCGAACTGGCCAGAGCCGTACACTCATCTAATAATTACAAATTCCGGAACAATTATATTTAATATCGAAAACAAATGGTAAAGCAATATCTTATATACAAAATAATCTACATTCCAAGCCAAAAATACTAAGAATACGCGGAAAGTTTGAGATTTTTATATGAGAGAGAGATATATCTAGAAGTGTTTTAGAAAAAAAATCAATTTTCGAGAGTGTTCAAATGCGGGTCGATTCGATTAGAGAAATTTACAACGCCGTGGCTGACTTAAAAAATATGTAGGATATTTCACAATTGAGTTTCTAAATTCTAAATTCCCGGACATGTAATATATTTTAGCAGAACTACGTCGTATTTTTTATAGAGCCTTGTTTCGAACTTGTAGGTAACACTTTATTTCTAGATTAATTGCAACTGGTTCATTTTCTTGAAATACCTGTGTGCAGCACAAATGCTTTTAGCAGGTAGCAAATTGCAGCATGAGAAACATCAGCAATACTTGCATGAGGTTATGTTGAGTAGATAACGAGTAACTTGTAGGTTTAATAAGCATAACCGATGTAGTTAACAATACCAACTACTTTATAAATTTTAGAACACCCAATAAAATATACAAGCATACATGTAAAAATGGTACAATTATGTACGATGTTCACGAACACAATGCTTATTACATAAAACACTGAACTCTTAACTGGGCGATTTACTGTTTACACAATTCACAAAGTGTCTGACGTTAAAGGACGATTAATCGAGATTCATAGCGTGAAATTTGACCAACGCTGTGCAGTTGATCAAAGTGATCGAACTGGAAAGACAATCTAGATCTGAAAATTGACCAGATCCTCCAGAAAACTCAAAGTAAGCAGACTGGAATCGTAATACGTAATTCCCTGACGCCAGACGTCTGTCGTTATATAGCTTTCTGTTATGCAAAAAGAAGGGGTTATTTATTATCACTCGCTGCTACATACCGTTTGGTATATGATCCGGGCACCGGATATCGGGTTTGTTGCTTCTGTTTGCGTCAATAGTCATTAAAATGGACCAGCGTGAAGCCGGAACTCGGACTCGCCTCTGCACTTTATTTCAGCTGAATAGCTGAACCCTTTTGACTTTTCAGGAAACGTGATTCTTCCTTTGTACACCTATTAGCCGGATGCTTCCATGTTGTGAAAATATGGAGCAGTCTATGGAGATAATGCAGTTCATTGGAAAGTGTACCTATATCAACACTTGACAATTTGAGTGAAACGGCGGAAACATTTTGTTACCTCGTGGTGCAAGCGCGACGTACACAAATTAGTTTTGATGTTACAAGGTTCTGCTTCATCCCATCTGCCAATTGCTTTCAAAACACTAATGAGTTTAGCTCGTGCATCTGCACATCGAATTTCACTTTATTAATATCTTTTATACTCAATCCGCAGCGCTTTTACGACTTCACACTTGAAAAAATCCTGAAGATCTTTGAAAGTTTGCTGTAGCTCCGCCACATTCCTAAATTTAGATCTTTGGACATAAAGATATTTTACGTAATGGTTCGATATCTATTTAGAACTAACGCTTGCTTGATAAACAACAATCAACAAATTACCAACGTTAAGTAGCCGTAACACCAGTACAGCAGAAGCATGTTATTAAGATTTCTTTGTTATTGTAGCTCAAAGGATACACCGTTTTCTACATTTCTCCTAAAATACTATTAACTATCCAAATAACCTCCTCAAATATAGATCTATATCTAGATTTATAAAAAATAGGTATTAAATGCTTTAGCAAAAATATTCATTTCAGCTCTCTTTTTGACTACTATAAACTAGACATTAAGAAAATATTAAACCCAAAACATACGGGAGATTCATATAGGTGGCTCTTCGATTTTTTACAAAATTTCCAGTATAATATTAACTTTCGAATTTGGATTGTCTTTATTTTCTGCGATACTTATATTTTCTATTTACCATTTAAAAGTTGCAACTTACGACTAGAAGATAAAAGCGGGATTTTTATATGTTGATTATAAGGAAGATTAAAAATAAACTTGATGGCGGGAGCCCATGAAAAATTCCGTATATACTGCACTTTATAAAACTAAGTACATTTGAACTACAATTAACTGCATTATTAGTTCATGTGACTAACAGTGAAATCATCAGCTACACATATACGAAAATATGTAATTTAAACCAAATGTAGACATTAAATTGATAGGTGACATTAAAATGACAATGGGACAAGTTAAACAAAATGTCGAATGTAAATTTTAAACTTAAAAAAATACAGTTCTATGTGAACAAAAACCATACTACAGATTAGATAAGTTTTCTTGTTTTCAAATGGTCCACTAAAACATTTATGATCAAGAAAGCTATGTTTTTTTTACAAAAACTTAGGTTTAATTAACCTACACTGTTGCATAAGTTCCCAATACAAGAACATGAAGTTTTCCTTTTAAATGATAATGATCCAGGTACACTACAAGATAATTTAGTCTGGCACGATCCTATAGTCTATTTAAGTGCATATACTTAGCTTAATATTAAATGCTGCATGCTGAAGACAAACTGGCCAGAAAGCAATCCGAAGAAACCAGTTTTAATGCATTTTTAGATGGAGTACTCGAGTACACTAAATTCACAAGTGTATTTATGGCCGCTTTTTAGATTTTATCTAATTCGAAACACTTGTATACACTTAATAGTTGCCGCTATAAATTCATGCAGTTTTTGTAAAACCCTGCATTTATTTTAATTCGTCCTCACTTATTAGAAATGCCATTGCTGTATTCTTATTTGCAACAATAAGTTTTAAGAACGTCTGTTTTTATATAATTTGGTACTATGTTACTTTTCTGCTATGTAGGAATCACATAAAAATAATTAAGACTGACTATAAAGTAGCATTGATTGTTACCTATTGGTTTCTAAAAATACGCGTTTATTTTAAAATGCAATGTATGAACCGTAATTTTATTGTATTGAAAAATAAGCATTACAAATAACAACAGGAAATGTAACATGTAATAACTCACACACTTGCTGTAAGCTGAAGTGTTTATACTATTTGATAAAAAAAAAAATTTCCTTTGTAGAATACATGATTTTTCTACGTACTGAGTAACGTTCCTATATTGCATTTTAAAATAAACGTATTTGCACATGGTATGGACGTAGTGTATCCGTAGAAACCACATTGCGCGTTATAATAAATTCACTGTATATAAATATAAGGTGTTTTATAACGTACGGAGGAGATTGAAAGAGTAGCTAGAGCGAACCAAAATAAAGATATTTTTTTATTAAACTTTTCACCAAAACCCAACACGAAGAAAGTTACAGCAAGTTAAAGTTGAATAAATTAAAGAGCATTCTTTACAAACTGGGGTCGTAATTTACGTTTTAAGTTTAAGTAGGGTGTCGCTGGACGCCTAAAGTCGGGGTAACTGGCAATCCTTTTAATTAAAATACACTTGGACACGAAGACTAAAGCTACTGTTGCGAGATTAATAAGAACACTTAAGTACAAATACTTGCATTTATTTTTCTGCCGTTAACAGAACACTTAAGTTTAATACCGTTGCTTCTTAACTTTACTTATTAACTTCTTCTTATTAACTAACTAAATTCTAAGTCCAGTTTGACCAAGAAAACTCGGTAGGCGTTTACAAATTTCCAAATAAGCCTATCACAGCAGTTCTAATTTTTTTACTTTTGGCACGTACATACGGACGTGACGGTTCATAATACTTCTATGAATTTGACAAATTTGAAGCTTTCACACGATGAAATTTGTCAAGCTCGATCCCTCGAAAATTATTGCTAATAAAGTTTTACAATGCTGCTACAAGAATTTGCCCCCTCCGGTACGAAATTGTTACGATCGAGTTACAACAGTTGCACTTCTGATCACGTTCTGGCCATATACCTTTGCCTAATTTTTCGGCGTACGAAGTAAACCCTCCATAAATTTACTCTAATCTATTCGTGAGATTGAAATATCTCCAGCTTCCTAGAGAAAGGCACGTTTCTAAACACCGGCTAACATTCGCTTGTTGTAATTTTAATATTACATTTTTCCTACGAATTCTACCTTAAAATGTTTATGATACAAATGGCTTATAGCTAACTAAAGTACAGTTTCCTACAACCGCGTATAGTTCATTTTATTAAAGAACGCAAATCGTAACAAGGGTATATTTGAGAGTTAACTAAACAATGTTGAGTTAAAAAAATAATAAAAAGTAAACAACATAAAAATTATGGCTATTCAAATGTTTCTTTTAAATTCTTAAACATTGGTTTGCACTAATGGAGAACCGCAGCATATTTTATAATTACTTAAAAAATATGTAAAGGGGTTTACACGAAACTTCCCCTGCGCGAATTTGATCAATTTGCAAATTAAAAAAATGTATCCGGCTGAGGTTCGAACTCTGATCTCCGAGGCTAATATATCGAGCCAGTTTCTTGTCCGTCGCTAAAATAACTGACCCACGGGCATATTCGAGTTGGGCGAGTTTCTGCTGCGTTATAAAGCACCATACTATTTTGTCCAATTTGTGATGTTTACCCTGTATCTATTAGATCTTATTTTCGACAATGATAAAGCCTGAGCTATTTGCAAATTATCTTTAGACCAGGGAAGTAAAAATGTAGTCCGCTGACCCTCTGCTACGCGGTTAAAATAACCGAGCTACGCGGTTAAAATAACCGAGCCATGCATTAAAAAGCCTGATACTATCCTGTCTAATTTGTGATATTTACCCTGTATCTGTTAGGTCGCATTTTAGCAAATAATAAAGCCTGTGCTATGTACAAATTACTGCTTGTATTTATTTCTTATGTAAAGCAAAAATGAACAAAATTTTATTATTTTAATGTACTGACCCTTTATATATTTCTCCGAAATTTTCTCGGTTTCATGCAAGATAAACATATAATATGCATGCAAAATATCGTCTTCTTCCAAGAAATAGTTTTTGAGTTATACGGCCAACAGACAGACAGAAGGACAAGCAGACGAAATTGAGAAAACCATTTATTCGTCATCTACGGACCCTGAAATCTGAAGATCTGAAAAAATCTAAGAAGGTAATTTTTTTGCTATTACAATACCTTCTTCATCTTTTAGACGAGGGAAGTAGCAAGTAGCAGTAAAAATTTGTTTGAGTGTTAAATTATTTAAACTTCATAATTAAGATGCATCAGCTATTAACTGTTTAAATCGACTTAAATGGCTAACTACAGTAACGAAGAATATGTAGATATGATTATTATGGAGGAAGAACTTTTAGAAATGGGTGATGCTGATCAGGGTACAAGTACACGCCAATTTTATCACCAAGTTGGAGTTTCTCTATCCTTTGTTTAGCGCACATTGAGCAGCAATGGTTTGTACCCCTATCATCTGCAAAAGGTGCAAGGACTTGCCTCTACGGATTATCCGCTGCGACAGAAGTTTTGCGAATGACTGCTAAATCGTACTTATAGAGAAGCAGAATTTCCAATGCACATACTAGTGACGGATGAATGCTGTTTTACTAGGAATTGTGTGCTCAACTTCTACAATTCTCTCATATGGGTTGATTAGAATCGGCACGCGATCCGCCAGAATAGCTTTCAGCAGCGTTTTAGTTTGAATCTGTGGAATGGCATTTTAAACAACACCCTAATAGGGCCTTACGAATTACCAGCACGACTTAATGACCATTCTTATTTGTAGTTTTTACAAGAACTTCTGCCAAAGCTCCACAAAGATGATCCTTCACCTGTGCGCCGTACCATGTGGTTTATGCATGACGGTTGTCCTTCACATTTTAGTCATGCTGTACGAAATTACCTTGACATCATCTTTCCGCAAAATGTATCTGTCGGTGTGGATTCATTTCATGACCCCATACAATTAAGATGTCAACCCAGTGGACTTTCTTGTGGGGTTTTATGAAAGAATTGGTATATGCGACCGAAGTTGCTACAATCGACGAATTGCGCCGTCGCAACGCTGCCACAGAGCAGTTACGCCAACAATTTTCAAGAGTATCGGAAAACTGGATTTGTCGAGCGCAAAGGTTGTAACGCCCCGTTTCAATAGCGCGTTCTAGTAATTAGCATATTCTTTCTGACCACCTTAATTTAAATAATATAACAAAGGAATTTAGGTTTATCTCATAAAGCATCGGACGTCAGAAATAAAACACCTGCAGGGATTTTCTGGTCGAAGCACGCTAGCTTGGTTTTTCCTAAGTAGGCTCGCTAGCAAACAGTCGAGTTTCTCAATTATTGATTTTTTATGAAGCGCCCTCACGGATCTGAAATTCTAGGAAGAGGCCAAGACCGCTCTTATTTAAATAAACAAAAACCCCCAGCGGCATTGTTGGCTTTACAAACCGCCGTAAACAGCATTGGTAAGAATTCCTCTTCTAGTTAAATTTTGTATACCAATTTCGATATTTAGACCGGTGTCTATGCGGTGTCCTTAAAGTTATTCTACTGTAGCTCAAAGAAAAACAGGGCCTTCCATTTTTAGCTCCTACGTGCAAGCTGGTTAGAAATTCCAGAATGCCAGGCCGCGTTTTTGCCGCAGTTAACTGCTCTCTTTGATAGTGGCGTCCTTGGATTCTATAAAGTAATCAGCCAAATCCTGCTTAGAAGTCCTATTTGTCAAGATGCAACATACCAGGATCTTCCCCCTCCCGATCGCTGGACATAACATCGAATTATAAATGTAAGTATATGCATTTCTCAGCGTTTTATCGACAAAGGCAGTTTCCGCAAATATAATTAATTGTTGCTAAGGTCTTAAAAACTGAAATTGAAGCGTGTTTAATCACTCCTTTTAATTAATCAATTAATAACTCTAAAGAGCAAGTGATTAATCATTTCCAAATTGCTGAAATACGTATGTACCCAAAACTCACTGTCGCCACGTCCTTTGGACGTTGTGTTCACATGTGAAATGCGATATCACAGGTGGCGATCTTGAGTTGTAACCTGAGCTAATAATTGGCATACTTTGTGATTAAAATACTTGGAAGTTGATCCCTATTCATCGTTTATTTATTTGTTGGGCAAATGTCCTACAAATCTACGTTGCTGTCACTTTAGCCTTCATGGCTTATGTATGTAATTCATGTGTTACTACGATTGTTTGGGTTTGATTAAATGCCCCTATTGCTGATAATATATTGTATTCTTTCCCCAACCCCGTCACCTGTACAATTTATATAGGTATGCATCAAAGCAATAAAGGTAGGTGGTGTGTTATTAATTAGCTAGATTTGTTTTCTATGTTGTGAGTAACGACAAGGAACCAAAATTTTCATAATTCTACTGCTCAATTTAAAGCCTGAAGTATTTTCTTGCCTGGTCCTTACACCACGCCATATTCTATGAAGATTTAATGAGCTAGCCCAGGCCGTGTCCAACCTTCGTCTAAGGGAGCGGTACAATGTGCGTTGAACTGCAGGGTCAGAATTTCGAAAATGTAATGTGAATGTTTTTGTTATAGTGAATTGTTTTTAGCTTATTTAATAATAAAATTGTAATTTATACAATAACGTTTTCTGTATTTAGAAAGGTATCTTATTTTTACTATGTGTTTTTTGTATAATTTTAAATTAAACTACCTTAACAGCAAAATTTTCAGGTGTACGAAATATGTTTCTACGGAAACGAAAACGCAATGATATTCTTTTTAATTTTTTCTCAGTAATACCCGCGGTATTGAATGAGTGGGCATTAATTTAGAAGAAATTTAAATTGCTGTTATTTTTATGTTATTGGGTTTTGCCCAAGTTTGTTTAAAGTTGCACTTTTACTTTAGTAAAACACAAGTAGATTGCTCATCGGGGAGTCTTAAGCGGGGCTGCAAATTTAGAGTTTACCTCTAACGCTGCTGGTGGAGAAAAAGCGTTGTAACCCACCTAGGGTAGGAGGAAAATACTTAATAGCACTAATTATTTCTAATTTTTAAATATAGTCACCACCTAACTTTGCACACTTTTTCCACTTTTCTGGGAGTTGTGATATTCCTCTGGAATACATATATTTTTCTGTTCAGGAAAATAACTGCTAACACCCCGTTGAGGTTCTATGTCAGAATAAAACCGGCCACCGTGTAGGTTTTTCTTTAAGTTTCAGAATAATTAATAGTCACAGGCACCATCTCGGGACTATACTTTTTCTGTATAGCACGATATAGTTTCTCAAGTGTTATAGAATAAGCAGTGGCGGTGATTGTATTACCTTTCTCCATTTAACCAATTACAAACATTTCTGGTGGTCAAAGAAACCGTCACCATAAGCTTGTCTGTAGACGTTTGTATTCGAAATTTTTTAAGGCGGCAAGCCCTTATGGGCCCACTGCATTGATTCCTGCTTGTACTCAGAATCGCAATGATGGACTCAGGTTTCAGTAAATCCAAACACTCTGAATAAAGATCTCGACGACAAATTTTTTGTTCAAAACGCAAAGGTCTTGGAACCCGTTTGGCTGACACCTTGCTCATTCAAGCTTTTCATAGAAAATGTGTAGGCTGCTCTATTCGGATATCCTCAACGCCACAGCGGCCTCTGCTATCTTCAAACGTCGATTTTCAGAAACCACCGACTCTACCTTTCTGCGCATTTTAGAATTCACTGCAGTTTTCGGCTCTTTTTGGTTATGGATCGCTTTCTACTGATCCACGAACCCTATGGAACTCTTTTGACCAGTATACAAGCTTGGTCAAATCAAAGAGCATCACTATAACTGTCAACATCCTTTCATGTGTAATTTTCGTTCTGCGGCTTTCCAAAGTTAAGGCTCATAAGGACAGGGGGTAGGCAACACATTTTACAAGAATACAATATTTGTAATGTAATAAACTTGTAATGTTATTTCTGTCTGTCTGAATCAACTTGGAAGATGCCTGGCTACATTAATATGAATCTTAACTATATTACTTGCGGTTTACCAATATGTTGTGCTTATATACAATTTTGAGCAGGTAGAAATTAATAAAATGTGATTTTTCAATTGACTAAATATTAACTACAAGAGTGGCACTTTTTAAAAAATGGTGATGTACAAGGGTGTATAAACACAATTAATACCAAAATCAATATTGACAATATACTTTGACATTCAATTAAACCCGGAATCATTCAAAAACCGTATCTAAATCTAACAAAATTACTAAACACGGTACCAAAATGCCCCATTGCGCTCTGCTCAGGTAGACGGATATTTAGCCTAGAGCGTTTTAAGCTAAACGAGCAGATTAGAAATCCGTGAAACGCAACAGATTACACCTGATTAGGTCTCGTTCTTCATTTCAAATGCTGATTTTACTTAGAAGTTAGATATGTCATAATATCCACCGAAATTGATGACATTTTGTTTTTCTGTATAATAAACATAGTAGAGTAAAGACATAAAAAATATTGCTGTGTAAACATGAAATTTTTTGACAAATGCTTAAAAATTAAAAATAACATTTTTGGCTAATTATAAAATCACTGTAAAAGGAAGTACTGTGAGTGTATCACACCAGATTATTATATAGTGTATTAAATTAAAAATCACAGCTATTTTGTTTTAATCACAAAGAATTAATTGTTATAATTATACAATGACGTAACGTAACAAAATCGAAACTATATTTTTTTGTCGCAATCATTAACACACCGTTTAACATTAGTTAGTTGGATTAGAAACGGCTTTTATAACACTGCTGTGAAAAGTAATGACGTTTGACGTACGAAATGAAATTAAGTACCTACTTATTTGTCAAATTGAAGTATAAGAATATCAAATCAATACAAAGATTAAATAAATCTGGAAGAACGGAGCTTTACCGAGTTCATCTACCCCAATCTATACCATAAAATCGGTGGTCTCTTTCTTTGTGTGAATCTTTGTTCGGTATCTCCTCTGAAGATACTGGACCGATTAAATTGTATGATTGCTTAAAATTTTGCTAATTCTTAGACTTACATCGTAGGCCGGTTTTTATCATATAAACAACCATTTTACAATAGGTCGAGATATTTCGATAAATTGTATTCATCTTCCGATGTGGCTCATATTCAGAATATATGTTAGTTACGGAGAATAAAATATTTTTACAAAAAATAGACCCGGTAAGTGGTGCTGGAGTCGAGATATTTATGGTCTAATTTTGCTCATATTCAGAAACTGTGTGCACAAAAACAAATTATTTTTGGGCAGCACAATGTTTGCCGGGTCAGCTAGTCCATTATGGATAACCATTTTCTAATTTCCCAAACGTTCAACTGGAGAATGCGATGTCTGTCATGGTATCGCAAGATAATATTTTTTTTATTGCTACTGCTTTTTGATATATTGTTATTATCAACGCCAGGTTTAATTTTATTAAAAAGTTTGTAATTCAAACACCATGCATCTGAATATAAACATGTACATGTTGAAATCGAACAATAAAGAAAAATGAAAAACGGTAGAGACAGTACATAATTAATCGATGAATCAGACCATATTATTGTGAGTCAACAAGTGATTTATTAAAATTGATTTACTTGATTCATCATTTAAAAATTATTATCGATTCTTACGGCATTTTAGTATATGTAAAATGAATTCAAGTTGGTTACTATTAGGCCAAAAGATATTTTTTTTATTATAATGCAGTCCCAATGATCGTAGGTACCTACAAACATTTCAGATACTGTATTTTATTGTATTAGTTGATTTGATTTATTCGAATAAATAATACACAGAAATAATACTTCAAAATATGAATTGGTTAATATATTGGTATTGCGTTTAGCTATGGAGAATGTATATTGTATACGTAAATATTCACAACACTGCCTGCCAATTGCTAGAAAAACTATTTGTGAAACATTTCGTTGATCGGCAAACTAATCCTTTTCCAGGAAAGGTCATTATCGCTTAGGAATGCAGGTAGTCTGAATGAAACCTCGGACTTCAGCAACCGTAAGGATGGTTGCCTATTTAATGTCAAGTAGGAGTAATCACAAGTTCCAGTCTCTCTCCTTATGGGCCTTAAGACTTTTATTACGCTTCAGTATTCTAATATAACTAAACTCAGATTTAATGGAAAACTAATACACAAGAAAGAAACGATATTCCATAAATCCATGAAGTTTTCCACAATAACTGTTAAATAGTGTATTATTGACGATATAATGACGTTTGCGTAATACTAATTTTCCCGCTGCTGATCATGTAAGTCAGTGATACAGGGTGATTATATTTGTTTGCTGCTTTCACTTGACAACGGAACTTAATACGAGTATTATTATTAAGTTTCTATAATAATAAAATTAGCAAAACAAGATGCCGACTTAGACGTTTTGTTTATAATTTCAAGTGTTTATGTGACATGTGACACTCACAGGTAGCACGACTCACGAAAATTAAACCTGGTGACAGGTGACAAACAAAACAATTTTTTTTAAATCTTGGAAAATTTCGATAAGCAGCAAGAAAAATATAATAAGATAACTCGGAATGTATCGTCTATTATCATTTTCGGCAAGCAATAAGCCGCGGCTTCGCCTTGGCTTGTACTTACCTACCTTAAATGTTAATAGGTCCTTACATTCCTTGTTACTTAAATAGCTATTATTTTTATGGCTTAGCTATCTAGTTTACCAATCTAGTGCCCCTTGCATTTGTTTAAAAATAATGTAATTAGCGCATTTCCAATTTTATGGATTACTTTACGTATTTACATTGTAATGGCCCTTTCCAATTTTGCCGCTTGCGGCGTTAAACCTCCTATTGATTGCATGTGTATTCCTTTATATTACTAGTACCCTAAATTTTTTAGTAGAGCTAACTTCAATCCGTAGTTCTGGAAGCGACGCGAGTCGAAATTTTGATCCTCTTTGCTTTTCGACGAGCTAAGGTTTAGATGGAAGAGAAAAGAAAGTTTACCACTTGATTTGAATCTCGCCTTGTGGTTGGGCAGCATCTAGCTTTTAAGAATTATTACGCTTTTTTGACTGATGAATTGCTTGCTCCGTGTGCTGCTCAATAAAGTTATATTATTATTATTAGGTATATGTTAACAATTTTTGACTATTTTAATTAGATTTGAATTTAAAGAACGTTCTTTTACAAATATCGTAAAGTTTACATATAAATTTACCACTCAATTATGTCATAACTAATATAATAATTTTAATATAAAAGGTCGTAATGATTAATTTAGTTATCAACATTATTTTCAAACAATTAAATATTTAACAACGTAACTATAATAATGTCTTTATAATCCATTAATTACTTTATCTCTTCAAAATGTTATCATAATTTTTATAACTGATGAAGCCAATATTATTGGCGAAACGTTTTACTATTAAATTGATTACGACTTATTGATTTGTATTATTCCTCAAATATAAATCATGCTAAATTTTACATAATAATTGACTTAAAATCTCCAAAATTTCCAAATTATTATTATTATTATTATTCAGGGATTTGATCCCCAGTCATTATTCTATTGAGTGCAAGAAAGTATTCCCAGCTTTTCTGAAGCCGGGTAGCTGTAATTTCAACCAACATGCAGACCGTGAAAATTTAATATTTCATTGCACATGCTTCTTGGACCGCTATCAACTTTAGGGTAGGTTTGTTTTCCTTTGAGTAAGCGTTGCTAATTAGACGATGCGGGGTTATAGGCCCGCTAGGCTTCGCTACATTCTGTTGGCTTAGAAACGCTGAAATGTGCTCTAGAGCATTGAATCTGTCACATGGATCACTCCCGCTTCTCATACTTGTAAACTGTTTCGCGGAATCCAAAGACTTTTTTGCATCTGAGAAGATCCGGCATCTAGAGAGAAAGTGTCTGCGAGTTTTTTGTTTCCTTTCTTATGAGTCCTCCCGGTGATACTGCCTCGGAAATTCTGAATGCCATGGCTGAATTTAAACATTATTTCTATTTTGCAACATTATATATTTAATCGTCAGGTGTTGGTAAGGTAATAACAAAGAACGTTCTGTTTAAACGATTAATACAGCTACCGAAAGGTAACTAAAAGTTATTTTGATATGACTTATTTCGAAGGCCTATCGACAGACTTGCGTTTTATATTTTATCTTAGTGATTAACCTTTTGCCAGTGCCTGAAAAGCTGAATGCCAGATAGCAGTCGTTTTTCTCTGATAAACCTGCGTAGTTTTATCAATTATATTACGATTACGAACACGTAATTTACTTACGAGCCAAAATATAATCACTTTTATTTACTATTTAACTTTTTTTTATTGTTTTCTTATACCTAGCATAGCTTTTGTATACAGATTGGTGGCGGAAAATGTGAACATGTGTTGTCAAAACACTGAATCCTATGATACTAGATTTTAAATCGTATATGTCTATTCCTGTCTAACGCATACAAAGCCCATAAACTGTATTCTAGCACATTTGACTGCCTATGCTCACATTATCCACCACAAACCTGTATATTAACATGTTACTTCCTGGGTTACCTTAAATTTAGCAACCCAGTTTAGCATGTATGCGCCCGTTTTAAATTGATTGTACCATTGAACCCCAGGTTCTGTTGCATTGATGAGCCTGATTTTATATTTACGCGTCTAGGCCGCTATTTACTTTTATATTGTTGTTTTATGCAACTGTACCTACACAGTTTAGTAATTAAAGCCTCGTTATTGTTCTCGCTTTTAGAGTATAGATTAGTGTAAGCTGGAGGCCGTTCACGGTAAGTGAGTTATTTAGACTGTGAATTAGACTGGTTTTGTTGTTATCATGGTTGAAAACTGGCGCTCTCCGGTCACGTGCTTTATTTTAATTCAATTATTAACCTTAAGAATCAGCGCCTGAACTACAAATAGCCAAAAGTTTTAGCTAATACGGGATTTGAACGTCTTTTGTTGACGATCGGCACAACTTAACATTATCTGTCACTGTTGCTGAGAGTGAAAGAACATTTTCCATGTATGACGCCAGAAAAACTTTCAAATCTAACTATAATATGTATTGAAAACGACATTGACATAGGTGTAAATGATACTGTAAAAGAATTTGCAATAATAAAATAAAAACAAGTTGAGTTTGGTTGTTAAAAGGTAACAAATGTTAATTTCAATAATGTAATTGATGTTTTGATGTTATCAGATTAATAATAAAGAAAAATGTTTGGTGCATATTAAACATATTTCTCTATTTAGCTTCACTCAACTCAATGGCTCAGCTTCGCTAACCACCTAACTCGCAACTCATATATTGATAAAGGGGGCAGCAAATGAGGCCTTGCACCCCGGTTGTGGATAAGCTAGAAACGTCCCTGGGACTCTTCAAAATGAAAATAGCTCTGATCATGCGTACGGATTACGCTCCTGGAGCAGCAAATGTTCATCTTTAGTTATCTAATACAGCATACAAAATCGCATAGATATGCCAAAGTACACCAAATTTGCTTTATCCGATATAGATACAGATATCATACTAATTCATATTTGTATTTAATCCTTTACCCTTCTCAAGACTGTAGCTCCTTTAAGACGCATTTCCGGACCTATGTTTATAGGAACATTTGTCTTATTTTGATGAGTAGTATATTTGTGTTTCACCAAAAAAAAAAAGGGTAACAAACTTTAATTAGTGATAGTAGAAAATCTTGAAAGCTGCAACTTCACAGCCGTGTAGTACGGGAACGCGATTTCAGCGAACGTGCATTTCTCTACTCAAATTACTTATATCAACGCCCCTGCAACCACACCAAATCTGTCCACATCGTTTTCTAACATCCGCTATAAAAATCAAATAGCAGTTTAAACTTTAGATAAGAGTAAAAAGAAGCGACGATAAGGAAATGCGTAAGGTTCAAAGCATAAGCATCTAAGTTAATATGTTAAGATATATCAACGATATTGTGTAGCAGAAAATAGGGAAGATTTATAAAAAAATTGAATGATAGAGCAAAAATTCTAACCACTACCTATAATACGAAATAAACATGGAATAGAAAAAATTATAGAACAATTAAAAATTGAATTATGTAAGTAAAGGGGGTTTTTATTCTAAGGCAGATCTATTAACTTCTAATGTATAACAACTACAAAATAGTTTACAAAGATTTTGATCTAGATTATGTGATTAAATTCTTGTGAGGCATGGACCACGGCCAAAGCAGACAAGAAGAAAATTTATGGAGATGTGGTGCTACAGAAGAGCAATGAAAATATGGTGGATACATAAAGTAACCAATTTGAAAGTCTTGGGAAGGGTAGACCGAAGATTTTAGATTTTAGAAGCAAATTTAAAGAATCTGTGAAGGGCTTTACTCGAAACATCCGTCGCAAGTGGAAACATACAGTAATAGGCATTACATCGATTTGCAAAAAAAAAGATGCACCCGTTGGGATTCGAACTCGCTCGCTACCTGGCGGAGGCCGATTGCTATTTTTACTCAGACGCGAGGTTAGACACGGAGGCGCATTTATTACGTTCGCTTAAGAAGGCACTGACTTTGCGATGTTCACCCTGTATCTTTTCGGTCCCATTTTCATCGAGGGTAAAAACTTGAACTATTTGCAAGATATCAGTTTTATCTATTCCTGAGTTAAATGGACAATCAACAATACGTTATTCTTTAAGGTGATCGTCCTGAATATATTTGATCGAAATTGTATTCGGTTTTGAGCCAGGTACATATAATCCGCATGCAACATATCGTCTTTTCCCAACGAATAGTTCTGGAGCTATACCGCCAACAGGCAGACCGAAAGAACTGAAAAAACATGTTTTTCGTCATCTGTCCCTAAAACGTAAACATTTAAAGAAATCTCGGAAAATAATTTTTTCACGACTATGATACAACCTTCGCCTTTTCGCCTTCAGAGAGAAAGGTAATAAAGAAAGCCATCCACCTTACACCACATTCTAAGACAAAACGACTTCTGAAAAATGATTATGAACGGAAGAATATAAGCACTGCGAAAGTAAGATCACGATTACAATGCATAGATCAAATAATACACAACTCTAAGAGCAATATCGTGAAATGAAAAGAAATAATGAAATAATAAGACGTGTAAACTACAACAAATCACCTATAAAAGCTGATGACCAAAGAGGTAGAGAGACCAGTGATTTACCAGATAAAACTCCGACTAGGCGGTTCACATATACTATTTATATTATGTAGATTGAATTTCAACTTGTTCTAAAAATATGATAAAACCATTTTAAATATTAATTCTTTGCAAATACGGAAGAAAAAAATATACAGTGTACGTTTTTAGGCAAAACTTCTTGAATATTTCTTACAGCTTTATAGGGTGGCAAAAAATTTGATCTTCTATATTCTATACCTTAATTCATATGTCGCTAAGGGCTATTTTTAACGCAGTAATTTTGACTAAAGAAGAGTACACTGTACTACATAAGAAACCAAATCGGATCTAAACGGAACTAAAGAAGGAGTAGGAATAATAGTAAGAAACGAATCAATAAATGAATAGTGAACTGATATCCAGTAAACTCAAGAATGAAATTAACTGAAATAGAACTAGAAACAAGATTAACAGTAATACAAACATACGGACAAAGAAGATAAAGAAGAATATATAAAAAGAAGAAACCATTCAGATAAAGAATTAATGAAAGCAAAAACACACAGTTACGGGAAACCCCCAGAAATACATGACGAACATAAAAAGAGTAATAGAAAATTCTGGAGCAGTTGAAATCACTAAAAAAGAAGAGGAATGAACACATCAAATTCGTTAAAGACCACGCAAGTAAATTGCGCTCGAATAAAAATGAAAATGTAGAAGCCTAGAGGAAATATTACGGAACCAAATTCCAAAAAGGCACACATACAACACAAGAAGAAATAAATATAGAGGAAGATGAAGAAGAGTATAAAGAAACAACATACCAAAAAGTAGCGGAAGCGAAAAAGAAAATTAGAGTAAGCAAAGCGAGCCACTCCAAAGAGATAGTATCTGAGATGTAAAAAATAGGAAATGAAAAACTGCAGAAGTGGCTGATACAAATAATCAACAAGGCATGGGTAGAGAGCCGAATCCCAAACAACTGGGAAAAAAATACAATAACCCCAATACACAAAAAATGCAATTAAAACGAATACGAAAACTAAAGAGCAACATGTTTAACTCTAAAAATCTATAGTTAATATTAAAAAAAAATTCAAAACGAAATAAGAGAGAAGATAAAAGACGTATATGAAGGATGTAGGGCAAGTAATAGGGAAGCTAATAGAAGGCAGAACAGAATCTAAATCAGCTCTATTGTTGACGTTCATAGAACTTAAAGCAGCACTTGACACAGTCAACAGGGACAAATACGGAATTACCTAAAACCACTTAAAACAACAACAAAGTTAATACATTCGATAAAGAGTACAGTAAGGACCAAAAAGGAAATAGCAAGCAAAATCAGAAAAGCAACTAATATATACTACTCAATTAACAAAACAATATTAGGAAAGAAGACAAAACAACCATAAATAACACAGTAGTAAGCCCAACATTATTATATGCGATAGAAGTCCTTCACACAAAGTGAAGTTAACGGTGATGGAAATGAATTGCTTAAAAAAAGTTACAAGGCGTAACGAAACTAAATAGATAGAAAGATGAAACAATCTACAAAGAACTGTAGTAAAAATTGATGAGGAGAAAAGGTGAAGAAAAACAACTAACACGGTATGGGCATATAACTAAAATGGACCCCAACAAAAAAAACAATACCTAGAAGTTAAATCATCAAGAAGAACACCACCAGCACGCCTTAAGGAAAAAGCTGAAGAATTTTAAAGGAAAAATATTAAAGAAGCACTTCACAACACTGGAAGAAAACCAGAAAATAGCAGTTTATCTCAAGAGGTGAAGAAGTTGGATGGAAGCACAATACCCGACGCCATAAAAGCACAACAACGGAAAGAGAAAAAAGTAGAAGAAACTGACATTAATGCATCATATATTTCATTTAACTTGGATTTAATATTTAATAAATATTTTCTATATACGAGGCCTGTTTTTTATAACTCCCGTTTTGATATTAAAAAACACAAGGACAATTTATTTTAACAATTTTATTTTTACATGAAAGCCTGGACTTTAACCTACTTTTCAAAGTAATTTCCACCTATGTTAAGGCACTTATCATATCGTAGCTTCTGAATTCCATCCGCATAGAAATCTGCCGCCTGGTTTGCTAATCAGTCAGCATTTTTGGTACCTAGCGTGAGCACAACTTTCGATAATTTAAGCGTTCTGCCACAATTTCGTAGAGAATACTTCTTGAAACTTGAGGAAACCGATTATATAGTGAAGTAAAGCGTCTGTGTTCTCGAACTTTTTCATAAACTTTCTGCACCAGGTCATCGTTAATGACGAACGGTCGCCCACTTCGTCTCTCACCGTGCACATTTATACGGGCATCTTTAAATGCTTTAACCCAGTTTCTTACTATTCCATCGCTTTCACGCCTCTTGCATTTAAGAACGAAATGACAATGCGTATCTCACAATCAGCAGGATTTTCAATGGTCCGAGACATTTTAAATACATACAAAAAACGTAAACTCGAGCGAATGCTTCGGTAATGGCATCTGTGGCTAGCCAGTAAGACGCGGCTAAATCCTGCCATAGGCATGCGCCTTATCTCGGCAACAGTCAAGGTGCGAATTTAGGTTAGCTGCAGTTTAAGATTTGTGTGTAGTCAGTACAAAAATGTGTGTATGACCGTTAGTCCAGTCAATATAGCAGAAAAAATGGCAATTCCTTGCAAAAGGTCGGGTAGTTTTGAATTTTTGATATATTATTTGGGTTGCCACAGTGATGTAAAAACGAAGTTTTCTACCTTGGCACACCGCAGCGCACCGCGCAACCACGGAAAAACAGAAAAATTTAAACACTTGTTTTCGTTTTTGCCGTATATTTCAAAAACTAAACGTTTGTTAAAAAAATCACTCTTACCTTTTTAAAAGTAGAGTAAATTTGCTACAATTTGAGCATAATATGACCTTTGTATGTCCAAACTTTCGTGTATACACGTTACGATATTTACACTTAGTGAAGGAATGCAACATTTTTAGTTGTGTTTGTGGTGGTCCCTTTCTCGAAGTTAGAGCTAATGAAATAAGAACTACATAAATAACACTAGTGGCCCATTGTCTGTTCAAACCCTCTTGCCAAATAAAAGAAAGGGGACAGCATTATGGGGGAGGGGAGGGCGATTACCAACAGGTGTCGCTGCCGCCCCAAGCCGACCACTTTTTTTATGCGAAATGTGCCCGTTTCTAACTACAAGATATGTCAACATTGTCAAGTAGAATGGATCCGCTTGAATATAATCAATTTACTGAGAAAGGTTACTTCACTATACGTCGATCAGACAAATTCTGGTCTGGCATTTGGGCAGACATGACCATTGGGCAGAAGCTCATGAAATCAATGTAAAGTGCGGGAGGTCGGACTCGAGGCCGTGGGATCACGGACTGCGTGCTCATCCGGTGGACTCTTCGTATGGTGCACCTCCAAAACATATGTGACGAAGTAGAAATTAGAAAACGACTGTGGTGTAGCCTTTTATCCCAGCAACATGTGAATGTAAGGCCTCCTCGTATTACTCGAGACAATGAGGATATGACCAATCTAAGAGAGTGGTTAAAACTACACCCTCCCTTCCCCATATTAGATGTCATAATATCAATTAGCTCTGGAATAGTGGAAGGAGAGGATGTAAATTGCCACTTCGACCCGAAGATTGGGAAGAAAGGAGTTTCAAGAATTGTTGGTCACAACTTTGAACAAGTAGCATTTAAACGCAAGGACAAAGTTCTGACTCTCGCCTCATTCACAAACACTGTGAGGCTGGGTACAGAAACATTCACCGTTGATCCCCTAACAATTTTTCATAGAGTTATTATCAGCAGGCAGTCAGATGAGGATCTAAGACATTTCTTCACTTACGAATTGTCTCCATGCCCTACCTCACTATTATGTGAAGAGAGGTTACGTAAAGAGACAAAATCTTTACTGTACTCCTCCTTTGTACCAATTGAATTAGATCAAATGCCAGGAACTAATAGATATGTGGTGATTGATGGTGGTTATCTGCCCCACAAGGTTGTATAGCAACGGAATTCAAGTTTTGGAGCAATATTTGACAGCTACTTAGTGTACCTGAGAAAATACTATGGCGAAAATGTAGCTGTAGTGTTTGACGGTTACCCTTTGGAACAAAAGAGCACCAAAGCTGCTGAACGGAATAGCCGGAGTAGACGACATTTGTGTCCTGACATATTGTTTGATGATAAAACAGTGCCCCAGGTTCCCCAAGAAATTTTTTTGTCAAATGACACCAACAAGAAGCGGCTCATCGATTTCTTAAAGGTGAAGCTCCAAGAAGCTAACGTTTATGTTCAGCCAGCGGCAGAAGATTGTCATTCGTTGATCGTGAGCACAGCCATATCTATGGGACATCTTCGTGATCAAGTGTTTGTGGTTGGTGAAGACGTTGATTTGCTCGTCCTGCTTTCGGGGTTAGAATCACAGCAGACAAAAAACGTATACTTCCAGAAATGTGGTCCGGGTAAACATGTGCCACGTTTCATTCATCAACGTCATTCAAGTTCAAGTTTCATGAAATCATATTAGCCATGCACGCGTTAAGTGGTTGCGATTCAACTCCCTCACTTTTCAGTCAAAAACAAAATAAATGTTGTGTCCTTCTTAAACAACAACCTAACCTTGTAAATCAAGCAAGGATTTTCTTAAAACCTGCTGCAACTAGAGGAGATTCTCAAAAAGAGGTCCTCAATGACTTGTGCTACTACCTATTCGCAAGGGCAGCCACTAACACAAAATTTAATCTTGCCAAACTGCCACCAACAAGTGATGCTGAAAAGTTTCATGCTTTAAGGACTTACCATCAAGTGCAGGTGTGGATGGGACTCAAAAAAAATCCATTGAATGGGGATGGATGGCTATAAAGTCCGGCTTCTCTGCTCACAAAATGGAGAGACAGGCGGTTCCAGAATCCATGCTAACATTTATACCGTGCAGTGGCAAGAAAGGGTGTAGAAATTCTTGCGGTTGTGGGAAAGTAGGCCTAAATGTTCTTCCCTATGTACAGCTTGCCTTCGCCAGTCATGTAAAAATACACCAGAACTACTCCAGGATGACGAAGGTGAAATATGTGCTCCTTCAGATATCGAGAGAATAAGTGAAAAAATAGAAAACCGGAATTTAGTTTACAAACTATTGGAGGTTGAAACAGTGGAACACTACCCGTCTTCTTCAAAGAAACAGAAACTCTGAATGATGAACTGATTAAAATGAGTTTTTACAACCGTTTTCCATTTGTGGTGTTATGTCGTATATTCGTTTTTCTTTAATATTGCACTGTTATTTTTAAGTTGTATTTTTTTTACATTAATTAGGTATAGTATTCCAGAAATTGGAAAGCTATTTAAAATCAGGCCAGCATTGAGAACAGTAAGTCACTTCGTAATTTAATTCATAAAATTACTGTTTGATTGTCATTCAGTGACACTTCGATAATAACCTTCAAATTTGACAGAAGCAATGGGAAGTTTGGAACACATATACGTTTTTCAACATTTTCTATGCTACTATACGGTTTTAAAAACTCAACTAGCACCTACTTAAATCATGCACAATGTTACAATGCTTTAACAAAACAGTTACATGTACAATTTGCAAATGAACTGTCATTACTTGAAAGCTGATTGACATTAGAATATTATTTACTGATTGTATGAAACTAACTTAGACATGACTTACACTTTTCATGGTGTACTGGATTTTAAATAACTTTCCAATTTTTGGTTGGAATACTATACTGTAACTCTTAAGTTATATTACTAAAAATTAAAATGTGCTCATATTTAATTTTTTTTACCGATCGATAAAATGTCTTTACCGTTCTTAATACTTAATATACTATTACATGCACCACTTAGTTTACGAGATATTTAAAATAATTCATAGGCTTTGAACATTTTTTCGCATTTTTTAAATATTTGTACTTTGAAAAATTGTATCTCGGGAACTATAAAACTTACATAGCTCATCTTGTGCTCAGTTTATAGAAAATTTACTCTACTTTTAAAAAGGTAAGAAAGTTTTTTTTTCAAAAAACTTTTGGTTTTTGAAATATTCGGCAGAAACGAAAACAAGTGCTTAAATGTTACTGCTTTTGCGAGGTGCCAAGGTGCGTGGTGGTGCGCCGAGGTCGAAAACTTAGATTTTAACTCACCATAGCAACTCAAATGACATATAAAAAATTCAAAACTATGCGACCTTCTGCAAGGAATTTTGCTATATTGACTGGACTGCCTAAAAAATGGGATTAATTGCAATCGTAGACAATAATATTAAATTTGAATTTCCCTAGGAATAAATGTTGTACTCAGCGCCCATGCGCCGAACGGCGACCACAGCGCTGCAAGGACCATATTTAAACACGGTACTTACTTAAAATTTTACTTCCAATGATCTGTAATATCTTTTGTTAAAATTAGGTTTGGTATATGACGAACAGCCCTGATGATCAAGTGAGAACGAATCTATTAGAGGAGAATCTGCATTGGTTTCTTGTATGGGCTAAAGTACCTTGTAACATTTTACCCCCTCACTAAGGGTGTTATAAATTTATACCTCGGGTTAGCTCAATCAGAAACAGGGTTCGCTCAAACTCAAATATATACAGTAAGGAAAACACAAGATAATTACTATAAATATATTGTGTACAACTATAGATACAAATTAAACCGTAGTTTTGAATTAACTGAATTGTACATTATGAAAATATAATTTTCTTCTGGCGGGGGGAGGGGGGGTAGTGTTTCGTTACTTCTTGGTGAACTGCAACCCTCCTAGCAGATCTGTACGGCTGAAGGTTGCAACGGGGAATGTACTAAGCGTCTCAGGTAATTGATAAACGCTGCTGTCGGAGGCGACGGGCCGATTATAGGTTTTAGTCTGTAGAACGAATGTCCCGGCCGGATGACCTCCAAATCTCAGTATTGTTTATGTTTACTGTGCTGGAATCAAATGCATCAACCGCGCAGATATAAGCGATACCTGCGCCTCAGGGTTGACAGAAGAGGTTGTGAGAATCTTGCAGGCGTCCTAGCCTACCTCTCGGAGTGACGGCAATGTAAAATTCGGCCTGGAGTAGTTCATCAAGTTTCAGCGGGCGTCGGTCATTGACAGCTCGGCAGTCCGTGAAGAATTTCCCCCCGATCTGTTTCAAAGACGTGCTCGGAGTTCTGGCTTCTGGAACGTCTCTAAACGTTCAGAGCGGACCCTTCAGGTAGGTTTATGAATGCGGATAAAGGGACAGAACCGGATTTAGGCGGAACGTGCAATTTTGATTCCTATAGTTAATGTTATTAAATAGTTTTGGGCTATTATAGCGGCGGCTTGTAATGCAGTTTTGAGGTTATAAGGAAGCAAGTTAGGAGGCGGGCAGTTTTCACCACAGTCTAACAAGCCGGTCAGGTTTTGAAATTACAGTAAAGTAATGTTAGGAGGCGATCAGTCACCACCACAGTCTAACAAGCAGGTCAGGTTTTGGAATTACAGTAAAGCAAGTTAGAAGGCGGGCAGTCACCAACTCAGTCTAACAAGCAGGTCAGGTTTTCAGGTTAATAAGCTAGGAGGCCGGCAGTCACCACCTCAGTCTAACTTCAGGAGAAGAGTTTGGGAAACGGCAAGTCCATAGACTCAAGATCGGCACTGGACATTATCAAGACTAATAAACTCAAGGGGGATAATCTCAAGTGACGTTAACTGGTCGCGGAGCTTCTTATATACCCTTCTGGCGACTTTATCGCTAGAGCGGATCTGGGGAAACATTGAGTGAGAAACGACGCCGTCGTTTAAACAAGGCCATTTTGCGCATAGCGGGAGCCTTCGCGTTATCAGAAAACCAAGCGCCGGATAGATGCAACGCTCGATTACGCAATGTAAAAATTAATACATTATTTAATGTTTAATCATAAATTTATGCAGATGCAACCTAAGTTACCTATGTTGGGCATAGTAAATGCATCACTCTTTTCACCTTTATCAACAACTTCTATGCTATAGAATAAATATAATAGAAAAAAATCTGACACCACAAATAATAACAATAATGTTTTTACCAATTTCAGGAACATTCCTCAGAGTGTTATCATTTAATAACCGGTTTAGGGTAAAATGTCTGAGATTTATTCTTATTTAGACTTGGTAAATGCTGTCATCATGTTTGATGCATTATTGGTAACCGTTAACAATTCGAGGATTTAGTTTATTTATAAACTGCTCACATACTTCAATAATCATTTCTGTTATTTTGTCATAAGTATTATGGCTTCCTTTAAAGTGTTGGCTAGTCAAAACTGCACCCTTGCGTTCAACTTCCCCTCCATCTAAGATTCAAAAAACATGTATTACAATATTATTATAACCACTAAGCACCAAAAACTGCAGAATCGAGTCTCATCCCCATAAAGCTTCGTTTGTTGCACTATTATTATCAAATTCATCAAATATTATGTGTTTAATAAAAATTAAGTATATACAATTTTTGTTTAAACAGTTTTTTTTATAAGAAATATTGTTTTTGGATAAATAAAATTTGTACAAAAATTTTCTCAAACTCCAAAAATCAATATTGGAAGTAATTTTTACAAACTCTTATATATTTGGTAATTGTGTGTAACTTTTGTCTGTTTTTTTTTTGTAAAAAGTATAGTTTTTGAAAAAATCGCAAAATTAAACTTTTACAAGCAGTAAAAGAAGGTCGTATGATGACCACGCCTCATTTTTTTTATATACCACAGAGTTTGGTGTATGAGATCTTTTTATCGAATGGACAGAGTGCAACTGCCTGTAGCTTTCATATCTTCTAACGAATGAGCTTTTACCTATTAAGTATATTATGTGAAGTAACAGAAAAATGTATACGAACTTTGCTTTTGCAGCAATCTCTTGTAACAATACCTTCAAGTTAGTATTGATTTCCTCGTATAAAAGGCGAAGAAAGTATAGTAATCGCGAAAAAATACCTTCCGAGATTTCTTCAGATCTTCACGTTTCAGGGTCCCTAGATGACGAAAAACAGCTTTTCCCAGTTCCGTATGTCTGTCTGTTGCCAGTATAATTCAAACTATTTATTAGAAGAAGACGATATTTTGCACGTGGATTATATTCCTTCCTCGCATGAAACCGAGAAAAATTCGGTAATATTTATATACAGGGTGAGAATCATAAAAAATATAATTTTGCCTATTTTTGGTTTAACTCTTACTCTTAATTATTACTTAAATAAAAGTAATATTTTGTGAAAGTGTGAGCGTGTGGCCGGCTGGTAAAGTGTTTGCGCTTACATTCGGCAGGTAGCGAGTTCGAATCTCACACCCGAACAGTGGTTACATCTTACGCTCTAAGGCCATCATACGAACACCTTTGGTGATCGTCGACCCTAAGAAAAGGCATTGTTCCTTAATCCAAGAAGTTAGGATTGCTACCTACCTCGGCCGCGGCTTAAGATGGCTTATAAAACTACACTTAGTGTGTGGTAGTAACAGGCTCTCAGCCTATACTAAGAGCAAGAGAAAAAATACCTTGCACATAGCTCAGGTTTTTACCCTTGACGAAAAATTGCATATTTTGGACCCAACATGTTCAGGGTGAACACCTTAAAAATGTATTTTTAGACGACCACGTATGAAAGTAACATTATCGCGACAGCAGCCTACTACAGAAAGTTGACAATTTCATACACTAGCACGATATTATATCGTGCTAGTCATATCGTAACGGCACAAAGTTATTCACATCACGGCCTGCTTAATTGTGTGACAAACGTCACTTTGACGTTTGTCACACAATTCAGCAGACCGTGATTCAAATAATCCAGACGCTTTTGCTTTATTCGTTGCTCTGCTTCCAACAAGCTCTAATTTTTTATAATTGCACCAATAATAATATAACGATCAATTTTGCAAACGAAATAAAAACAATTCTTAAAAATTTAATTTACTTTGAGTGGTCGTCTAAAAAATAGTGTTCATAACTCGCCCGAAAGTGCAAATAGATGTGCTCGTGTTTTAGATCCACTCGGGCTTCGCTTCGCTGCGCCCTCGTTTGTCTAATCAACACTCGCACGATATTTGCTACTTTCGACGCTTGTCATGAAAATAACTATTGTGTTTTTACTGGAAAATAGATAAAAGTAATAATTTGCACATAGCTTAGACTTTATCCATGACGAAAATGGGACCAAACAGATTCAGGATAAATGTCGTAAAACAGGGAAAAGTAAGCAACAAGAAGTGTGTTCTATATATAATCCAGCCACGAGGACAAATGCGAAGCAGTCCTGAGTAGACTGAGTGCAACAGAAGAGCAGGCGATGAAGTTCGATTTCCACCACCGGTAATGTTTTCTTTTTAATTTTAAATTTATGTAATTCGCATTACCAAGTGTTTCCATTTATTGTTTGAGTATCATTAATAACGTTGAGATATTTTTACTCCTAGTTTCCTTTGATTTTTACTTCCTTTTACAATAAAGGAAGTATTGGATTCACCCCAAAAATTCGAAATTGAGTTTTTAACAGATCTTCACGTTTTAGAGTCCCCTGAACCGAAAAAACATATTTTTTTTTATTGGTCTGTCTGTCTGTCTGTGTGTGTGTCTGTCTGTGAACAGAATATCTCAAACACGAAAAGAGGTATGGCGTTGAAACTTCATATATAAGTTTTGTGTACTATGTAGATGAGACAGCAAGTTTTTGAAGAAAATCGCATAACCGGAAGTAGGTGTTTACTCTTGTGATTTTTCAGTTTTTTTTTCGATTTTTTCAAAAACGGCTCTAACGATTTTTTTTAAACTTTACATTTTTATTAAATTTTTAATGTGTATTGATGTAAGATAGGTGATTTTCCAGTTGAATACTTCTAAAGTGGGTTTCTTTTATTTTTTTTTCTATTTTTTTTATTAACTCCTATTTTAAATAAAACACCCGGTATATTATTACATTTTCGAATTCACCTTAAAATTCTAGAGAAAATTTGTCTCTTCAACTAACGCTCTATTTTGTACCGTTTTTGTAGAATTTGTAATTTTTGAAAATTTTTGACAAATGACAAATGACAAATGAAATTTTTGACTAATTATAAGATCTCTGTAAAAGGAAGTTGTGTGAGTGTATCACACCAGATTTTTGAAATTCTAATGTGTCACAACATTCACTTGCGAGTTAAGTTTTGATTAAAGCCCTGTTTAGAATTTTTTGAAAATTAGTTTTTGCGTTATGTCTTTTTTAACGATGCGTTTGCATATAATGCATTCAGCTTTAATAGTGCTGTATTATAATAGTAAAAAACTTACCATCAAGAATTAATGGAACTTGGTTTTTTGCACAAGAAGTCATTTCTATTTCCTTTTATTTGAATATGACATTCCCGTTTGTTATTTCTCTTCGTTATTGCTAGCAATACCTATGTTACTTGCAATTGTAAATGCATCAGAAACCAAACATTTATTCACTACAAAATCCACGTTTTTAAGAATAAGTATTCATTTTTGAGGGGGTTTCCACTTTATAAAAATAGAAAGTTTTCCATTTCAAATAACGAATAAAAAATATATGCAGGTATTTCAAATGTAGAATACAAAATTCTATTTTATATTTTAAATAAATATTTCAAATAAGTTGATTCATTTCAAATATTTACTCCGCCTTTGACTAAAACTATCTATCAGACATCAACTTTTATACAGTCTCTTCCCAAGTTTGAAGTTCTTCAATTAGTCTATATAATTTATGCAGAATATATTTAGAACGATCACTTTTAAGAACTATTACTTTGAACATCACAGTAGATGAAGAGTAAGTAGATTTGGGAAATACGATTAGATGCATCATTCCTTGTGATAGCGTTGATAGAGACACTTCCACTAATCTATTTTCCACTATCCACATGTTTTAAACACCTAACCTCAATCTTTGACGTTATGTGAACTGAGGTTAAAAGCTTATTGCTCACCAGAAAACTACAGAAAAAATAAGCTTGTGATAGGTATAACCGAAGAAGTCCTGTTTTCAAATAGTTTTAATATAGCATTGTTATTATTAACTATTAAATAAAATGCCTAAGGTGAAATCGGAAAAGAAATCTCGGATACACAATGAAGTTGCTAAACAAGGTATTAGATTTTATTTTGATTATAGTAAGACATTATACTAGCAAAAATTTTTAGGTATCATGTTCAATAAAGACTTTGGACAACACATCCTTAAAAATCCCATGATTATAACATCAATGCTGGAAAAGTCTGCTCTACGTAGCACTGACGTTGCATTGGAAATTGGGCCTGGTACTGGCAATATGACAATAAAACTTTTAGAGAAAGTTAAAAAGGTTATTGCTTGTGAAATTGATCCTAGGTATGTTATAATTTTAGGATGTAATTGTTATTATTAATGTATTGAACTCCACATTACATTATTATATTTTTATTCCCCAGTCCATCAAATTCTTTTATTATTGTATAAGTACTAAATTATCTACAGTAGGGACCGATTATAATAATCTTTGCTTCCTGGTCCCTTACAGCAAAGTATGTGTGAGGCATTCCTGTTGCAGTCGGCGTGTTAAAATATTTCTTCTAATGAAATTATTTTTAACATGAATAATCCCATTATTTCTAGGTACCGTATTTTTCAATAAAAGTATTCCATTTTTAAGTGGTAAATCCGCTATAATTTGATGTAGAAACAGTATCTGTTAATATATATTTTAAATTTGATTGAAATAACAAGAGTAACACTGTTTTGTAGTAGTACCATTAAGACACTTACTGGGAAATTTTGATAGAAATTTTACAGTTCATACAATAAAAACTATGAAAAACAAAGTACCTATTATACCTCGTATTATACTTAATTTCTAATTTTGCAGATTGGTCGCTGAATTACAAAAACGAGTACAAGGAACACCATATCAAACAAAATTACAGATTATGATAGGTGATGTATTGAAGACGGAGTTACCATTTTTTGATATTTGTGTGGCGAATATTCCATATCAAATATCGTCACCGTTAGTTTTTAAGCTACTCCTGCATCGCCCATTTTTCCGTTGTGCTGTGTTAATGTTCCAAAGGGAATTTGCTCAAAGATTAGTTGCCAAACCTGGAGATAAATTATATTGCAGGCTTTCTGTAAATACACAACTTCTGGCGAGAGTGGACCTGCTAATGAAAGTGAGCATCACAGAAAATCGTATCGAAAATAAATGATATTTGAAAATAATGCACATTTTAGTAGCCGTATCTATTTCCTATCATGGCTAGTTAATAAATAATAAAACTTATGAATGCATTTTGGCATTCAGTTTGAATTTTTAAATATAAAAGTCTTAAGAACAACTCCTCGTTAAGATTACTGAGACGGAGACGTTTACAGCTTTAGTTTTTTAAATGTTTTCAGTCGTTTTACTATCCATTTCTTATTGATGTTAACTGTTTCCTGGTTCAAAAGTCGAAACATTTCGACAACTCGGTTTTAATATAATCAACCACAACAAAAATTAACATTTATGCAACCGATGTTTTCTAGGTGGGAAAAAATAATTTTCGACCTCCACCCAAAGTAGAGTCATCTGTGGTACGAATTGAACCTAGAAACCCACCTCCACCGATTCCATATAAAGAATGGGATGGGCTCACACGGATAGCATTTACACGTAAAAATAAAACGTTGGCCAGTGCTTTCCGACAAACATCAGTACTAGCTGTTCTTGACAAAAATTACAAATTACATTGCAGTTTACATAATAAGGTACCTATAAGTTTAACTTCTGCATACGTTTTCTTGTTACTATATGATTTAACTTGGACTTGCATCGAAATTTATTACAAATTTAAATTAATGTTTGTAGGAAATTCCAGAAAACTTTAATATAAAGGAAAAGATAGAAGGAGTTTTAGCAGAAGTTCAAGCAGAACAAAAACGAGCAAGAACATTGGACATTGATGACTTTATACAGTAAGTAACATTAACATGTGTTAAAAACCTACAAAATAATTTTACATTACTAAAATCTGTTTATTGACATTATAATTTTGATATTAATTCTTGCTTATATTTATTGGTGGAACAAACAGGATAATTTTAAGAATTTGCTAAACATTCGCCTACAAAGAACGAATCAGGTTTTGTGCTGTAGCTATGTGGCTGCCACAATTCATATAATTTTATTTATTTTTGTGCATAGTAATTACTACTACAACACCTCTTCCTTATTTCAGTTCTTAAAAACGTTCAGATATTTTTATATATTTCTGCAATGTGGTTCACAGTTTATTGTTATTGAGGACAAAAGCAATAAATTTGATGTTTTTGTAATTTAGTAAAGTACTTCATGATAGATATCTACCAATGCTAAGAAATTATTATCAATCACTTATGAGGATAGAAGATAGGGTGTTATTAATAACGGTATGACAAAAAATATAGTTTTTCAGCACATAGTTTATGTAGGGTTAAATTTTTAGGGTATTGAACAGGCTTATTATAAACAGTCAACGCAGACGACGGTTTTAAGTAACGCATTAATTTTGCTATACTACTTCTGTCATTGTTTCGCACTTTTGAAGTTTTACCTGAGATATTAGCTGTTCTTCTTTCCTCCCCAAATTTTTCATAGTCTGTAATCAAGTGGTTCACTGTTATTCGTGTATTGCAAACTTTACAGATCGGTGGGTCCTCTCTCTTGAACTGATGATCATGCGTTCGTCGAATATGACCTATTCTCAGTCAAGGCAACCAAACTTGTTAACATGTTGTAGGGGAAATCTATAGTTTTGGAGTACGTGTTACTGCTCAGAGTTTGTTATTTATGTTTTTCCATTAATTTTGCTATTTCTTCACTATTTCCCTCTTTACGGTATAATTGATCTACTTCTTCTGTCTCATCTCTCCTTTTGGCTGATGCTGCTAGGTCAGCGTTTTGATTTACTATTAATCTGGTATAAAATGGTCAGTTGTAATTCAGAAAGTGTAGCTTGTAATTCAGATAGTGTAACTTGCAATTCAGATTAATAAATTGTAATCCAGAAAGTGTAACTTGTATTTCAGAAAGCATTCGTTGATATTCAGAAAGTATAATTTGTAATTCAGAAACTAAGAGACCACCTTTATGAAGAGTTACTACTATGAAGTACTACAATTAAACCTTTATTTATTTACTTACCTTCGTAGTATAGGAAAGTCCAGACATTGTGTGTTATTGCCTTTCACCTCTGATGCAGAAGTGTGTATATTGTATATTTTTTGTCTCTCAACTCTCTCATGAAGTGTCTTTAATTATTCTTTGGCCACTCTATGCTCTGATTTTATCATTTACTAAAATACTACATTACAAATCAAAAGTTATTTATTGTGCTTTTTGTTATTTCTACATCTGTAACTTTTACAATCCACCAGCTGCAAATGCTTCTCTTTAAATTAACGACACCAAATCAACCATGCCAAAATGTTCAAGAATTATTATCCGTAGTAAATGCAGAAGAGATTTGATTATATCTAATTAAAATTGCATTTTGATACGTATAAGAATTTAACGAATATACCGACGGGGCCAAAATTATGCAGTGCTAATATACAGAATGCACACGTGGGTAGTAAAATGAGTTAGAATACAGTTTATGGGATTTGTATGCGTTAGACAGAAATAGACATATACGATTTAAAATCTAGTATCCAAGTTGTTCTCTGAATGTCATTTTTTGGCAGTGGTTTATTATGATGTGTTTTATTAGACTTTTTCCACTGTCTAGGGTGTATATCACACAACGTTTTGGGAGTTTTGATCTACTCCCGTCTTCAGATGTTCCTGGTTAGTCCTGAGAAGGACTGATATTGTACGCTTTTATTCGTAAACTTTTGCCTCCCCCGGGGTTTGAACCCGGGACCGCTGTTCGCTGTGATTACTAGTCTGTCACTCTTACCACTAGGCCACCGGCTGGTGGCAACCATATATAATGGAACTAATGAGTTCTTGATTATCAAATAATCATTTCTGTTTACACTAGATATATTGTTTGGCATTCATGCGAGTCCGAAGTCATGCTAGATTATATCACGAGTCGATAAACAACGTTTGTACAGTTTATTTATAAATATTAAAGGTACACTTAATGTGGTTGTTATGACAGTTGTACTGACAGCAGATAACACGATGTTTGTGAAGGCATGTGACTATCACTTATTAGTCAGGAAGGTATGTGATTATCACAGTTGCTATGTACATTATCAAAAGTTAGTACATGCGTAACTATGCATTTTGCCGTTTTTCATTGGTGGATTATAGAGGGAGTGGTATAATCAGTATAGTTGAATATGAATGAATCATTAGTACATGCTTTATTAGAAACTAAAGAGAATGTAGTTTTTTATTTTCGATGTTTTTCAACCATTTTGCAGATTGATAAATGAGCTCACTAGATGCAAAACTCGGTATTTGCACAAATTACAAAAAAAAATAGATATTGGTATCAATGGATTTGTTGTTTTATGGAGTATTGTATGGTGAAATATTAGGAGATACATAACACAGTATTTTACATTGTACAGGCATGTAAAAATCGGTGTCAGATGCAAAACTCAGTGAAAATGTGAGCATATTAGATGCAAAACTCTGTGTTTTTATTTTGACCAATCACGACTCAAAATTCACATCACGTGATCCTCTCCACTTGTTGATATGACAGACATCTATTGATACTTAGTTAAAGAACCATTACAGAATTAGTTGGAGAAGGGACCTAAAATTAGAATTCTACAAAATTATTGATTGTACTAAAGAAGCTACAGACGAAGAAATCCAGGAAGAAGATACAGAAACTGCCAATAAAAATGTCAGTGAAAATGGAGAGCTGCAAGTTTAAACAGTTAAAATTATTTGTGTACTTTTAATTTTTATGTTACTTTGTATTTTGTTTCAACTTTGGACATAAAAAATAAAAATAGCTCCACAAAAAAAACATAATTTTTGGTATCGTGTTAATTAAACTATCTGTGCATAGTCAATTATGAATTGGTAAAGGTAAACTTTTAATAGACTTTAAAAATTTGGTCGTTATTCAGATGTAAAACTAAGTGAAACTGTAACTTAGATGCAAAATTATGCAAGTTTATTTTTAAAATACAGTTTACGTTAAAATTAGGACGTTTTCAAGCAATATAAGATAATATGATTTCCGTTGACGGTAGTGCTACAGAATAACAATGAGAATTATAACTCTTCCTTCATCGGACCAGCCTGCGCATCGGGTTGCGCACAACCGGCGACCATTTTGCTGATTGTTTACACGCGCATTGCACAGCTGATCAGTTCGCCAAGCACCTGTTGATTCTACCAGTTCTGCATTTTTCGTTTATGTGCAAAGTGGTAAATTTTGCCAGTGGCTTAATATTATTCGTTGTGGTACGTGATATAGGATTGCGATCATGAGCGCCCCGAAAGGACCGATATCGAGAAGTGGCCACTATTGTGCTGCAAGTGGTTGCAAGAGCAATTCACAAAACGGCAATGCCAGCTTTTTTCAATTTCCCAAAGATCTTGAGATGTGTGTACACCCTACTGTTATATTATTCTTGTAAGAAACTCATCCAACAAAAATTTTTAGAGCCTGGTTTTGGGCAATGAGATGTGGAAGAAGCGACCTAACGGAAAATCTCCAAAATTTATACTGGAGTTACAGGGTCTGCAGTGCTCATTTCAAACCAAGAATGTTTCTTAATGACTTGAGAAACCGACTTCAACCCCATGTAGTTCCTATAAAAGGCCTATTAAAAATTGCAGACATTCCGCCTGTCAGTGCGCAACTGGTTGTTCCATCAGTTGATGCCCCATTAAAATCTGTCCCGGTCACTGATTACCAAACTAGTGATGTGTTACAGCAGAATTTCACAAGATGTATTTGTGGATATATCATAAATGAATCTTTGAAGATTCATTCTTGTGATGAATGTGTGAAATTTGCAAAAAACCATGAAGAACTGGATGCTTTTTCGTTATTCTGTTATTTCAAGGCATATGAAAATGCCAATATGGATACATTTGGCAATTTTAAAATGCCAGATGACACATTTGTATTTTATAGTATATTTCAAGATAATTTTGAAAATGAAATTCTACACGATAACTGTATAGAAGAATTCATTACATTGTATAATAGCCTACAGTTTAAGCATCTATGTGAACATCTTCTTTACTCTTATGTATAAATGTTGTACAGTAGAGTTAGACTTTTTTATACTCTTAAGTACGTCAATAGAAATTTCAAGCTATCCGCCTCTAATCGTAAATTAATTATATGGAAACACCAATAATTGTATTATTTTCTAAAATTTGGTTTTATCGAAAAAATTATCTTTAATAAATGAATGGAATATCGACATTTGCATACCAAAATGGGCATCTACTTTTTTAAGCGGAGTTTAAGTTGGTATGTTCTCTTTCCCCAACTAACATATATGCAAAATGACGGAAAAAACGTGAAGATTGATTACATTAACAAAATTGCGCAATTTTCAAAAGATTGATATTAAAATTATTGAGTATGCGCCTGTTTTTTACCTGAATTGAGCCCTGGCTTTTGTTCCAACACTGGCCGCCGCTGTCAAGACCATAGACCGAGGCTTTCCACGATTAAAGGGGCCAACAGGGAGTTACGTTTCTGATTGTTACCTATTCTGTGGTAGTGCCATCTACTGGGCCACTTTTGCAGGTCGAGTAGTGTAGCCGTCGCCTGCGTACATATACAAAGCCTGCCAGCTAGCCTGTTTTAACATTTATTGCAATAGTTCACATTTTGCCCATTGGCGCCAGTTAACATAATTTGACGTATCAAATTTGAAATCTTGTGTTTGGTTGACACATTTTTGAAAATGTCTTGTTGCATTTTTTCGTGTGGAAATAGGGATAGGAAAAATGTCTCCTATCACGAATTTCCATCAAATATGGAAAATGTTTGTAGCTGGATGAAGGCTATCACGCAAGGGGAAAATATGAAAGTTACCAGTGATGTCTTGGATAAAAATTCTTAATAATGGATGCAGCAATATTGGGACAAATTTCCATTGCTAATTATGTTAACAGCGGCCTGATATAATTTTCAAATTTCGTGTCAAATAGGCTTTGATTTAAAATTAAATCTTTCTGTATTGGTAGTGGCTTGTGATAGAAATTTAATTTCAAATGACTGTATTATTTAGTTACTGTCAACAAACTGATAAATGTATGATAAATTAGTAACTTCAAATCGTAATTTCTATTTAAGATGACTTTGAACCTCCTAGTGAGAGATCAAAGGTGTGTTCATTCAGAGCTGTTCATGATCATTTTAAAAAAGATTTCAATCAAAGATCATAGATACTTTTCATTTTACAAATGATTTAAATCAAAGATCATAGATACTTTTCATTTTGACAAATGATTTAAATCAAAGATAATAGATACTTTTCATTTTCACAAATGATTTAAATCAAAGATCATAGATACTTTTCATTTTACAAATGATTTAAGTCAAAGATCATAGATACTTTTCATTTTCACAAATGATTTAAATCAAAGATCATAGATACTTTTCATTTTACAAATGATTTAAATCAAAGATCATAGATACTTTTCATTTTACAAATGATTTAATTCAAAGATCATAGATACTTTTCATTTTACAAATGATTTAAATCAAAGATCATAGATACTTTTCATTTTACAAATGATTTAAATCAAAGATCATAGATACTTTTCATTTTATAAATGATTTAAATCAAAGATCATAGATACTTTTCATTTTGACAAATGATTTAAATCAAAGATCATAGATACTTTTCATTTTGACAAATGATTTAAATCAAAGATAATAGATACTTTTCATTTTCACAAATGATTTAAATCAAAGATCATAGATACTTTTCATTTTACAAATGTTTTAAGTCAAAGATCATAGATACTTTTCATTTTGACAAATGATTTAAATCAAAGATCATAGATACTTTTCATTTTACAAATGATTTCAATCAAAGATCATAGATATTTTTCATTTTGACAAATGATTTAAATCAAAGATCATAGATACTTATCAGTTTACAAATGATTTAAATCAAAGATCGTTTTTAAAGATTTAAATCTTTTTAAAAAGAATAAATCCTTTTAAAGATTGCAATCAAAAAGTAGATACTGGTAGGTATTTAAATCAGCAATCAAACTTTTATTTATGTGTTCAGAAAACAAAAATATGACGTCAATAAATCTGATTTAAAAATCGTATAGTATGAAATAAACAAAAGAAAGCATTAAAACCCAACTAAGAAGTTAATTAAAATTTGTTCTGCCCACAAATACTTTTTAATAAAATCACAAAAAAATGGGAAATGGGTTTACAGTATTTTTTTTATTATTGAATTGATTTTCCTTAAAAGTGTTATTAGTCTAACTAAAAAATCTATTTAACATTTTAGCTAGGGTTTTCTTTGTTGATTTCAGACTGATTACTTTTAATGTTGCAGAAATTAGTAACAGCAGTTGCCATAATAAAGTATGTATGTGTATGAATGTATGAGTATAAGTGTTGTATGGTGTATGTAACCATTGTAACCAAGTTTATGGCAAATACTGTAACCGTATAGTGTATTGTATAAATATAGGTATAAAGAACAAAAATACGCTTTTAAAAAATAGCAGCAGTTGCAGGTAAATTCACGAATCCACAGGAATAGACAGGCTCTGTATAGTTATTTAAATCATTTTAGAAAGATTTAAATCGTTTTAAAAAAGATTTAAATATTTTTAGAGATTTCAATCATTTTGAAAAGATTTAAATCTTAATTTTTAAGTAAAAATCAAAGATACTTTTCAAAAAGATTTAAATCATAAATCAAAAATCATTTTCTGAAAAAAGATTTAAAATCAAAGTATTTAAATCAAAAAAAGATTTAAATCTCACTGATTTGTGACAGCTCTGTGTTCATTGCACTTCGCTGCCACTGAATATTTGGTTGATTCACAAGACAGACGAAACTTCAAAAATAATGCGATTCCAAAAATTTAAAAAAATGTAAGATATGCACTTTAAAACTATGTTTTTACTATATTTCTATTTTAATCTAGATCTAATGCCCCTTCATATGCTTATTCCAAGCAATGAATCCCGAATGGTAAACAAATCGATCTATGTTATTTTTTAATTTTGAATCCCCATTTCTCCTTAACAGAACCTTAAGATCGCTTGTGAAAGTCAGTCCTAAATCACTAACAATCAGGAACTTAGCTTACTCTGCGAAAAGTATAAACCTGAAATTGAACGCTTAAATAATCACAGTCGGTCGGTCAGTTATTATTATTAAATACATACATCAGTAACTTATTTATTATGTGGTACCGTAAGCTTACTCCTAACGTAGCCTTTTCAATCGCTCTTTGTGTTTTCTCAGCTAATTAGGCCATCAAAATCTGCTAATCGTATAACGTAAACGCAGAGTTTTGCATTTAGTGTTACTGTTACTTACAAAATTACAAAACAAGGAAAAATATGTAAAATATTCAAAAATGTCCTTTGTGTCTATTAGGGCAATGCACCGTCTCTCATATTATAATCATACATTTAATTCATGTATTGTACTATGTTCTATTTGTATACATTGATACTTTCTCATTTTGGCCGATTTAACCCATTATGCATATTTTTGTTCACTCAAAAAAAAACTTGACAAGCAATATGTTTTGTTAAATGCTAAATTTTGGTAAAAACAATAGTTACTTTGTACCAAGTATAAAAAAGACTCGTTTTCAAATGTTATATTGTCTTGGCCAACAATTGTAGCCATGATGGAACAGCATTTTTTTTTTGTAGAAGTACCAATCCAGTTTTTCGAAAATCATCCAACATTATTAACAAGAAAACAAGAAATTTACTAATTATTTCATTGACTGTTAGTGTGTTAGTTTTATCTTTTGTAGCCTAAGAATGAAATAATAGAGCAAGAACTGCTAACATTCTCGTAGGTAGCATGTGAGAAACATTATTTTCTACACTTTCCTAATGAGGTATATTTTTGACATGTAGAAGTTAATTCTTTAATTAAAAGAGTAAACAAATTATAATATTAATTATATTTGACAAAAGTACCTTTTTATTTACACAATAATTTCAAAACAATTCTACATATGGCTTATTTAAACATAACTTTACTAACATTTTAAAATAACTAATAAAACTCTTTTATTGCAGGTTGCTGCACGCCTTCAATAGCCAAGGTATACACTTTTCGTAATTATTATAATAACATACAGGTAACTTCAATTATTTATGTACAAATTAAGTATTAAATAAACATACTTATTTTTAAACACAACATAAATTATTTATTATCTAACATCTAAATATCTTTGGAATCATATTAAGTACGTAGGACTCTTATTTCTTTAAATTCTCGAAAAACTTTATCCTGCTTTTCGCATCTGGGAAAATCTTGGGTTCCTCAGATTGTTTATTTTCCTCACTAGTTAAAGTAGCTGAAACATAAATAAGTTAGCGGAATATTAAGACGAAAAAAACTTTACAACCTTTCTGCAGTTCTGGTTCAGTTACGTTTTCTTTTTCTTTGAGCTCCTGGCGGAACTCACGAGGAATACTTCGAGCAGTTAAACTATAAACTGGCTTTTTCGATAAATCTTCTTTACTACTGGAAGAGTCCTGAAAATTTTTAACTGGTTCAGTTAATTTACATTACACATCTAAATAGCAAAAGTTAATTATTCCTTATTTCTGTACAAACAGATAATGGAAATTACCGTGTAATATTTTATAAAAAGAATTTATTTAGTTAAGTATAATTATAAGCTATTCATATCTCTGAAAATGTTTATATTTGCTGTAAGGATCGGTTTTCTTATAATCAAGCAAAAATATTAAAGCATCTAGACGTAGCTACACTGCTGTTCAATAGCCAAAATCTTTACTTACCGAATGTTTATCAAACTGCAACCGCAAATCATGAACTGACATATCCAGCATTCGAACTAATCTTGGTGATGTCTGCTCTGGTACGTCTAAGCCATTTTTAGGGGGACTATCTTTATTTCCACTTACTTTTCTCAAAGGAACAGAAGCCAAATTTGGATAAGACTTGGAAAACTGTCCCAAACGGTCTTTGACCAGATGTTTATCCTTCAAGTCGACTATTTCGGGATCTGCAGTAACATTCAAGGAACTCGATGGAGATGATATGCTGTCTTCTTGACCATCCGTTGAAAATTCCAAACTGAATTCCTGAATTGAAGTGTCAGTGTTGTCGAAAGATGACAAATTATCTGTAGAAGTATTCAGATTGGGTACAGTTTCTTGAACTTCTGGCTTTTGACAAACAAGCTTGTTATCAGCTATGTCATTGCTTATAAATTGCACATTATTTATATTGTCATCAACTGCAATAATTTTTTCCGCAAGCACATCATTTGTAGGCGTTGAAACTAGGTTGTTTCCAGCTATTTCATCACTTATATTATTTATATTGTTATCAACTGCAATAATTTTTTCCGCAAACACATCATTTGTAGGCGTTGAAACAAGGTTGTTTTCAGCTATTTCATCACTTACATTATTGTTATCAACTGCAATAATTTTTTCCGCAAAGACTTCATCATTTGTAGGGGTCGAAACAGGTGAATATATGTCGGTGTCGTCCGTTTGGGTGAGGGACCTCAAAAAGTCACGCTTTCTATCATTCGTTGTGGTATTGTGATTTTCATCCACGGCAAACTTGTTTGTATCAAATTCAGTGTTAGTAGGTGCATATTTAATAATTTCAGGGCTTGTAGTTCTATTAATTTCTCGATGTCTATCTCCCACTTTTTCATAAACTTTCCCGCTGTGAAGGTTGTAGACCCTTTCCACACTTAAATCTGAGTCTGTGGATAATTCTAAAAGATTTGGTGGAATGGGCGATGCCACTTCAATTGAAGACTCGTTATCCGTTTGTTGAGGACAATCTGTGTCAATAATGGCTGGCACGGCTTTGAAGACATAATCTGACTCCGGACTGGGAACTGGAGGTATCTCTGTAGCAGGTTCGTTTATAACTTGTTCTGATTTTGTTGTCTCGTCCTGTAAATTAGTGTAGTTAACCACTGTTTTAAAAATAGCTTTATTAAATGATACATACAGTTAAATGCATGGATCTTTACTGATATGTAATAAACTAATGATGAAAGATTCAATAAACTAAAAGTTTTTAATCTGTTTTTAATGCAGCTATACAAAGACCTTATAGTTGGTCGAATCTTTTATCGTTCAATAACACAAATAAAAATCTCTGTACCAACTGTATCTTATGGAAGATTTATTATTCTGTACAAGTATGTATGTAGTAGAGTTTGATGCTTATGCTACGCCAAGTAACCCCAAGCAATGAGTATTGTTAGTATTGCATCTACTTTCCTATAGGATTAGTCGCACATAAAACGTTTGGAACACTTACCTAATATAGTTTTAGCCATTAGCTCTAATGTAATATAAAACTGTCTTTATTAATAGGGAACATTTATTGTCTTAAACTTTTAATAACACAATATTAACAATACTCGATAACTTAAACAACTGATAACATCAACCTCCAACAGAATAACTTGAAACAAATTAACATATTTGGCCTGTACAACTACTGAACTACATATTTAAATTACTGAAAACTGGCTTACGTTCCTTTCGTAAATATATAGTACTTAAATAATTTTAATCTAAACAAATATACGGATCCCTTTTAATTATATCAAATACACTATTTTCTTCAAATTGTTAATAATAAATTGTCTGCTAATCTCTTTAGTTGTACAAATGTTAAAATGGATTACTGAATACTAGTTTCAATTACGACCAAATTTATACACTGGAATAAACTGCTGACAATAAATTATTGTCTACATTGTTATCACTGAATATGACTATAACTTAAATTATGGAAACACACTGTACGTCGCCAGATATTTGTATTCGAAGGAAATAAACACTATTTAATAAATCTGACAAAGTGTGTATTAGAGCGCAACTTACTTTATTACTACTTATGTTCAAATAATTCCCCTATCCCAATATCGTTGAATAATTTTTAGCATTTATATTCTAGCAACGAAATACAGAGTGCTCCAAAAGGTTTGATCCACAGTTTTGGAGCCTATAGAGGGGATCCATATAAAAAAAATGTTTAAACTTGGAACAGCATTCATGGTCATAATAATAGCTACACTACTTGCATGTAAATAAAGCTACCACCTCCAAACACAAGTAGTCGCTCTCTCTCTCTCTCTCTCTCTAAATGTATGTAAAGTTGCGGCCAAAAAAAATGGGACAGTTACGTCTATTTTCGCGATTATTTCACCTTTTATCACTGCATTTATAGCAGTTAAATTACTTTGTTGTATTATTTTTAATTTACAATTGTTTGGCAGATGTCAAATATTCAATGTTGCAATATGAAATATTAATAAAACCAATTCAAGCAGCTGTTATAATAGTTGTCCCATTTTTTATTGGCCCCAACTGTACAAGATCGTTTTATGTCTTGTTTAACTGGCTGCCCAACAACCAACTCCAAGGCTTTGTAGGGTCATAAATTGACTGTACCGGCCATGGGTTGCAATTATAGGTTCCCTATATGGTTCTAAAATGGTGATCAAACATTTTGGAATAGGTACTCTGTATTAAGAAATCTACATTCTACTTGTTTTTGGTAGTCAGCTAAAAATTGAACACCTCCAAGCTTGGGGTCAAATAAATAATATTGTACATATACAGTGTGGTCCATTAAGTGTGCAACAAATGGGAAATTTTTTTATTAGTTGTAAAACCGAAATTTAAATACCGCTAAAAGTTAGTGCATGTTCGATAACCATATCAGGTGCCCTTAGAATGGCTTCAAGTCAAACAATATACAGGGCAGGACAAAAAATATAAAATTCGTTCAAGAACAAAGTTACCTTATTTCAAAAAATATAGCAAAATTTTATTGAGAAAAGTTGTTTAGAATTAAAAGTTATGCTCAAATACAAAGTCACGGCCTCCTATTCGAATTTTGATTCTTTTTTGGAAAATTTTATATTACCCCCGTATGATACATATTTTTATTATTTTGATTTTATATGTATTTAAAGTAGCCACAACCACATCCCTTTTAAATAACTTTTAGCAACTTGAAGCGTATTTGTAAAATTTACTTGGATTTATATTTTTTTAGGTAAGCGTCCACTTCATGTTTGTTGCAACGATATTTAACAGAACTTTAGAATTTCGCAAATATTCTTTTTAACAAGGCAAATGCTTTACTAATAATAATTTACATATGAAAAACTCTTAATAAAATCAGAATAATAAAAATATGTATCATACGGGGATAATACAAAATTTTACAAAAAAAGAATCAAAATTCGAATAGGAGGCCGTGACTTTGTATTTGAGCATAACTTTTGATTCTAAACAACTTTTCTCAATAAAATTTTGCTATATTTTTTTAAATAAGGTAACTTTATTCTTGAACGAATTACATATTTTTTGTCCTGCCCTGTATATTGTTTGACTTGAAGCCATTCTAAGGGCACCTGATATGGTTATCGAACATGCACTAACTTTTAACGGTATTTAAATTTCGGTTTTACAACTAATAAAAAAATTTCCCATTTGTTGCACACTTAATGGACCACACTGTATATTGTTCACTGCATACATATTTGCTTGTGTTATTGGTTTTTATAATGCAATACTACCACTACTACAAAACTTTTTACTTCAATAAAACATTTTAGAATTAGTAGTGAGTGTACAGGTAGGTAATAAAAGACTTTTACACCTGCTATTTATCCCCAGTGCATGTGGCTATATGCATATTGACAGGAGGAGTGCATTCAGCAAGTGAATTAACCAAGATTTGAGCACTTCTTCTTTTGTGTCACCCTGTACTTTATTAAACTTTAACTATTGAAGTGCAATTTAATGTGACAGTCGTGCACTGAAATATACCAATTTATCTTCATCCTGAGTATCTACTTTAAACCTATTAGTACCAGCTAAGATTACCCCACTGATTGTTAATATTTAAAAGTGTTTGCGATACAGTCAGAGAGTGTTGTAATTGTCAGGAAAGTTCAACAGTGGATTCTTTACAAAGTGCTGGCTAGAATTTTTAGGTGAAAACAGTCGGCGGTTAAGACTACAATAAACATACTCCTGCTCGAGATTCACAAGGTTGTCCTTCAAACTTACCACGTCATCTTCGTTACTTGCAGTATTTTTCCTTGCACCTGCTGATTTTGCTGCCTCTCGTATGTAATAGTCTCTTCCAAACCTGCAAACAGATATCTGAGTTAAACCATTATTTTACAATAAATTTGGAACTACTATTTACTCTGGCTTTACTTTAGCATTCGTGGGGTCTTTAATGGTACTTGTATCTATTTGACCTACTGAGGGATAACTTCGTGGACGAGGTGTACACAACATTTTTTATGCAAACGCATCATATGTAATTGTTATCAATAATAGCGATTGCAAAAGGGTTTTTTACAGAGACTAGATAGGAACGTAAGAAAAAGTAGCTATGTTTGCGATGTAAATGTTCTCTTATTTTATGGTTGATTTATTTTCGTTTTATTATTCTTATATAAAACTAAAAATTAGTGCTACTTTCAATCATTTGAACAACAAAGAAAATTTATGTTGAGGTTTCTAAATACTACAAAATGTACCTGCCTTATGTTTTTAGTCTTCAGGCGGTCCTGATCGAGCACTGCTTGCAGCGTTTTATTTTCCATGCTTTATATAACCATAAATAACATCTGATTACTTAACTTAACAAGTGCTTTGTGAACACTGGTATTTGGCAAATAATTACTGTTATCAGTAGGTAACCAGGAATTAATATTTTATCAACATTATCTGAGATTATTTCCAAGTAATATGCATGTATATACACTTTTGTAGATAATAATATTGCCAGTAGCAAATACTTCGTGTAAAGCATAAAAACAAAATGTGATAAGAAAGGGATACGTCAAATAAGTCAATTAAATAAAAATATAAAAAAGTGAAGTAGTAAATTAAATCAAAGCTTTGCCAAATAAATGACAATAGGGTGGGTTAATTTAACAAATACCTACAGAAAAAATGTTACATCATTGAAGAAAAATGTGAACTGGAAATATGTAACTTCAAGTGTCGATAACCAATATTTTTTTATTCCAAAAACTATTACCTATCGTCAATGATATAAAACAATGTAAAAAATCACTATATAAATACAGATGGACTATGATAAGCTTATCAAAGTTACAAGTACTTTAAAATTAGTCGAATTCATGAGTATATCAGCTTTAGCAGAAGAATGTAAAACAATTATTATAATCTTGAACTCAAAAACTTTATGAACCTCAAACTTCTATTTAATCTTTTGCTGCTACTCACTGTCTAGCATCATAGAAATATGATTCTACCAAAAAATTACTACAAATCAAAACACCTATTAACCCGTCAGGACACGCACGTGGGTAAGAAATACCCCAGCACTGAAAAAAACAAAAAATCTAAAATCTCTTGCACACGCTTCCACCCCTAGGTACTTCTCAAATGGACTTTACCAAGTACAAATGCATCGTATTTATGCTTGTGTCATCAGTTACAATCTAGCTGTAACGGGATAATGTGTTATGGGGTAAATTTTGACCCCTTACGTAACAATATTTTTAGTTGGTTTGGTGAAGTTAGATGTAACTTTAATAATCGTGAAAAGTGAATAATAAATAATGATGGAATCGTGTTCTTCTATGTCGAAGTGGGCATCTAAACGACCTCTGGCAGAGGCCAATTAGGAAAAATTGTAGATGAAATGTCAGACATAGAAGATCAGGAAAACGCTCACGAGACTGACACGGAACAAGAGGGAAACACGTCTGATGAAGATAATTTTTCAGACGACAGTGACATGAACATAGGTATCAATAGGTATATCGGTAAAGACAGCTCGGAGAGGGCAAAAACTGTTCCTTTGAGAACACAAGCACTAATATTGTTTCTGTAAAATCAGGACCGAACGGAGTAGCAAAATATGCCAATACAGCAATTGATAGTTGGAACAGCATTATAACTGATGACATGCTGGATGTGGTAGATATACCAATATTTATATTGATAAAATAAAACAGAATTTTGCAAGAGAACGAGATGCTACAAAAAAATTGAGATAAAAGCGTTGTTGGGTTTACTCTATAATGCTGGAGTATTGCGTTCTGGTCATTTGAATACATGAGATTTGTGGGAAGAGGATGGAAGCGGATTAGAAAGGTTTATTACGTGTATGTCTCGAAAAAGATTCTTGTTTCTTTTGCGTTGTTTGCGTTTCGACAATGTTCGCCATCGTTATGAAAAAAAGAAAGTCAACCAGTTAGCTACAGTGCGGGAAATTTCGAATTTGTCCAAACGAAATATTCAAAGTATATACACGATAGGAAAATTTGCTACAATAGATGAAAAACTTGAACCGTTCCGTGGAAGATGTAGTTTTCGTCAGTACATAAAAACAAACCCGCAAAGTACGGGATCAAGATTTTTCTATTGACTGATGTAAAATCATACTAGGGGAGATCCAGCCGTGCTGGACCCCCGGCTATGATGGCACCCTTGCTACTTTGTATATTTCCTGAGTTGGTAACACTGATTTCTGATTGGTAATGAGCCTAGTAATGTGAGCTGAAGTGACAGTCGTAATTTCGTGTGTTTCTGAACATTTTTGGTAAAAATACTTGGATTTGTCGAAAAAGGTACGCCTAAAACCTTTTATTTAGTATATTTTAAATTTATTTCCTGACAACAATAAAACTAAGAACTCTATTGTTTATTTTCCCGGCTCTAGTACGATCCTAACCTAATTTACTGCCACAAGTGTAATGGTTAATGTTCGGGTTTGATGGCACCCTGATATTCCGGTTATATTGGAACAGGGTGCCATCATATCTGAATGGTTATAAAACTGTTTTTAATTAAAAAAACTCTCCCCTGCCACAGCTTGAAATAAAATCGAACAGAAAACGAATAAAAAAAGAAAAATTGGGTATTTTGAATAATACTCCAGACATAGAAGAACAAAACATTAAAGCTAGGGAAAAAAGAACGCATCTCAGCTAAAAAAGCAAAGAAAACGTTGAGGATGGAAAATGAAGATATTGAAGAAGAACCTTTTGAAGAAGACGACAGTAGCGACGTGGCGTGCATTTTCTGCAACGAATTATATCCAGTAAAGGGGATATGTGGATTCGTTGTCAACAGTGCTCTAGCTGATGCCATACAGAGTGTGCGGGAATTGACAGAAGATCAAAAAAGTTCACTTGTGACTTATGCATTTAGTTTAAAAATAATTTACCAATCTTGTTAGTATTTGTTTAGTAACTCATACTTTTTTCTACGGTAGCAGGTAACATTTTAGTTTGGTGTTTATATATGTTTTTTGAATGTTTTTATATTTTATTTTTGTGTTTAAATGTTTTTTTACAGTTTCTAAGGCCTATATATTACCACAAATGTATAACAACATCCTGTTTTTTGAAAATTTAGTTTGGGTGCCAACATTGCCTGATGTCAGTATGATGGCACACTTGCTTGCTTTGCCGATTTTGATAAATAAAATAAAAATAATGAATAATAGAATCGTTTTTACCCGTTTTTCTGATAATCAAAGTTCTTTTTTAGGCGTATAAGCCTTTAAAAATCGTCTCGAAATTCCGGACTCGGCCTAACGGCCTCTTCCGGAAACATCTCACTCGTACTGAAAAGCTCCACTTTCTATACTTGTTACGTAAATTACTATTTTTAACATGGAATCATCATCATCATCAATAAAATCGGATAAAAAAAGAAAACCAAGAAATATTTTAAATGCAAAAATGAAGCAAGCGATATTAAATTATGACATATCTGTCAAACTGACAATCATTTTTTTAGTGGAAGCAAGAACACTATACTAAGGACACGCAACTCCCGTTTCGAAGCGGACCGCTAAAAGCTGACAAGTAAGGCGGCCGTGGTGTACAATTATTCATTCACAAAACTCGTGAACTGTCAATGTCAAACATTTGCTGAGTGTAACTGGAAATTCGGACCATGTTTTAACAATTAATAACACACTTGAAATACACTCCATTGGATTAACAACCGTAAACTGACTTTTAACCGCGATTACAGGTTAATTTAGCTCGCTTCCAACTCTCGAACGGCAGTACACGCTGTCGACAGCGCCGCGACGGCTATCCCCGACATAAGGGCCGCTTTTATATACAGCCGTCATACGAAGTTGCATCTCCTTAGTATAGTCTTCTTGAGTGGAAGAAAAGAACTAAAAATCTATGTACCAACATTATTAAAACTAGGGACCCTGCAGGAATGCAACTTATCTCCTAGAAAGTTGACCTTGAAAATTATTATAGAAAAAAATGTACTTTAGCTGCTTGTTTTATTAATATGTCATATTGCAACATTGAATATTTGACATCTGCCAAACAATTCCAAATTAGAAATAATACGGCAAAGTAGTTATGCCGCATATAAATGCAGTGACGAAAGGTGGAATAATCGTCAAAATAGATGTAACTGTCCTATTTTTGTTTTGGCCGCAACTGTACTTTGTCAAAATTAGTCCAAACTTTTCCGGGGTTTACTGCTAGTGACCAATATGCAGCACCACATGTGAAATATAAGTAGAAAACGTTTTGAATAGAGGTAACTGTCTAAACCTGTTTGGTTGTGTTTTTGGTATGTAGATGTCAATTGCATGATGAGGATGGTGAGGTCACTAAACACATAAAGGTACCGCCATTCCATTCCAAGATTTTGTTCCCCCAAATTAAAAAGGACAGAACATTGTAAGAAAGTGAGAGTGAGACACTAATGACAGCAACCTAAAATTAAAAGAGACAAAAGATATATGTTTGCATAGTTGACGGTACCTTTATGATTTAGTAACCTTAGAGGATGGTACCGAGAGATCAAATATATTTATAATTAGAGTCGCCTGTGATTCGTGTTATACGTTTGGCGGTACTGAAGTGTATTGTCAGTCTATGTCAATTTCGAGATTAGTAGGTTAGGTTTTATTTGTTATTTGACTTAAACTGACGTGAAACTTAACCTGAAAATCTCAAATTTGACATACACTGACAATGCACTTCAGTACTGCCAATGTATAACACGAATCACAGGCGACTCTAATTATAAACCTTTTCCAAAGATGAAAAAGAAATTTGACTAAAGCTGAGTTAGAGCACATTGTCAACCATTTATCTGATATATCTAGAAAAAACAATCATTTTTCCAGTGGTGATGACCTTATAGATAGTGACTACATGCCTTTTGAGGACGAACCTGTACATTTAGCGAAATTGGCTGACTTATCACTTAGTAAGTGGGACCCTTCTGCTGATGAAGAAGTAAACTCAAATGATTCTAAACCTCCTACTACACCAGATATACAGTCTGATAACGAGTTGGATTGGACTGACATGGAAACTGATTCTTTAAATATTCCGTTCACGGGGGTATTATCCTTTACATCGAATTTAGGCAATAATGCCAAACCTATTGACTATTCTTTAACGATGATATAATAAATACAGTTGCAACTAAAACAAATATTTGTGCAAAAACTTCAGTGCCAGTTGCAAAAAATATGAGAAAAAAGTCTAAGAAATGGGAAATTGTGATGCCACCTGAAATAACTAAATTCATTAGACTCTGCCTTTTATCTGGAACTATACACTTTCCTCGCTTATCAAAGCAATGTGGTAAAAATTCCCTTTGCTTTCGCCCGATTTTCGGACAATGCATGTCCAAAAATAGGTTTTGAGATTTCCTGAGATTTTTGCAGTTTGTAAATCATAGCATTGTGTATATGAACGACCGTTTGTATAAAATACGACCCATTTTAGAAAAAATGCTGCAAAACATCCAGTAGCTGGTTTCTCCAATGAAACAACTTTCTATAGACATCTATGATCACAGAATCACAGTGTTGGTCACACACTGGACGGACAAGAGATTGGTGGCTACGATATCAACAATGCATAAACACCGAATGGTAGTAGCAACAATTAGAAAAGAAAAACAAGTAGTAAAACCAGAGTGTGTTCTCGCTCCCAATAAGTACATGTCCAGGATAGATAGATCAGACTAGATGATGGGATACTACTCATTGCCAAGAAAAACCATAAGATGGTATAGAAAAGTGTTCTTTCATCTCATATATTGCAATGTGGAATGCCCGAATGCCTACTACATATAAGAAGGAAAGAGATGCAACCAAAATTGACCTCATGAGGTTCAGAGAAGAAGTTATAAAGGATATGCTACAGGTCAATGATAGATACTCTAGGCCAGCGGTCGGCAACCTTTTGGCAGGCAAGGGCCACGTAGTGGCAAAATGAAGTGAAAGCGGGCCGCACTTATTCATAATTTTGATAATAGGTATACTATGTATATCGGGGTGATATTAAAAGAAAATAATGAGAATGAGGATGGGCCTCATGAAGAATTTTGAGTTTGAGCATTTAACACTTGTCAAAATTAGACTGAATTTTTTTAATTACTACTTTTGTATCACATTTCAGTTGCTATTTGTTTCAATAATTTCAAGGAACTACTGATTTTGAGAAAATGGTCATTTTAATTTATTAACATTAAACTGCAGCAGGGTCGTTTCAGAATCCAAGCTTTTAAAAAATTCGCGCCTTTCTAGGTTATAATTAGAAGTAAAGCCAAACACCGTCTTCTGCTAAGTAGTCCAGCGGAAATGAAGTGGAAATGGAGCGAAAATAAATTCGCTCCCAAAAATGGCGACTGCTGCCGAAGCGAAACCGAAGCGCTGTCGGTCAGCAAAGCGTTCAACGCAATCGCTACCTCAGCGCTATGCCGGCTGAACGCTTCCACTCTGTGTCTGTGATATTACATTCTTATTAAATGCACGCTCGCTTGAATTTTGCACGCGCATGACCCAATTATTTAAATTTTAGGTAGGTATATAAGACTTTCATTTACAAAACAGTCGCGGGCCGCAAGATGGAAAGCCACGGGCCGCATGCGGCCCGCGGGCCGCGGGTTGCCGACCGCTGCTCTAGGCTAACCAAAGACCAACAATCAGAATTTTAATATCTGGAACCAGTTTCCACCAAACCAAAAGATAAATCGGCAATGAAGAGGTGTCGTCAGTGTAGCAGAGGTGTACTTTACAAAAAATCCAGGTACTACTGCCAGATATGACCAGAAAACCTTGATTTATGCGTACATTCATGTTTCAGAATGTGGCATAGTGCACAATAATGTTTTGTAATATTTTGGTAATGTCTTAGGGTAGCTGTAGTATTCATTTTGGTTTGTATAGCACATTACGTTGTATTTAGATAAAGAAAATAAAGAGTTTGAAAAAATTCAGGTGTGTTCAGGTACCTGGACGTTGGTACAGAACGTAGAAATTCAAAGTCCAGTAAACTAGCCTAGATCTTTTTTTACAAAAATTAAACAAAAACGCTATATACAATAATCCAACACGTAAATAACACAAACCTGAATCCAGAAATCCAAAAAACTACGAATAGTACACCGGGAAAAACTACTTTTTAAGGCGCGGTAGCGAACGTGTTAGGTGTGATTTTTTAGAAATAATAAAGAGTTTTTATATGTAGAAATGATTGTTTTCTCTGGTTCATTTTAGTTTTAGATATCATAAAAAACAGTATTAATTTTTGTTTGTTCTTTTGAGTTTTTGTGTGATTTTTAAGAAATAAAAAGGAGTTTCAATATACGTAATATTTTTTTTCTCTCTTTACTACTACATAGTGCAATGTTAATTTCTTTACAAAGCACTTTCAGTACATGGTAAATTTTACCCCGTACGCATCTATACGGCACAAACTAGGGCGCGCGTCCTGACGGGTTAATTTCAGAAATAAGAGATACCTACAAGTTGGAGAATGACACAAACATTTTAAAACAATTACAAGTACTTATAATAATCATTTATACTTACATAGATGAAGTACTACTATTAGACGACTGATTACTTAATCTTCTATTCAAATTTTCTAGGGAATAAGGATTATTCTTCATTTCTACAGCATTCTTCCATTTTTCTTTTTCTCGCTCACTATAGCTGCCTATAATAAACATTAAAATTATTAGATATCACGATGACATTTTATTTTTTACCTTTGAACTTTTCTTGGTTTTCATCTTCTCCGTCAATCGAAACTAAAGGTTCATAGTGGCCATTTTGTTTTGGTACACCATCATCTACAACTTCCGCATTGTTTTCTTCCTGTTGTAGAGCTTGCTCCACTTTTTGGTTAGCAAATGACTCTGTTACACTCTTCAAGTCCCTGAATGAATTTCAAGAATTTATTAAGTTTTATATAAATCAAGATGTTTAAGTTACATTTAACGTGTTAATTTAGAGCAGGGGTCGGCAACCTGCGGCCCGCGGGCCGCATGCGGCCCTTTGCAACTTTTTGCGCGGCCCGCCAAAGCACCAATATAACTTTAGGAAAAATCAACAAACTTAGAGCGTAAGCGTGCCGAAATGTGGCTGGTGACAAAAATGCGTGACGAACAGAAGCATAGTGGGAAACCTATTTTACTGCGCAAGTTTAATCCCCACTCCCCACCGAATACGACGTCTCGCTTAGCAAGTGTAGCATTCTTTCTAGTGATGGGCATAATCGGATGATTTCAATAATCGGAATGTTCCATTTCGGAATGTTTATAAAATCGGAATATCATCCGAGTATTTTACATTCCGTAAATGCAAGCAAGGGAAAACGAGCGAAATAACAACAAGCTGTAGGAAGATGAAGTGCGTGCAAATTTATGATGAGAGCACTCGCAGTCGCGCCGTAAGCCCTTATCTGCGTTGGCATCTATTGTTTGGGTTTGTAGGACGGTCAGTAATAGCTATTTACGTTATTAGACCGGTAGCAACATTTTTATGGCCGCGCCAATACTTTACAGGCCGAACCGTAGGGCGAGACCTGTATGTTTGGCAAGGCCATAAGAATTCTACCGGTCGTGTATCGTATAAGATTTTTTAGGATACTGCATTGGTAACTAGCGTTTACATTGTTACAAACGAGTCCGGTAAATAAAATTTACCGGCCTAGACCAGTAGTAGTTCTATTACTACTGATCTAGGCCAGTAAATTTTATCTACCGGACTAGTTTGTAACTATGTAGACGCTAGTTAGCAATGCAGTATCCTAAAAAACAATTTATGAGTTTGAGTCGCACAGTGGGATATGAGGAAATAAAATATTTTTTCAAATTATTACAGTAGTTACGTTAATAGACTTTCGGAAAATGGTAGTGATATTTTAAAGTTTAATAGCACATAAAGTACATAATAGATAGTATAAAACAATACTTGAATTTGAAGTCTGTAGGTGTACTATCTAATAATTAATCTACGAAATACCACTGCCATTAGTGCCATTCACGTATCATACACGTGCGCACACGGCGCGACCCGTCGACATTCGCCAACCAGCATATAGCAATCAAGTGAGTCAATACAACATTCCGTATTCCGTTCAGTTCAAATTGGCATTTCGTTTTCTCATTTTGTGTACCGAATAGTAAAATAATCGAATTCCAAAAAGTTCCGAAATAATAGGAACCTTCCGATTTTTTGAACAATCGGAAACTTTCCGATTATTCATTCCGGATAGGCCCATCACTAATTCTTTCATTTCGCCAGTTTGCTACTGTATGTTCATATGTGCGTTCATGTTGACAGCCGTATGACGTTTCACTACAATATTTTATATTTTTTATATTTATATATTTTATATTTACATATTTATACATATTTAATTGGAATTGTATTTGCTTTTTTTTTCCTTTTAAGAATTGTAAAATTTTTGTTCTCTAACATTATTGTTACTATAGCATGTCAATAAAAAATAAATTTTTTCTATATTTATTTTTAATAATATTTATACTCGTATATGATATAAAAGCAGTATTTAAGTTACATTTGGATGTGCGGCCCGCATAAAAAAATTTATTTTGAAAATGGCCCGCCGTCCGAAAAAGGTTGCCGACCCCTGATTTAGAGGCATAAGATAAATTTCTGATCTATTTGGATTTGGTAAACAACATAACTGATAGAATACATCTTGAAACAGGCATCTGACCTTCCTTGCCTTGATTGTTTATTTTAATAGTGACATATATAGCCAGTTTTAGCCCCGTTTTAGTGGGTAGTATGGATCCTTCGAGCAATGCAGGAAACTTAAAGTCAGTTGCAGCATGCCTGGCCCTAAAGACACGTGTCTGCCTGTGGCTCGCAATGTAAAATTGTCATACAGCTAGTTAAATAAAAGGTAGGTACGTAGCTGGAGCCACAGGGTAAATTGAATTTACTACATAAATGTTTGTTTATAACAAGCCAGTGTTTATTCTTTGAATGATGTAATTTTTGACAGTGGTCTATTATGAGATGCTTTATCAAATTTTTTTCACTGTCTTGGTTGTCTATCACACGACGTTTCGGGAATTTTTGATCTACTTTCTTCCACCTGAGGACGGGAATAGATCAAAAACTTCCGAACCGTTGTGTAATAAACACCCAAGACAGTGGAAAAAATCCGATAAAACATCTCAAGCCAGTGTTTACACTTCAAGTAAGTTTCATTGCAATCGTGTACAAACTAAGTATGAAATTACGAAGCTGCTAAGTAGTTTGGTGACGTTCCAATTGTTTCGTGACGTCATTCACCAGAGAGACGACATAGCCGACAGCCAGGTATTTCCATACTGTATTTGTGGGAAATTTCCGTATATTGTGCCATTCAAGGTTGATGACATATTCTAGTCATTTGGAGTCCAGTGCCAGCCCAACCCGCTACGTTGCAGTTGCAAACCACAAACATAAGGTAACCTGATACAGGAAATGTTTGCAGTTTGAGCTGTAAGAGTTAGCTTCAGACTGTAGGAAGGTTTCGCTGCGACCGTGAAGGTATGTGATTAATACACAAATAAATACGTACGTGAAGCCGAGTTTCTATGCACTTCTAGTCTTGACGGCGGATTTTGATACAACAAAATATCTGCGCAGTTATTTTGGTATTTCTTTAAAGGTAGATTCAGACTGGAGGCAGCGAATTGTAACCTGCACGCCTCTGAACGCCGCTTGCAAATAAACTCACCCTCTAACTACCACGCTCAGTATGAACACCTACTAGTCTAAAAACCGCCCAGAATCCGCGTCGCTACCAAACCGCTGTCGCGCCGTTACCGCCAGTCTGAATAGACCTTATTGTTTTTAAAAGGTGAATATACGTCAGATGCAGTTATTTTGCTATTATTTGACTTGTAAAAGCGTGTAGAAACCACCAAACGTGCATTGACTGTACATTTTTAGTTAACACTGTTGTGTTTAGGAATGGCCATTTATTCTAGGGTTTAATCCAGATTTTCTTTATTGTTTTATGTGTTCTAAAGGTCAATATATCTATGTTTATTTGTGTAAACAAATTGGCTTTTCTTGTGATTGATTTTAGCACCTCAGTCGCAGGCCAGCTTCCTGTTTTTAGCAGATATTGTCACTGCTTATCCACGAACTGAGGTAAAGTAAGAGTTTCATGTGTACTGAGCTAGCTAGGTGTACAACGAGGGCAAATAGTTTATAAGAATACAAGACGTCTCATAATTTAACGTTGCAACTAAAGTGGCTTTAAAAAGCCTCATATCAATCTGTAGGTATATATTTTTGAGAAAAGTGAAATAGATATGCCTAAAGTATTGATTTACCTTGTCATTGGAGTAGGGCTTTTTAGAATAGTTCTGGGTAATGTAGCATACTTTTCAGTATATTCTGTATCCTGCTCAGTATGGCTGTCGAGAGAAGTTGGGGAATTATCTTCGCTGCTCCCTGTGTGTAAGAGTAACATTAATAATGGTATAAATAATATGGATAACTGTATTTTTTTTCCAAACCAATCAAGGCACAGATATATCCAAATTTAGGTATGATACAGAAATGGATGTCATGTGATATTTTAAATGCTTTTTTGTCTTGAACTCATTGCGCACTTGCACCATTCAAAAAGACTAAAGACTATTTGAAGTCTTTGAAGACATACAAATACTGAGATATAGCAACACTGCAATTACAAGGAAAAGCTTGTGCTTGTGCTATAATATATAATACATCAAGTGAATACATTTATTTATCAATATGTTTTCTAGAAATAAAAACTATTTTTGCTAACACATGGCAAATCTCTGTTGTAATATATCATGGATATACACACAACAGAGAATAGTTGCAAGAATTTGGAAATATCTCCACCTAAATGATTTTTATATTTTCCCGCCGTATTACATTTGTTTTATTCATTAATTCATACGTGTTAGTTTTTTTTACTTTTCGGTGTACAGTATAGCACCATTCATTCCACGTAGAAAGTGTAACTCAGGTAATGGATCACATACGACTTGCATTACGCTCTCCCGCATCCAAATATACATCACATTGAGCCAACTTTAATCTAAATTTAAACTACCTAATTAATGAGTTCTATCTATAGCCGCTCCAAGAAAATTTTTAGCTGTGGCGAGATTTTAACCCTTATCCACCAGGCTGCAAAGCAAGCTGCTTACCCACACAACCACTGGTGGCAAAAATTAAGTTTTTATTTATACATTTGTTTCATTCATTCATTCATTCATTATCTATAGCTTCTTTTACCATTCATTGTCGCTGACTATTCACACCGCACAGGATGTGTAACAAAGGTAATGGGCCACATACGACTTACATTACACTCCCCCGCATCAAAACATATCACACACTCAATAACCCTAAACCTAACTTACAGCTAACTTAAATAATGAGTTCAAATCCATTCCCACTCAGAAAAAATTTTTGGGAACGATCGGATTTGAACACATGTCCATCTGGTTTCTGAACAGGTTGCTAACCCACTAACCTCCCAAGTGTCCGACATTTATTTCATATAAAATAAAATTCAAATTTCGAGATACTCAATAACTATAATCTACTTTTTAAAATTGCAAATATAAACTAACCTGCTTGATCTACTATTGCACTATTAATAGTCTCAGATATTATCATATCATCTGCATCATGCCCGTTCGATGCAAATTGTTCCATAACTCTTTCCCTTTCTTGCACCATATCGGAGGCGTCAGTGCTTCCATCTTCAGACACCACTTCATCCTCCACATTAACATCGGCCAATAAGTTCTTACCACCAATAACTGTTTTTGAGTCGACTAGAATACTCTCAATGCCCTGCACTGATTCTGAATCTCCATAGTCTGAAGCAGCGTCTGATAGATCAGTGGTGTCTTCTGCATCTCGGTCGCCAATGAGGACCTTTGCTTCAGAAGTGGGATTTGGTACTAACATTGGGACTGGAACTGGAGAGACGCTGCCTCCAAATTTACGTTTTTGCATCACCCAGTTATTTTGCCATTCATCACTGTCTGGTGCAAGAGTATTTCTGTGCACAGGCTTTACAACTGCCTCGTCGTCTGATGATGATACCTCTTCAATACGCTGTTGTATCTAAAACAGAAGCTTTAAATGCTATTTGGTTTGATACTGTGTTAAATGTAGAAGTTATATATTGATGTACGAGCAATTCTTGTGTTAACACAGCAATGTAATAGTCTTGTAAATCAAGAAAGCAGTTTTACCTACATACTTAGTACTGATACTTCTAACAATTGAAAAAGGTATAAAATCTTTATTAATGTAAATTTTTATGCAGTTATTGGTCGAGGCAACATTGGCCAAACATGTTACAATATAAAATATTTAATTCATTTTATTTTTTACATGTAGTAATTGTTTTCTTTATACAAATAAATCACCTCGTAATAGCACACATACATTTAAAAAAAATAATTAATTTCTTAACTAAAATTTGTGTTGATGAAACTCTCAGATTTTACTGTTATACAGATAATGACTAACCGTAAGGGTCATGTGATCCACGAATCTTGCAGATCCAACACTAGAGTCACTTCGAACCCATTCGTCCAAGCTAGACACTGATGTAGTATCGATATCTGCAGCAGTGCTGTTGCCATTCTTCCATTTTGAGTCCAGCGTTTCTTCGCCAAAGAAGTACTCTTTATCATTTTGCCGTGAGGAGTTGGATAATCTACTGGAAACACTGTTGGCTGAAGATGTAGGTAGCTCTTCTTGATAGTTTTGGATTACCTGCAATACATGTTAATACGTAATCGAAAGTGACTTATCGCAATGTAAACAAGCCAAAAATAGAAATCCTTTTTCGGCGGTGTTTATTTAAATATGGGAATGTTTGTTAAGCTTTCAAATTGTGATTTAATAATGAATTTTTATATAAATAATGCCTGTTAATATAAATAAAGAAAGTATAAACTAAGAAAAATTAAAGACATTGTACGGATATGTATGTTTTTCAAACGAATGTAACAACGAACCAAGAACTATTTGACGGTTAATATCTTGTTTTCAACTCAAAACTAATCAATGGAGGTTAACAAAAACCAGAATTCTACCAAAATATTTAATATAAGTGCTAAGTAATAACATATTTTTGAATAATTTACAACAGCCTTCAACTTTACTTGATTTCATATTTATTTGTCATATTTAGCAACAAATTATATGTGCTACTAATGAAAAAATTGTGCAGTTGTTGATGACATGATGATAATTATTCTGTTTGTAGTCACAAACTCTTCAGTTCAACATTTGTCAATGTTATGAAAGCTTGCAAGTATTTTTACGGTAATGTGGAAAACATGAATTGTTTGTATTTTATGGATTTTATCGTATCTGATAATTAACAACTGTTTCTCAAACATTTTTTCCACTGTGTAATGTACAAACCAAAATTCTCAATTTTCAGTGAAAATGCACTTAAATACGAATTTTCCAAGGTATCTATGCAATGGTTTATTTTAACTTTTATTCATCTGTGTAGGTAGGTACTAACTATTCAGTTCTTATTACAAAAAATATAGTTTTGAAAATAACAATAAAAACAAATTATCAGATGGAGGTGCTTAATTACATGATACTGAATTTCAGTTTGATTAACAAAATGGTATATATGCACTCTGCGCCATTTTTACTGAAGGACGTTTTGAATATGAATTCCACCTATAGTGGTAAAACTTATTATTATGAATATCTTCGTATATGTTACAGTTAAAGTCTATAATCCGTTATTGTGTAGAATGTCTAGTTATCTATAGAATAACAAATTCGTTCAATTAAAGTGTAACATAAGACATTATTTTATGTTTTAACTAGATATTGTATAGAATAACTGTTGAACGACAGGTAAAGTGTGTAATAATTTTCTTGATTTCCATCCTTTATATAAGGAACCTACAGAATAACATTATTTATGGTCAAGGTTTTGTGTAAGAGAAAATGTGGTTCAAAGGAGTGTATGTATCGTGCTGTAACAAATGAATCGATCGCTGTGAGCACATTACATTGCATTTTAGCATGTAATATTTTGAAATATAGAGGGTGTCCTATATGTGGACATATGTATTTCAACCACAGATTCCTGGGCTCGAAACAAGAATTTATTTCAATATTAGTCTGCTTCAAAGTTTATTTAAAAATATCACTCTGCATAATTTCTAATTGAGAAATTTGACAATTGTAGCAAAATTACTGTTGCAATTAAAATTTAGTTTTTAGTCTCTTTCTTGTTCTACTGAACACATTGGTTTCAACTGTTTCAAAAAACAATTGGTGCAGTCACCCAGGTTCTACTTTTTTCTGTCTAATTTTTTTTTAATTGATTTTGGGCATCAGCTACTTTGGCTATTAGCCCATACGGTGTAATATGTAAATTTGTTTAAATTAGTTCATAAAGGCCGACTTGCTGCACAAAACTAAGTAAATAATTGCTATCTAGGTTTTTGATCCGGATTTTCACGGATTTGTGCTCTCTTACATTCTAACATATATGGTTGACGGTTAAAGGTAAGTTGCATTCATCACAAGTTGGCTAAATTGTAACAGATATTATATTCACAATTAAAGACACAAAAATATTCAACAGTAATATCCCTAGCGCAATAAAATAGCCAATTAAATTTTAACGTTTTCTATCAGAATGTTTTGCTAAGAAATTTGTCCAGTAAATTTGCTGCTCAACAAGAATTTTGGGGTGGAAAATTTACGAGATATATTTCTTCAGAGCAAAACATTCTGACAGAAAATCGTCAAAATTTATTCAGGCTAGTTTACATGCACCCAGAATGTTTGGCATTGTTTGGCGTGATTATTTCCTGAATCAGCACCTTTAATAATCAACAGTAATATCCCAAGTGCATTAAAATAGCCGATTAAATTTTGACGTTTTCTGTCAGAATGTTTTGCTAAGAAATTTGTCAAGTAAATTTGCCGCTCAACAAGAATCCCGAGTGCGCAGCACGAGGGATTTTGAAGCGGAAAATTTACGAGATATATTTCTTCAGAGCAAAACATTCTGACAGAAATCGCCGAAATTTATTCAGGCTAGTTTACATGCACTCGTGATGTTCGGCGTGATTATTTCCTGAATACATAGATAAAATTCAGCTGGTGAAGCACCTTTAATAATCATGTTAAAATTATGCACAAGCGATTAAATTTTGACATAAATTTAACCGCGGTTAAATTTTGACGTTTGAATTTTAGTCATTATTAAACTGACAGAAACCATGGTGATTACGCATTATTATGGATGTGAAGGAAATAATTACTCACTAATAAATATTTTTTAATTTCATTTTAAAAAGTAGGCTTTTGTAAATTAATTACAGAGTGTGCCTTTTAATTTAGGAATGAACGATTTTAAATAGATGTTTCCTTAGTTATCAGAACTGACCAACACACTTGACTAAAATAAAGGCAAATAAAATTCTATACAAAATAGGCTTGGATTTGAATATTTAATGACATTTTTAAAAATCTTATATACAACTCGTGTTAGCATGCTTATTTTCCACACGTGTAGATTATTATAAACCCTCCAAACTTGTGAAAAAAGTTACACTTCTAACACTTGTGGTCTAAATAACTATTTTCTACGACTGTGTCAAAATGACAACCCTTTGCATAGTGTCTAGTGTCAAAAGCGACGTTTGTAGCATTCTTAATATTATCGCCCGAATTACGTCTTTTTTGCACGTTGCCATTGGTGGCGTGTTTTAACAGTTATTTACCTAACAAGTTCGGGAAGGTAATTTTCCCGAATGAGCACTTTGTTTGCAGCATGACCGAAGGGAGTGCTGCATGTAGTGCGATTTCGGGAAAATTCTTCCCGAAAGAGTTACGTGCAATGATTTTTGTAACGAATAATTAAAAGTATTCTAAAAAATTTAAAAATTATTATTATTTACTGTTTTACTACTGTACTGAGTTGACAGCACAAATCACTACACTTTTATACATACAGTATGATCGAAAACTATTAACCTCTAGAGGGCTGTGGAATTATTTTGTCAAAAAATGTTGTTGGCTGTCGTGGTAGTAAGTCACATTGGCATTTTATATCTGTCAGTTTAAGGTTATGTCAGGATTGTCATTTCAACAAATACAAACATTGTTGTTGAATACATAAAAATGTTAGTAACAAAAACAATTACAGCTGTTCAAAATGATTTGCTGCATAGGCGCATAGGGAATGACCGGGAAATATGAATTTTGAAGTCACGAGTACAAAATACTATATTAAAACACGCTTTGCCATAAATTTGAATGTCAACATAACCTATAATATCTAACACAGTGTGACAGAAAAAGTGTCACCGAACTAAATTTTTACATTTCTGTTACTATCGTAGAAAAATAGCGTATGATACACGTGTATAAGTGCCATTAAAACACTAGCGACGTTAAAAGCACTCAGCTTTGCTTCGTGCTCTTAAACTCGTCGCGCGTGCTTTAAAGGCGTACTTATACACTAGTATCATAATATACTATTCTTCTTGGAAAAAGTATAAAAGCTATCGATTTGTTGTTAAAAAGTTACCGTCTAATATATGTCCTGATATCCGTGCTTCACATACTAGTAGTTCACCAACAATAACCAGTATGATTTTAAAAAGTGACTTATATACACCAGTATGAAGTATTGTACTGAATATCATTCAAATCGATACAAATGTTCTATCGTTATCAGAAAAATTATTATTTTTTAAATTTGAAGCAGAATATTGGCATATCGAAGGACATTATTTGGACATACATAAGTTGAATTACACTGTCTTATTTTATTTCCAAGAAGCTGTGGTCAATCCATGGACACCTATTTCGGGGACACCCTCTATATTTTGCTTTTTATTAATTTCTTTATTTTGTCAAATCAATAAATATTAGATTTTGAAGTAACACTAATACGAGGATTGTTCAATAGAAACACGTTTGGAGGCTGTAGAATATCTAGTAACTCAATTTAAAAAAATATCCCTTAATATTAAGGTATGAGTCCCAGTGTTGTATTAATCTACAGATTCCCTGCTGGTAAATTTCTTGCTGCTGTTGACGAAACTATTTTCGAATGGCAGTCTGCACTTCCACGTCCGAAGTGAATCGCTGACCCTTTAGTGATCGATTTAATGAACTTTGTGATAATAGGAATATGAATAATGGCACGAACACTTTCTATACTAATGCTCATCGTTTCAGACAGTTACCTATGTGACTTTAATGCGTCTATTTGCACGTAAAGCAGTTTTCAAACGCCTTACATTTTCATCAGAAGGTGCAACTTGAACATGTCCTGGATGAGCGAATACTTTAGTCAACTCTCTTGTCAAAATTCTCTGCACTGCTAAACCACTACTGTGCGAGAATAACAATAGTCACCATCGACAATTTTCATTCTCTCATGGAGATCTAGTGGTTGACGTCCTTCGGTGGCTAAAAATTTGGACGAATTTTCTATAGGTAACGCCATTTTCTAGCTCTATAAAAATGACCACAAAGAAACAATTGGAAATAAATTTGGCAGACACCTTACTATTATGCCAATAAATAATTTCAATAACCTCATGCATGTGCCATGATGACTAAGTCGTGCTTACGTGATCCAAACGTGTTTCTATTAACAATCCTTGTCATTTGTATTTTACACATTATATGACTTCAGATAGTTATTATATAAAATAACTCGGTAATTCATAGATAAGGTAACTAGGTAAAGCATAAATATTCTTCTTCTTCTTCTTCTTAATATAGGCTGATAGACTATTATTAACGCACGAAGTGCGGTTTTATAAGTCTTCTTCGGCCGTGACCCGAGGTGTCTAACCTATCGCGTTGCATTAGTAGGAAAAATGTCCTTTCCAGGGGGTTACGACTACCAAAGGTATTAGTATGATCACCAGAGAGCGTTCAATATTACCAATGCCAACTGCAAGAACAAGCACTTTACCAGCTGGCCACACGCTCTTATAGAATATTAGGGAGTATTTGCACACCCTTACGTTAAATTAACGTTACGCTAAATACGAAAAATTTGATTTTGATTGGCTGTATCGTTGACGTTGCTAGGTAACATACGCTTTAGCGGGCCTCTATTTTAGCGGAACGCAATTGCAAAAACTCCCTATTGTTTTCATTTTATACTTTTAACTAAATGATCCAGTTAGTGTATAGAATACCTAGTTATTCTATAGTTATTCTAATAATGGCATTTCACACTTTAACTGTAACACGTACATTTACACCAAATCTATGTAGACCTGTTGTAAACTTTTTTTGGGTTTAATAAAAAACTGTATTTAGGTTATATTTTGATAAATATTCATGGAATACTTTAAACTGAATCTTAGAAAAACGAATTAGTAATTGTAAAGGAAATGTGTGAACTTTTTGTAAAAAACCCTAAGAGAACACTGATATTATTTCTTCACTTCTAAATCAGCTGTTATATTCTAAATATACTTTATTACCTATATCCCATACAACATTTTTAAGAATTTTACTGTTTAGTGTATAACAGCGTGTAATGTGTAACAGCATGTAGGCTAGCTGTATGAACAAATGCTCAAAAACTTGAAACTAGAAAAACTTTATAACCTCACTTCCAGTTTAAAATTCTAAATTCGACACCAGCTGTTTACTTTTAGCGCATGGGCTAAAAGTAAACAGCTGATTTCACTTTTAACATGCTGATTTATAAAACGTCATTTTTAGTGAAACAAGCTAGGGCTAAAACGCCTACTTTTAGTAGTGGTCGTAGAAAATAGCTATTTGTGCAACAAGTGCTAAAAGTGGCCGTTTATGCACGAGACATGAAAATTATGAAACGAAGTTGAAGGCTGAGTTCCATAACATGTCGAGTGCAATAACACTTTTAGCACGAGTTTGCACACAATATTTTTTCTACGGCCTTAAATTTACTGTTATTACTCCATAAATGTTGATTTAACAAAGGTTTGCATTTATGACAGTTATAATTTATGTCATAATAAAGAGATGGCCTTGACGCGCAAGTGAATGTTTCTGCAGCCAGTAGCTGTTAAAGTCAGTTATCAAAGGTAATTATAAATGTACACAGTTTACTTTATTCATTACATAAGGCTTTAATTATTTAAAAAACATTTTACCTCTAACGCAAGAAGTAACTAGAATCACTTTATAACCTTACTTCCAGTTCGAAATTGTAAATTCGACACCAGCTGTTTACTTTTAGCACATGGGCTAAAAGTAAGCAGCTGATTTCACTTTTAACAGGCGAAATTATAAAACGTCACTTTTAGTAAAAAACGACCACTACTAAAAGTAGGCCTTTTAGCGATTAATACTAGGAGATCAAAAATAAACCTGATCGTGGGAACCACTGAAAACCATAAAACTTGGGTAATCTGTAGCATGCTTTTTGTTGACATAAACCTGTAAATTTTTTTAAGTTTAAAATTTATTTTCAGCATTTTGTTTAACTTGTCCATTAACTTGTCCACATGTTATTTTGGTGTTATCCAGCAATCTAATCTATAAATTTGGTTAAAATGACATATTTTTGCATATTTATGTAGCTGTGGTAAAGTCATATGAACTAATAATACAGTTAATTGTAGTTCATATGTAGTTTTATAAAGGGCAGTGCAGACAGTGGTCATATTTTTTATGGGCTTTCATAATCAATTTTATATTTGACCGCTCTGTAGTAGTACTTAATCCATCAAAGTCAATTGAGCGTGGGTCACAACTTTTCAAATATGAAATATGGGATACAGAGAGATTATGATTAAAAGAAATTAGAATAAGAATAAGCAGGATAGTGATGTATTCGAGGAAGTGTTTACCTCAAACTTCATTAAGTTGTGAAAACTTCAAAATGAAAGAGTACTCAGATTTTCTTAATTATTTTTCTGATTGGGATTTTGAAAACTGTAAAAGCTTGGTTCAATTAGGGCAAAGTTGCAGATTCTAATGCTCAATAGTCTTCAAAAAAAGAAATTGAACCTAGCGGCCTTAGTTTTTAAGCTATGCCCAAAAAACAAAAATGCTGGTTTTTTGTTTTTTGATATACGTTGATGTGTGACAAAAAACACAATTGCGGGAGGTAATAGTATATTACAGCCCGAGATGGGGAGCGTTTCATTACTGTCGAGAGATCAGTTAGCTGATTGAGACGCGAAGCGTCGAAATCAGCTATTATCTCGAGACTAAGGAAACATCCTGTCGAGGTTTGTATACTATTTTATTCGCAACCACTTTATTCTAAACAATAATTGGAAAAATTATTATATTATGATACGTCAGGTTGTGATGCGCATGAATGGATCAACGAGATTCCCAGTGTCCCTACGTACACAGCGGTCGGGAATGTACGACTTCCCCCACTCAAATGAGGTCAGAAATGTTAACATTACATATATGGTTGCGAATAATAGATATTACCTCCGCCCGACTTTCAATATAGTGAATAGATTTTTTTTAAAGAATATATCTCAGTATTGAGAAACCATGTGTCTATTGACAGCTGTTACTAATTTTAAGTTGTATAACTATTTGCAATAATCATTGCTGAAACTCTTTTATAGGTAGTACTTGCAGATATCCGTAAAAATCAGTGTTTCTATAAAATAATTAAAAAACTAGAATTCTCTGTTACAATTCTGTGCTTTATTTTTCTTTGCTTATACACACAAGCGATAATTACCATACAGAATTATAACATTGTAAAATAAAGTTATTTTATTGTTAGAGATTTTTACAAACTTACGTTTTGTAATGGCATTTGTTGTTATTACTCAATCGAGAACAAACACAAAGCCAGTAATTAGTTAAAAATAATAAAAAACATTTGCATTATCTAAAACAGTTCCCAATAACGGAACTATGATGATATGTTTAAATTTAAGAAATTTACAATATCATTACAAAACGTAATGAACTGTAACAATGACACTACAGAATCCACATGCAAGTTATTTTATGGCCTCATCCCAATACGAAACCCAAAAAGTTGGAAATGATTGAAGGCATACCTGGAAGAATTAAAGCCACCATATAGCAGAACACAACTCGTAAAATTAGCAAAGCCTATAAAATTAGGAAACCCTCTGTCATAAGTGTTTAATTGAAACCATTTCATAAGTATAAGTCTAATTTCTTATTAGGTAGTAAGCAATCATCTACTGTATTTTTAAATTGATCCACATGCAGGTACAAGATGACAGTTAGTATTTTAAGTATTAGTTTGAAAAAAAATAATATTAATTTCACAAATTTGCTTTACCAAAGTGACTGTTAAGCAGTGCTGATTAGTTAATGCAGCATATAACAGACCATCAACAAGGAACTTACTTTATTAAGAATTGCCGTGGCAAGTAGGTCTTCATAGGTGCGACTAACATCTTCAACCGGAGCGCCTGGATGTTCTTGTGCCTTCCTAAGTGGAGGCAATCCAATAGCTTCCTGAATAACTCTTTGGATGAGCAGTTTCAAACTGGCATGTGCTGAACATGGCGACTGTCCTACTATTGGAAGATCTGTAAAGAAACCAATATAAGATTTACTTTGCCAGTTGAGGTCACTATATGCCTAATTTCCTTCACAATTAATGACAACTACTTAGATTATTGATTTTATATATTTTGTAACAGTTATCGTCATACTGATTTTAATTATTGCTTTAATGAAGAACTCCTCTAGGACATTGAATTCGATTACTATGACTATTAATTAATTTTATGGAAAAAGTAATAGAAATAATACAATAAACTTATTTTCTTACAAAAGAGACATGATTTTGAATATTTAATTTTCTTACTTTAAACTCCGGTTTATTGATTACACTATGTTCAAGTATTTTTTTAAATAGAACAGAAGTTTTATTAGAAGTTCATGCATTAAGTAAAGTAGTTTATTACAACTTGAATCTACCATCCATAAAATACATAGAAAATTTAAAAGAACTCATGAGCCAAGGCTCTCCACAAAATAATAATAAATTTAATAATAGTAATTTATTATACAAGACGATAAAGGTAAATTTTATCCACGAGTAAATCATTTAACGTCGAGACGAAGTCGAGACGTTAATGATTCAGGAGTGGATAGAAATAACTTTATTGTCGTGTATAATACAATATTTTTTTCTATCGCAAGAACTTTAACAATTTCAAAAGAAAATAAGGACAGTCAATCACATTTCAAAATGTCAGTAGCTAAATTGGGTTGCTACAATAATACGAAGCTGTCATATTGAATTTAAACAAAAGTTAGAAAATTAAATTACTTTATCTATCCTTGATGTTAAAGTGCTACTTTATCTATCCTTGCTGTTAAAGTAAAACTTGACCTTTTGTTTTGAGTTCATAAAAGCACACTTTAACATGTGCTACAGAAAAAAATAATTATACAACGGCACAACCTTACCAAGACTGGTCGTAGGACCCCTCAACACCGGAGTAAAACAAGGATGTGTCCTTTCACTACTATTATTTAACATAGTCTAGACTAGGTGATCAGAAAAGCAAATAATGCAAAATGTGTCATAATATGGAATCTGGAAGGAAGACTTGGAGACCTAGACTATGCCGATGACACCTGTTTAATGGCGCTCACATAGGTACCATGACATGAATATAAAACTGAAGCATCTGGCAGAAGCAGCCAAAGCTGTATTCAAAATAAATACCAACAGAGCTAACAGATGCACATCAATAATCAATGTTACAATCAAACAATCGAAGGTCGAAAGGTACCTATGTATTGGCCGTTCTAGCTCAACTACAACAGCAGTTTTCAACAATCTGAATACATCACTACATTCCTATTAAAAAAGTGCCCTAAGAATGTCCAAATTAAATTCGACTTCTTAAAATAGACGAGTTATTTAAAAAAATCAAAAATTTGCTTGTTTTGCTACAGCGCCTGTACTACGATGAATATCCAAATTTTATTTATGGGGTTTGGTACAATTTTACCTGAGGAATATTTCATCCCATTTGATCAAATCTTTATATCTCCTAATAAGAGAGATCCCCATGTTGTAAATGAATCTAGAGACACTGTATAGTAGTTTTATTTGAATTTGAACTTGGTTCCACTTGTAGAACGCAATAGGTGTCCATGCCAACAATGGCGGCAGCTATAAGGAGCTAACAAGTCATGCCTCTACCATACCAAACGAGTTATTCAAGAATTATTTGATTTTTCATCATTGTTCTCGTTTTAAAGCTTAAATGAAGCACGAATCATTTTTATTTCATGAATATCAACAGCAGAGTGCTGCATGCTTTCAAGGTCGCATTGGTGCTAGATCAAAGTGGCTCCTCAGCTTTTTGACAGTTTGTAGACTGTAGCAGGAGCCAGCGGCAAAAAGTAAGTCAAAAGATACGAATATTGTAAGATTCAATGGCTGCGGCTGATAACGCGCGTCTAAAGTTACCGATATCAATGCTTACAACTTTTGGCAAGTACAGTGAGTTAATTCATCGACTGCATCCTTGGAATTGCATTCATACGCAAGGTCGCAAGCGTGTTAGTTCAGTCACGTTTATTTGTAAAGGTTCGGCAATTGGATTAAATGGTTTTTGATAGCTTGCTATGAAAATATTATTGAGGTGACGTTTGTTAAAAAACAATTTCTTTGTACGTTCATATTTAAAGTTTCACCTAGTACGGCTGATTGGCCTGTTAATCAACGAGTGTTCGCTGTAAATGTTTACCGAATTAATTGTGCTAACACAGAGACACTTTTGTATTTCTTTCTTTACGGTTTTTTAAAGTGTTTACCAGACAAGACCTCAAACAATTCAAGAGCTGAAAAGTGTAATTTGGGAAGAAGTAATCTTGTTAAATGGTGCGCGTTATATTATATTTCCAAAGTAGCAATGCATAGAAGCAGGTGGTGGACATCTTACAAATGATGTGATATTTGGGCGTTAATAGTGTTGTAAACGTTACTTAATATTGTTTCAATTTCCTTCAAAATTGGTTGACATACTCTATTTGTCCCTCTACAGCAAGCTATGAAAATCGTTCAATCCAATTGCCGGATCGATATTGATTAATATTTCTCATTATAAGCCTCTATTGTCATATTCGCTCGAAGGAAAGCTTAAAATAAAGCAGCTGGGTTGGCCTTGGAATATATTTCTAATATTATATTATATGTAGGTATTATTCACTAATTTCGTGTGAAGATAAACTCAAACAGTGAAGAAATAATATTTTTTGACCGAATTATACATTTAAACGTAATAGTACAGTCATTTGGTTCTCAAAAAAGAGGTTACCTGGAAAGTTTACCGGGAGTTTTGAAAATGGGTAACTTTATAGATTTCGATGTGCTCTTTCCGAATTTCAACTTTGCCACCTCGTATCTTTGCCGCTCGCGCCGCCATATTGAAAAAATGGCCCCTAAAAGCAGTTTTTTGACAATATCTTCTTTCCGACTCATTTCACGATAAAAACATTTATATACAAAATGAAACTAGCGAAGATTTCCTACAATTTATGTCATAACCTTTTTTTCGTAAAATTAATCGTTTTGGCGTACGAGCGCCTCAAACTATTATACATCTTGACACTGCCCAGAAAATGATACCTTATCTTCATGCCAGTGGCCACTTCTTATATGCAAAATCTTGCCATTTATATTTGCAAGATATGCTTGATTTGAAGGAAAGACTGACAGCTGAAGAATACGAACTTTTCACAGCTAAAGGATACTTTACAATTAGACGTTCCGACAAATTTTGGTGTGGTACGTGGTCAGATATGACAATTGAGCAATCGTTGATGAGGACGATGAAATGTTTTGGCGGCCTTACTCATGGCCGAGGAGTCAAGAAAAGCGTGCTTTCCAAGTTGACTTTAGGAATGATATTCCTGCACAATATTTGCGACGAAGTTAAAAAAATTTTGCAATGTAGCTTTTTCCAGTTTTGAGCAGCATGTCGAAATGAGAAGTTCACGGGTTAATCGTGACAATGACGACGTAAAAAAACTGATGGATTGGTTGTGCAACCATCCACCTTTTCCATTGTCTCGATTAACCCTTTATTAATTTTCCAAATGTGCATTGCAAAAGAATCTTAAAAGGAACTTGAAAATTTCCTTACGTACGAACTTGCTCCATTTCCATTATCTCTTTTCAATGACGAAGGCATGCACAAATGTATTAAATCTTCTATGTATAAGGCATTTGAGTAACATTCTGGAGATATACATTTTGAAAATACGATCTATATCATCGACGGAGGATACTTATTACACCGAGTCATTTGGCATCGCGGTGAATCGTTTTCATCCATTTGCAAAAAATACGTTACCTACGTTGGATCGAAATATACATCCAATGCCATTATCGTATTTGACGGATATCCGGAAGATGTAGTAAACCGTAGTACCAAATATGCGGAGCGATCCCGACGATCACGAAAAACTGCTTCAGTAGACATACTTTTTGACGAGACAATGATCCCAACTGTGTCACAAAATAAATTCCTGGGCAATGATGCAAACAAGAACCGCCTCATTGGAATGTTGAAGACAAAATTTGAAGCTGAGAACTTTATGGTCAAACAAGCCACGGAAGATGCGGATACGCTAATAATCAACACCGCAATAAGCGTTTCATCGGCATTTGATTTCGTAATAGTTGTCGGCGAAGATGTAGATCTTCTTATTCTTTTGACGGCTCTGTCTACGCGTTCAAACATATACATTCTCAGACCAGGAAAAGGAAAAATTTCGCAACCAATATGCTCAACAAAAAGTATCATAGATAAAACAGCCGCAGATCATATTTTATTCTTGCATGCGTTCAGTAGCTGTGATACATCAACATTATTTCATCAAGGAAAAACAAAATTTATTAATGTACTCCGAAAAAATCGAGATTTAAACGAGGTTATCTAGGTATTCAAAAATCCAAATGCTGATCCAGAGATAATTGCTAAAGCTGGAGAACGCTTCCTTCTTGAATTGTACAGTTACAGTAATGTGAAAAGTAAGAAAAGTATGTCTTTAAACAACTACGCATGTCTGCTTCACAACGTCAGCATATAAAAGTAAATTTAATATTGCGTCGCTACCACCAACAGAAGCAGCAGCACGACAACATTCGTTCCGAACCTATCACCAGGTTCAGCAGTGGTATGGGAATGAACAAAATGCAGAGCAATGGGGATGGAAAAGAAACAAGAACGGGCTAATTCCTGTCACCACACTCGAGCCCCCAGCTCCGGAAAGCTTGTTAAAACTTATTTCTTGCAAATGCCAAAAGAGCTGTCAGAAAGCCTGTGGATGCAGAAAGGCTGGGTTAAAGTGCTCCGTTATATGCACGAATTGTAGTGGTACCTGTGATAACTCGCAAGTTCCATTACAAGATAGCGATGAAGAGGATGAAACGGAGACTATTTTCGAGCAAACGTATGATGAAATCGAGAACGAAGAGGATTGTGATGAAACTGATAATCCCATCGCGGATGATGTGGAAGAAATTTCGGTCTGTGACGTTTCGATCGGTACCAAAGCCAATTAACTCTCAACACCTGGTCCATCAATAACAGCGAAGCGAAGGAGAATGCGCTAAATTTTGGAGTAGTGAATTGAATGTGGATTAGGCCAACTGGGAATACCACGATAAAAAAACGCGCCGCTTACTCTACCTCAAGGTGGTGTGGAAATGAGTTTTTTGGCCAAAACGCGTGTTAAATTACACTTTGCGGCGCTCGTACTCCAAAACTATGGATTTTAGAAAAAAAAAGGATATTACATAAATTGTAGGAAATTTTCTCTACTTTCATTTTGAATATAAATGTTTTTATTGTGAAATGAGTCGGAAAGGAAATATTGTCAAAAAACTGCTTTTAGGCACCATTTCTCCAAGATGGCCGCGCGAGCGGCAAAGATACGAGGTGGCAAAGTTGAAATTCGGAAAGAGCACATCGAAATCTATAAAATTACCCATTTTCAAAACTCCCGGAAAACTTTCTAGGTAAAACTACCAAATGACTGTACTATAACAAGAAATAAAGATATTCGATTCAGTTCATCATCTTTAATTAGCCTGTAAAGTTTGATAATTTTGTTCACTGATGCTAATTATTGCCAGTCCATATGAAAAATATTTAAATCTCGGGATGTTAGAATCTGCTTTGTCTGTGAAAGGGTGGAAAATGCATTTTTGGCCTCCTGACATGTAAACGACACATTCACAGGCAGTTGACGACCACCCTAACTACGATTTTACAGTTAGTCAGTGTTTTTACGCATCCCGGTGCAATAAAATGGATAGAATATTTTTAGCTTTCAGAGACTCTTAAGAAAAAAGTTGCTTTGTGGTAAGAAAAGTATTTGCAGAAACGCTAGTTATGTAATTCTTAGTTCACTTGAGTTTAAAAAAAATATATTTAGGAATTTTGCTTTTGATTTTTAATAATCTCGAATTTATAGATACCTACTATTAAAGAAAACTGTGTCCTCCACATAATTTTATACAATATTCGCTTCTCGTCGTGCTCCAAAAATTAATACCTCACGCTGTAAAATGCAACTTACCGCACTCGTAATTTAAATAACTATTTACTTTCGGTTGGCTCTACCATGAAAATTATCTACGAGCCACTACTGTCTGCCAGGCTTGCTTTCGATGCTTCCGCAGATTTGAAAAACGGCCAGGCTAGCGTTGTTTGGTGACATCACTCTCCTTTAGGCGGAAAGTGAAAGAACAAAGAGAAATATGTAAATGTAAGGTTACGTTTAAAATTATGTTTTTGAGTATAATTAACAAAGTGCTGAAACTTTAGCATCAAGTAGTCATCTTTTACAGCTAGGCGGAAAAAGTATGTTCGTTCTCGTAAGCAATTTATTAAAAAAAACAATAATAATTAGAAAAGGGTATCAAAATATCTATAATACACTCTTAATGTCTGTGACTGTTTAGCAACCTACTCAGTAATGACGGCATTTTAAAGAATTTACTATAAATTGTGAATTTTCTCAATTTAAGCTACAATTACCTGATTGGCGTTTTTAATATTAATATAAAACATTCTCCCATGTGCTGTTAAATGTTACTATTACTATTATTCAACCAACAATATTAATCTGTATAAATTGTAACGTATAAAAAGCGTTACGCATTATGGCCCTTTGCGTCATTTGGTTTTGTGCGTGTTGGCCACCCTTGTCCAGGAAGCTCAACTTTGTACACACATTGAGCTCACCGAACTCATTTTGAACGGCCCTTAGTCGCCTGAGATGGACTATCGATTCGTAACTAGGCCAAGTATCATTCCCTTGTTTCCGCACACCTGCGGCGATGTTTCTTGCTCTTCATTCTCTTTTGCTCTAATCGCACGCGCTTACTTCGTATTAATCTTAGCCTTAGTTTAGGGCTAGTTTATAGAAACTTACGAGGGCAAGAATAGTGTCTTAGCTCACTTGCGTTACCGCGAATTTGGATGGTTGGTTTGTCAAAGATATTTGGGTCTTAATTACCCATCCTATTTGAATGCGGGCATCGCTATTTAACCTTGGAACTGTAAGCTGAAGGTATGTCTGCGCTTTCTCATTTTCTATTCTAATTAGACACTCGTGTTTTGTGGGTTTCAGAGTCGACTTTTGAGTTGTTAATGTATGAGCAGCTAGTTTCTTTTAGTAGTTTGCAGCCGAGTTTTTGGAACCATTGTTGTTTTCCGTTTGTTGCGGCGTATTGTGGCACCCGCTTTGCTTTTTCAGCAATTATTGTTGCTGAGAGTTCTTGCTGTGTCCTCGCTTACACAGGTGGCTAATTATGCAGTCCGTCACTGTTTGTTTTGTCAAAGTCGCCTCGCGTTGCTGGGAGTATTTAAACACGATATTGTGTTGTGAAGCTAAAAACGAATCTGCACATTGAGATCACCGAAAGATTGAAATAGCCAGTTAGTGTTACATCACCTCCAAGTTTATCAGTAATTACTAGAGCATTTTTGAAACATTCTATACTTCTACGTACGTGGTGTCATACTATTATTGTCGCCCTCTTGCGTTCGACCTGCGGCATCATCGTAAATTTGTAATTACCTGCCAATTTAATTTGCTCAGAGACATGTTACTTTCTTAAATATTGAACTGTGTTATGTGTTAGCTAAACTTCTATAAATAGTGGCAACAGTAGAGTTGGTCGTATTTGTGGTTTTCTCCAGTAGCGTAAGTCTCTTCTGTGTTTTATTCGCGTGGTGCAATTAACTGATGCAACATTCTATATCATATTTATTATCGTTAATTAATATAACCCTGTTAATGTTTACTATGGTTTTGTGTATGGCTAATGCAAGCAATTGAAGTGTCCAACCTTTTTGAACTTTGTTTCAGGTCGTAGCGAATTGGTTACGCATAGTACTTTAGTGAGTTTAAGAGTTGTAAGCTAATTATCTTATCGGTTATAAAAGACTCTTTGGTGCACCCTGGTAATTTGAACTCCCTGTACTAATTATATAAAAGAACCACACGCCTTCTTCACTGTAGCTGATCGGCCCTCCGAGATCTCCATATTCTCCATGTAGCCTGAATGGTTGTTTGGTATGATTTGACGCTAGTTAGTCATTGAGAAATTTTGGTTTGGTGCTTGAGTCTAAAATTGTTTGCCGTTCGTAGTAAAATAAATATACTCTCTTCAGCATTCTTTTTACCAGTTCAGCACTAATTGCTATTCATGGTAGTGTTCAATAAAAGTTTGTCACTATATACCGCACTATAGAGGACCAATAGGCCTCCATCACTAGTTTTTATTGTTGCACTGATTTATATTTACACTCATGTTTATGGAGTACTATTTACACGAAAGTTTTTATTTGTTCGGTATGGTGGATTTCCATTATTCGCTATCGCTGGATAAGAGATCCCTGGGTAGCCTTCTTTTTAGCCTGGTATGTATTGATCTAGTACCTAGCTGATAAAATACTGCGCCAGTGCAGTTGTCAATGTTGTTATAAAAGGTTTTTGAGGTTTTGGTAATGAATTTCTGTATGGTGGAGATGCCTGTTTCTCTGTGCAACTGGGAGTTTCTGACATACCATTCTGCATTGGTTATGGTGCGCAGCACTTTGTTTTGTAAGACTTGCAGCTTGTTTATGTTGGTCTTGGATGTAGAACTCCAGATGCTGCAACCATAGGTGAGTATCGGTCGAATTATGGTTGTGTAAAGTAATGTTCCACATTTGATTTTAAGTGTAGACTTTTTGTTGAGAATGGGGTATAACATTCCTAGTCTCGCGTAGGATTGTGACAGCTTTTGGTTAATGTGGTAGCTCCAGTTTAGTTTGCGATCCAAATAAATTCCAAGGTATCGGATGGCTCTATCTTTAGGGTTCCATTCAATTGGTATGTTATTAATCCTTATTCTTGCTGGGTCTACTGGTCTACGGAGGGTAAAAATCTTGGATTCGCATTTATTGGGGTTTATTTTTATGCACCACTTTTTAAACCAATTATTTAGTTGATCCACACCTTCTTGTAGTTTATGTGCTCCTCGGTGAATATCACTATCCTGCGTAATAATGGCCGTATCATCGGCGTACAAGGCTAGGTGTACTTTAGGTATGGTTGGGATGTCGGACATAAATATATTGAAAAGAATTGGACCCAATATAGATCCCTGTGGAACACCCGCGTGAGCTTGTTTGATTGTTGAGGTGAATGAACCTATTCTCACCTGGAATGTTCGGTTGGTTAGCAATGATTGAATAATTTCGTAAAGGTATGTTGGAATTTGCATCCTTAGCATTTTGTAGAGTAGTCCATTGATCCAGACGCGATCAAAAGCTTGAGCTACATCGACGAATGTGATGAGTGTATGTGTCTTGTTTTCAAACCCTCGTTCGATTATTTCTGTGAGTCTTAATATTTGGTGGTTGGTTGAGTGAGCCCTTTTAAAACCAAACTGTGATGGGGGTATTAAATTCTTGTCCTCTATAAATTTGGTTAGGCGGTGGTGAATAATTCGTTCCAGCAGTTTGGAAAGAGTTGAAAGTAGACTTATCGGTCGGTATGCGGTCGGATCACTGTGTTTTTTCCCGGGTTTGGGAAACATTAGAATAAGAGATTGTCTCCATGCCTCTGGAAAGTAGCCTACCCTTAAGCATGCGTTAAATATTGCCGTTAGGAAGGATATTGATTTTGCCGGCAGGTTTTTCAGAATTATGTTTGGTACCATGTCATTTCCTGGAGCTTTGTTGATTTTCAGTTTGGTAATGTATTGTTTGATTTCCGTAGGTGAAGTTGGGTCTGTGAGAATTATATTGTTATTGGAGTTGTTATTGACTTCTGTGGCGATCTGTTGGGCTTGTTCTATATTATGGTCTATGGTGGTAGTAAAAACTTCTTCTAGGTGGTTGGCAAATAATTCGCTTTTGTCCTTGTCTTCTGAAAATACTTGATCATTCACTCGAAGGGTAGGGATTATTAGTGGTTGATTTAGAATCCTCCTGGTTGCCCTCCAGATGCTGGAATCATCAGGGTTTAAATTTTCTACATATTTATTGTATGATTCAAATCTGTGTTTGTCCAATTTTTCTTTGATCTCTCTGATTAGTTGATTTAGTCGTACTTTAGTTAGCGGATCACGGGTTCTTTGCCATAATCTTCGTACTCTATGTTTTTCTTTAATTAAATTGAATATGGCTATTGGTGGATGGAGATAAGTTGGGGGCCTGCGTTGCCGGTATATGGTAGTGGCGTTATGTACTGCTTGGTTAAGTGTGTGTTTGAAGGTTTCTATTGCATTATTAATATCCATTTGTGAGATGAGATTTGTTGGGCAGGACAACAGATTGTTCATTGATTTTCTGAACTGATCCCAATTTATTGGACCATTTATTAGCCTAGGAATTTTAGGGTAATTTTGGGCAGCGTTGTGAAAGGTCACAATTACCGGTAAGTGATCTGAATCTAGTTCTGTCAGAACTGTTTGGGTAATTGGTGAAGTTAGGTTTTTGTGAAGAGTTATATCTAAAATGTCAGGCATGTGGTCAGCTCTGTAAGGAACGTATGTGTAGTCTGTTGGTGCCGAGATGTGTAATGCAAGTTGGGAGGCGAAATCGTTAAGTTTGATACCGTTAGGGTTGGTTTTTCTGCAGCCCCAGTTTGTATGTTTACAATTTAAATCTCCCAATAGTAGTGTTGGTTCTGGGGTGCTAAAGATGTCTTCTAGTTCTTCACGGATAAGTTGTCTGTTAGGTGATTTGTATCCGCAAACAAGTTTTAGTGTGCTATTATTTTTTAAGCTAATTTTTACTGCGGTAGCTTCTATTTTGTGGGTATTATTAATATCTACTGATGTTATGTGAAGCCTTCGTTTAGCTATTATCGCTGCACCGCCCCATCCAACTGCTGATTCGCTATCTTTTCTGTATATCGTGTATCCTGGGATTGTTAGTTGCTCGTTGTTGACCAGATGCGTTTCCGTTACGCATGCAATATCAGTATTATGCCTTGCGAGAAATGAGATAAAGGTAGACCTTTGTTTTTTTAGGCCGTCGGCATTCCAATTAACTAGTGTTAACTTGTGTATTAAATTTTGTTCATTTGCCGCCATTGAGGAGCATTGGAATTATTGACAGGATAAAATTCTTAATTTGTTCAATGTAAGGAGTTAACATTTGTAGGATGGTCTGAATGATATTTGACGTTGAACTAGCAGAGTTGGATGTCGATTGATTGTTGTTTGTTTGGTTGGGATTTGTATAGTTGTTAGCTAAGATATTGGCATAAGTTGGGTTGGATGTAATATTTCCTGCAATAAGGGCGTTGGGATTAGTAGGGTAGATTTTAGGAGTATGTTGTGTTTGTTGATTGTGAGGGAAAGTATTTCTAGTCAGCTTCTTGATGTATGGGCAGCCTCTGTAGTTGGCCGTGTGATCGGCTCCACAGTTTACGCAACTGGGTTTGATGTCTTTTGTTTTTTGGCACTCTTTGTAGTGGTGATGTTCAGTGCATTTTACGCAACGCGGTGGTAGGCGACAGTAGTTTTTAGTGTGGCCTACGCGTTGGCAATTTGTGCATTGTGGTGTTTCGCTGTTTTTTCTTCGTGGTTCCACGGTCACTACGCAGTGTAGAAGTTTGTTTAGGCTAAAGAGCTCCTTGGCCTTATCAGTTTTTGATAGCTCGATTGCCACTAGCGGCATGGGCACTTTTTTGCTATTTAGCAATCTAGTTGTTTTAATTACTGGGTATTGTAATTGTTGTAGTTCTGAAGAGATTTCTTCATCAGAGATTGAAATAGGTACATTTCTTATAATTGCTGAGATATTGGCGTTTTCCGCGGAATGATAAGTGTAATAGTTCACCTTTTTATCCTCGTAATATTTGGTTAAGGCTCTATAATCATCAGAGCTGCTTAAATTGATTTTTAATTGAGTTCCTCTGTATGATGTGGTGAAGTTCTCATTTTTAATTACTGCTTTGATGTCTTTGATTATGTTTTGATGGTGGGTGCCGTTAAGTAGGAATATCGGTGGGATTTTTGGTTTGGCTGGTTCTTCGGTTTTGTGAGAAGCTTTATTTGTGGAATTCTGGTTGAGTGTTGTTTCAGATTGCAATGTATAGAATTTGTTTTGGGTTATAAGTGTATCGTTGTTAAACATGTAACGTTTGTTAACGTCATTATCGTCATCTGGGGTTGTCAGTCCGCGTTTTTTTGTGTTTATGTTGGTAGTTTCTGTATCCATTGGACTGGGAGTAGCATTTGCTCCTTGAATAATTAAGATTGGATTTTTAAGCCGGGAGGGTTTTGGATCTCCCATATATTAATATTAGTTGTAGCACAGGCTTTGTTTGAAATATACAGGGTTAAGTTTTAAATATCACTCTTGCAGACAAAAAGGGTGGCCGCCGCTATCCGTGCGATAGCGGCGGTGAACGCTGACCTTTCCGCTAAAGCAGTTATTGCAATGCTACAGGTTAATTATTATTGTTATTTAAGTTTATTAGTAAGGAATGTCATCCAAGATTAAGACTCACAGTTTAATGCTAAGTCCGTAAGCAAATCTTATCGCCTGGTGCACGAACGGTCACTGATAACGGTCGTCCGCATACGCGTCCGTCTCGTACCACAGTTCAACTCGCACTCGGAAAATAAATATACACAGTTGGTGGAAAAATACTGTTTTTGTATATTAAAACCGATGTTTTACTAAATGCTGATTATTTTCATTCTGCTGCAACTTTAATGTTTCACAGTGAAGTAAATTCTTTACATATTGTCCGCCATCTGTTAAAATTTTCCAAATATACCGCAACATTGATTTTTGAGTTGACTTATTGAGAACTTCAGATTTTTGACTCAAAGGTACTACGTTGTCTATTTAAAATACGATTTTATATTGATTTCTGTTCAATATAAATTATAGGATTTTACTTTGAATTGAATTCTGAATGGTCTGTTACCTGTCCAAACGTTTTACTTTGGTAGTTCATACTTACATAATGTGTCTACTTATTTATCTACAGAAATTTCAATTTTCCGTAATCAGCAAATAGATTTTATTACAATAGATAAAAATTCTTGCTGATAAGAATCGTGGCGACGACATTCTTTTGAAAACATTGTTTTCAATGAAAATAATTGGGAAAGTAGTTTTTTCTGTCTATATTTGCCGTATTATTGAAGAAATTATTAATCGAATCTATGGTTAGACAATAAAAATATTATAAGCATTTATAAATCAGGGTCACACTGATTTGAGTCTTGAATGGAACGATACAAGCCTCGTTGTGCAGATTTATTGATTGAACATTTAGCCAAACTGGGCAGGCAACCAAGAAAAGCTATAAGTATTAAAAGTGTAAGATTATAGTCTCTTTTTCCATAAATATATACACTTTACATAAGCAAATTAAAATATATTTTATGAAATGCGTAAATATAATTACTGTTAACATCGACATGAAAGAGCCTGCTAAACAAATAAACAATTAATATGCCAAATAGACGAGGTCTAATGAACTAAGGAAAATAGTGCTCATCCTAAAACCGTTAAAGATATAACTTTGACACTAAAATTGATCAATTTCAAATTGTATTTCAACAAAAAAATATGTACAGATATCTATAGTTAGTAATACATCACAATAGTGGCATATTTTGGTGTATATTTATTTTTTTTTCTTTCAGCTAGTTTCAGCTCAATGCTAAATTCGTGTGTTTTAAAACGGTTATTTTGCTTCAGTAAGGAATGTTCCCTTATGTATAGATTTATTATATGAGCAAACACAACAAAGGTTACATCGTTATCATTTATAACAAAAATTCGGATGAATTGAAAAAACCGCCAAGGCTGAGTACTTTAGGATCTTTATGAACAATTGTCTTTATAAGTGTACCTATATTACACGACGAATTAAACATTACAATAACATTACTTAAATGCAAAATACAGTACATACTTATTAGAATTGAATAGTTATTGATATATGAACACACATTCCCTGTATAAATTGAGAAATTTGAGTACCTACATTAGATAACTAGATTGTAGAAGAAGACACTTTGAAACTACGACTTTGCTAGAGATCCTGCTAGACTCAGATGCCTAATTTGCTCAATTGCCGAAATGAATTCGGTCTCAGCATTGCATTTCTGCAATTGAGCGAGTTCAGCATCTTAGTCCAACATATATTGCGTTATCTTCAATAAGAAGGTGATATTAGTTGTTGAAAGTTGGAATCGATTCTGCATGTATTTGAAACACACATTAACTGAACTAAAAATAAATCGTGGTCATTAGTAAATTTCTGTCTTTGTCTTTCTCTCTATGAGTTTGTTTCCATTACAGGATAGTTGATTTCAGACTCATATGTTTTCTATCTTCCCACTAGTTTTCATTTAACCCTTTTTCTTCCATAATGCTATTTATATAGTTTTTCTATTTAACGGTTGATCGTCATTTTTCCTTCTGCTTCGTGGTGACAAATTCAGAATCTTCTTCAGATATTATCTTTCTTTCCTTCACCCCTCTCAACGTGTTCGCACCGTTTTCAATCTTTATTCTTTAATATATTTGTGGTATAGGTTGTTATCGCCATTTCTATCCATATTATTTCAGTTCTTACTCTATCTTTATTGCAGACATCTTCGCATATGATCCAATTCAAATGTGTTTATTTTATTAATTTTTTAAGCAGCCATATTTTCTCGCCCGTTGCCATGCTTACAACAAGTTTCAAAAGATATTTGGTGTTGTTTGTTCAGTAAGGTTCGATTCCAGATCGTCCTATGTAGCACTTTCTCCTATGACAGATTTTCTTTTACATATTCCTCCATTTTTCATGTGTAAGAAATTATTGTCCCTAAATAACTGTACACAGTGGAAGCCTACTTTCTTCTATAATCAAGTTAAGGTATTAGTCTTTTCTGCTACAAATATACATTCCATCTTTTTACAGTTCATGCTCAGCTCTCACTTCTCATTTTCCCTTTCAGCTGACGCCAACATCTTCTATTCGTCTACCTTTGCAAAAACTATTTGATCGTGTTCGAGTGTAGTACTTCCTCTTCAATAGAAATTCTTTCATATTTTTGTATCATGTTTCTATGGCTTGTTCAACATATACCAGGTGACCAGTTTCAAAAGAGAACATAGCAAGTTTTTAAATTTTAGTAAGCAAATGATATGTTTAACGTAATTGTTATATAAGAACCTTTAGCTTCCCCTTACCCCTATAATTAAAAGTTCTGATCTAGAAAACCTTGTTTTCTCAATTAAATTAAATGTTTCTAGTAACCTTGCAATATACCACTCGTTTGCTATGCTCGCTTTTGAAACCGGTCACCCGGTCACTTCTTGTTAACTTATCGCCCATTTTACTTCTTTCGTCTAAAAGACGAAGGAAGTATTCTAATCGTGAAAAAATCACCTTCCGAGATTTCTTCACGTTTCAGGGTCCTTAAATAACGAAATTATGTTTTCTCAATTTCACTTGTCTGTTGACGGTATAGTAGTAAAGCAATTTGCTGAGGAAGTCAATATTTTACATACGAATTATATGTCTGGCACCGAATATACTCTCAGTCAAATATATATAGGGTAAATCTTAAAAAATAAAATTCTGTCTATTCTTGCTTTAACTCAAGAACTATTAGTTAAATAAAAATAATATTTTGCATATAGGTCGGGTTTTTACTCTTCACAAAAATAGGCATATTTTGAACCCAATATATGCAGGGTGGACACCTTAACATAATTAAATATATTTTCCCGCTGCTGATCATGTAAGTCAGTGATACAGCCTTAGTATCAAAACGTGTAAGTCGGTGATTATATTTGTTTTTTTAAATCTAATAAAATTTCGATAAGCAGCGGGAAAAATATAATAAGATAACTCGGAATGTATCGTCTATTAACATTTTCGGCAGGCAACTAACCACGGCTTCGCCTTGGCTTGTACTTGCCTACCTCAAATGTTAATAGGTCCTTACATTCCTTGTTACTTAAATAGCTATTTCATTTGATCAGGTCAAAAACGTTTTTAAAGCTTTCCCTAGTGATGTAAGTTGCTAGTAAAGCCATTTACTGAGTTTTTATTTATAAATTGATGTAATTCCCATTACCAAGTGTTTCCTTTCATTATTTCAGTATTATTAGGAACGTTAAGATATTTTTGCCACTAGTCTCCTTCGATATATCAAAATTTTTAGTGTTACAACTTCTACTTGCTAGGAAAGTTCTGAGTAAAGCCCTTTACAGATTATTTGTTTTTACTGTCGTATTCTGATATAAAAATCTTGATATCTGAATTCAACCTTTTTAGTGCTCTCCATAGCTCTCTACACGGGTGTAAGCCTTTTGCAGATCAACAAACGTTACATGTTTTTCTACATTCTTTTATATTGACCCACCTCCATTAGTGAATCTTACCACCGCTGATACGCTACTAATTCTATGGTAATTTTGGCAATCTTCTTTGTCCTTTTTATGTATTAAGGTGATATGGAATTTGTACCATTCTTCTGAGATAGTTGACCCTGCTCTTTTTTGATGACTTAGTAACATATTTTGGTTTTATGTCGCTGTTTTTCACGGTTCTTTGTTTTTCATAATGTTCTTTGCATTGTTTCATTGTTATTAAATTTACGTCAAACCCGTTGTTATTTGCTGTTTCCAGCTATGAATTATTTACCACAATTCGTGTGATTAGCTATAGTAAATTGTATTACTTATAAATAACATTGAACACACGTCACAGTGTTCATTTCCTTCTTGATGGAGCTGTGCTTTAATTTCTCTGTTACATATAGTGTATTCATATCTTGAATCTGTTCTTTTGTTTGTTAATCATTTACAAAGCCTTTTCGTGAACTCTATTTTTTTTAAATTCTCTACTATACTCGTATCTGTTTTATTTCTAATCAATTCTGCAACTTTCTAATACTTTTCTGCTCTAGTCGAACCAAAATGGGATACAGTGTTTTGCGATTGCTTTTCACCATGTATCAATTGTGTTTCACTATTTGTCAAATGTAATTCCCATTTGTCAATAATGACAAGTGTTGACTAGAGGGAAAATCATTTGATATAAAGTGAAACACAACTGATACATGACGAAGTGCAATCGGAAAACACTGTATTGTAAGTTTTTGTTTTACATTTTCTTTACTTTTCATCATTTTTCTATTTTTCTACTGTCCTTCTATTCTTCTGGTTATTAAGTCTGTTTACTTTTAGATCCTTTATCATCAGCGTCTGTTCTCTTTTAACAATTGCCAAATGGATAACTGATCTGAGCCCTAATTTATGTACAAATATTTACGTAAGCCCTATGTCGTAAAAACGTGGCCACCGCCAATCTATACGTTCCGAAGTAGCTAATTTCAATTACATTAAATAATATGATTAATAATTACATAATTTTGCAAAACTGCCATTATATCACATATACATTGGCTAATCAGATCGGTTAAAAGTGTAGTTTTTATCGCCATACTCTTTGAGCCTTGATTTACAGATTACTGGAATTATTGCCCGTCCACCTTTACAACTTGACTTGGCTCGACCCTTGAAATTACTCTAGGACCTTCTGTTTATGTATATTTCAAAGGTTAAAAATCTAAATTCTATTATAGCATTTACTGTTGTTTTAAAACATTTTTCAAATTATGATATTTTTAAATGTAGAAATTAAAAGCACTGAATTAATTTAAGAAAGAATATTTCTTAGAAGAAGCTTAAAATTGGAACTTTTTTGTTATGTAAAAACTGCATATCATTCCTAAATTTTGACTATTAAAAGTACATACACGTGTAGAGCTCTTTAGCGGTCACTTTTAATAGGTTATTTACTTCCAATGAATTAAAATCCTGTTTCACTCTAGTTATTGTTTTTAAGTGACGATGATTTTAAACTACGACATTTCAAAACTGGGATACTCATTAACAACCAAAACTTGTGATTCTGAATAGTAAATAGATACTCCGATTTGCTTAACTAATAATTAGTACTAAAAATAGATTAGTATCAAATATTTAATAATTAAAGAATATTAAAAAACGCCTCCCCTTCCATTGAATCTGACATAATAAGAAATGAGCTGCCACCATTGCCAACTAATTTTATTTAAATAATGACAAGTTAATTATAATTTAATTTGGTTTTCAATGCCCTAACGCCAGTGTTGCGCATTATAATTCCAGAATCAAAGGGAGAATTTTGTTTCACAGGTATATCTAACTTTGAACCATAAAATATTATTACTAACACAACTGCTCTCAGCATTTATGATTTAAATTAAAAAACGATTTAATTAATTTAAAATTTTCCAACCAGCAAAAATAATAGAAAACTGTAATTAATCATTATTATTTATTACTCGACTACAATATAATAACTAACACATTCTTATGACTAAAATACTAATTATTAGTAACGCATTTAACGAACTTACCTAAAACGACTTCAATAAGGTAGTGCCATAGGTATATCACACCAGAAAACAATACCCATGTGGTTACAGCGAAACTGGTAGTTATTGTAAACAATGTTAAAAGCATTTTTGATAAAAAAAGTATTAAACAACGGTAACTAACATAGTTTTTAAAGTTCACACATCTGTCGAAGTAACCGAAGGCAACTTGATCCAGATTGATATATCCACTATTGTATTATTATCGCACTTATCTTTGCACTTCACTTTATTTTTGTAACTTTAAACATCTTATCAGCTTGTCGAATATTTTAAATTTTAGATAATCCAGTCAATACCTAATTAAGAAATTCCGTTAGAATTGGCCACCTTTGGTTTTACGCAGAAGTACCCAAAAACAGCGATATTTACTAAAACAACTTGCTTTACAAAAGTATAAAGCGATAAGAAATGTATAAAGATAGTAATATGATTTCAATTATTGTGACATTTAAAACTATTCATTGTCTAATTGCAAATCATCATTAGATAACCAATATTAACTAGTTAAATCACTGAATGATTTTTAAAAAATTGCAAGTGAATCAATTTCATCGAAATCTTTTTAAAAGTAACAGTACTTAAATGTGTCAATTTGTGGTCGATCTGATATTTTACTTGTTTGCTATATTGTTTTCTCATAAATCAAATTTCGTATGTCCCATGATTAATACTAGATGACTCCGAAATATCTACTGCCGATATAAGAGAATACAGATAACATTGAAATAACACAAAGTAATGTACCCTAGTTCGACAATGCTTTTTTATAAAATAAAAGATGTTCGTTAGTTAAAAGGTTACATTTTATGTATCTATTTATACGTTCAGGTGTTAATTATTAAATTAGATTTTGTGAATTTTTATAAACGCCTTTGAAATTTGTCGTTAAAATTTTAATAAAGACATCCTTTATTAGAGTACTTTTCTTTGCCCTATTTATTTATAAGAGAGTGATGTGCAGGGAGCTGCGATCGTGACAATCATATTATACATAAGTACCTATATAGCACAACTGTGTGTAAGGTGATGTGGGACTCTACACTCTGCTGATATAAAAATTCATTTTAACATCATTGCAAAGTAATGCTCAACAATAGAATACCAATAGAATTATCAAGAATAAATAATATTGCGATTTATATTATTTATTGAAGTTCCTGTTTAAATAATAAAGTGCAAATAATGCAGTACTATACTTTGCGCAACGAACAAATAGAGTAGCTTATGCAACCCAAATGACATATTACAAAGCTGAGTGAATCAGTATTTTAATAATAATTACTAAAGAATCATATATGATAGTCTTTATAATTAGACCTAATTTCAACTGGCATTGAATAATAATTGTTTGAGGTTATGATACAAATAAAAACTTCGATCAACTTCAAAAGCATGACATTTGTGCACTTGTAATATGTAGGCAATAATGAGATTTAGCAAAAGCCAGGCCACATGACTACATATTACAAGTGCACAGATGTCATACTTTTGAAGTTGGACGAAGTTTCTATTTGTATTATAACCTCGAACAATTATTTAATGTCAGATGAAATTAGGTCTAATCATTATAAGGACCGCGATCTCTGATTCTTTAGTAATTATTATTAAAATACTGATCCTGTCACCTTTTTAATATGCCAATTGGGTTGCATAAGCCACTCTATTTGTTCGCTGCACCAAGTACGTATAGTGTATAAAATTTATTTAAAGCTGTTTTATTTGAATGATAATTAGATCAGTTGTCACCAAACCGATTAAGTAATTGTTCTAGCTTATATTTAAAGCAATAATAAATAAGTAGATTTGTCAAATCCTAAAACGAACAGTATATTTTAAGTTATAGCTGTGTTCAAGAAGGCCAACAAGAAAAAGAATTGGTAGCCTTCCTTATCTGTAAAAGATTACACGATTAATACATAGATAATATTAATTACGCATCATCTAGATTACTTCTTGTTTAACAACGCATAAGAGAAAATACACGTGTATGGCATATACGACCAGAAGAAAATAAACCATGGAAGACCGGACGAGTTCTTTAATGATTTCCATGACGAAATAACAACAATGCCTATAAGAGATACTATTTTGAGTATCTGAGATCTTAATGCAAGAGTAGGAAATAATACAACCCCGGTTTTACACAATAGACTTAATGAAAATGATATAAACCAAAATGGTGAACTTTTAATTCAAATTTTGCCTAAAAGTGGCATGATGATGAAGATAGTTTAAACGAGACATAGAACTAAATAAAAAACCAATATTCTGAATACTGCAAAAGAGGCCTTAGGTCAAGAAGTATTAAAAAGGCAACGTCAATAATCAAATCCCGTGGTTTATACTAGCAATTACACAAATTGCCAAAGAAAGAAGAAAAGCATTTCTGAAAACAAATAAAAAACCCAGGAAACTTATGAGAAATACAAAGAAGAAACTTAATAAAACTTGAAATGAGAAGTATTAAACAAAATGTTCTCCATGAAACTAGAAAGTGATATTATGGCTGCCAGAAGCAAATAGGGCGAATCTTGCAAGATATAAAGTCAGAATTCAAAGAGTAAGTGGTGTAGCGGGTAAAAACAGTCTTGCACGGCGGCCATAAATAACCCCGCGGAAAGTACTGGAGGAAGAAGATATGACCGTCATGTGTCAGCAAAAGGTTCGCTCGCAGGGGACAAGGGCCGCAAAAATATGACAAGTTCTGACGACGCAATGTCCGCAATTGACGCAAGCAGTTAGTAAACTGCGAATGCGTCAAGTCTAAATTGCAGGGAATCTGCCTCGCCTCACTGGGCACACACCGGCGGACGGGCTATTGGATTCAACAAGGGATGAGATCGTAAAACTATAAACAACGCCAGGTTGGATACAAAGCAGCCGCTACCGCAGTTGGCCAATGATAATCCACCCTTGAAAACATAATGGCCTGTTGGCGCGCATCTGAAGGATTGTAAATTCCAAACCATCTAGCAGAAGAGCTGAGCTTCGTAAATGTTTCAGGTTACGCAATGGGACACGCCACTTTGAATTCGCGCAGTGTGTGCACTTACTTGTCCAGTGCAGTGAATTTGTTCAAATGTAATTAAATTTCATTAAATGAGTGTTGATATCCCCTATGGATTTATTGTTCCTATCTACATGAGTGTAAGCAACAACTAACGTGGAAATAAACAAAATAAGCTAGGGAGAATAAGTAAATTATTTTCAGAATACTTTTAAAGCCAACGTAGAAAATATTAGCCAAAGCAACGAACCCAACACACCTAGAATCCTAGGAGAGAAAAAACTAAATAAATAAGATGTTAGTATTAGTGACTTAAGTTAGACGAATTAAGAAATGGAAAATCTCCAGGAAGAAAAAATTTAAAACAAACTGCTAAAATATGGTGGTGAACAATTTACTACTAGAAGAGTTAACCAAATTAATACGAAACATCTTCGAAAAGCAACACTTCCTGACGAATGGATGGAGAACCGGAGTAATAATACCAATCTTTAAAAAAATCTGCAAAAGGGTTTACACTGGACTTCCCGAATTACATCAATTTGTAATAAAAAAAATTAGTCCGCTGGGATTCGCTCCCAGGCGAATATTTCGAGAGCAGTTTCTAGTCCGCCGCTTGGGTCCGCCAATTGCAGCCGCTTGAACAACTGCTCCACGCCCGTAGTCGAGTTTTTGCTGCGTTATAAAGGCACCATACCACTCTGTCGCATTTGTGATGTTTACCCTGTATCTGTTAGGTCTCATTTTCACCAATGATAAAGCCTGAACTACGTGCACATTATTGTTTTTATCTATTTCTCAGTTAAAGCAAAAATAAACAACCATTTTTTAAGGTGCCCACCCTGTATATATTTCTTCGAAATTTTCTCAGTTTCATATAGTAACTATCGTGGTATAACATTACTTAACTCAACCCTAAAACTGACAATGAAAATCATAACAAATAAATTCTATGGGACAATAATGTTACAACAGTACCAGCAGGGATTTAGACGGGAAGGTCTTGCATAGACGCTATTTTTATAATCAGACAGTTGATAGAGAAGTCAATTAAATGTAATAAAACGGTTTCTATTTGCATTAGAGATTCATCAAAAAAACGTTTGATATAATCTTAAATTGTTCATGTCAATGAAAATATGCGAGTATATGTGCAGAATAACACCATTATTGGAATAAATTGGATACATTTATGACCAATTCCTATTATCTACAGAATATGTTATACGGCAAGATGACTCTTTGAGCCCAGTCTTATATACTTTTATCACGGAGGAGTCATCAAAGGAGTAAAAAAGTTGAAAGGATACCAATTAAATCAGGTAGAAATCAAAACAGTATGTCATGTCGACGACGCCAGGTTAACAAAGAATGCTGCTTTAAGACAAAGTGTATAGCGATAACACGGGGATAAATCACTAAGGGGAGAAAGAGAAACATATAGACCCAGAAAGTGCTAGAATGAGTCTCTGTAAAATATAAATGCGGCCTGGAAGGAAAATGCGAAAGCCTGTAAGAAAAAGAACGAAAAGAAACAGAAGAACAATAAGAAGTAGAAGAAAAAGAAAAAGAAGATAATTCTGGTGGCACTAATTGGTGCTAAATGTTCTTGAAAAATGGTAAACAGTAACAATTCCGCATGTTAATTTCTATATATACAGTGTGAATAATGTAAGACTATACACTGACAACTTTATTTTAGCATTAATCAATTTACGCATGCTAGTAACAATTGTCGGGTTTGAAATTACCATGAAATAATGCCGTTTCAAATAGTTTCTATAGTAACTACGTTGTTATTTTGTTTAAAAACACCATGGTAACAGTAAGTAAATGGCCTATGTCTCATTTTGCATAATTCAGCCATGTACAGTCTTACATTATTCTCACGGTAGAAGTAAATAAATATAGTTAATTTAAAGAGTGTTTATACCTTTCTTTTCCGATTATCTATTAGAAGTTTATTAAACCTTTTCAATAAAGTAAACATTTGAAATTAAACCATGAATATGTAGAAGTCTACTTTTATTAAAACATGGAAAGAACGTTAAACATTTATTTCGACATTTTTAAGGAAGAAGACTTATCTATTATTAACTAACAGCACTCTATAATTGGATAGATTTCTGAGATTATGTTAACACTCAAAAATAAAACGCTCACTGTTTCTGAAAAAATAAGATTTTCCGTACAGAAGAATTGAGAATTTCTGATTACACTAATTTACTGATTGTCTTGTATAAGTACAGTACAATACAGTTTTTGCATTAGTCAATTTGATCTGTCTTCTTTATTTGTTTTAACACATTCAAACGTATCCCGCACCTGTAGGAGTTCTATACATGTAGTTAAATCATCTGACATGGCACACTTGGATTTAGAAGAAGACTAATGTATAGATTCTGTTCAATAGCCTATCCCAAAAAAATCCACTGGACATTGCTTTATAAGTACATTACATAATAGCTAAACGTACGCAGCTCTATACTTAAACGCTACAATAAGCTACCTAATAAAATTAACGCTTAGCTAAATTGTTAGTACGTTAATTTGCCTTATACACGATAACAAAAAAAAAGTTCCTTCTAATAAGCGATAAGATGATTGATAGCGCACGTAACAGTCAGGTTTCTAGTCAT
>OW679198.1:27210170-27339595 GCA_940337035.1 Agriotes lineatus | reverse complement strand
ATGTCCCATATGTCCCATGTGTCCCTAATGTCCCAGGCGTCCTAGATGTTCCATATGTTTCTAACGTCCAAACCGTCCTAAATGTGCCATATGTCCCTAATGTCTCAGGCGTCCCATATGTCGCATATGTCCCATATGTCCCTAATATCCCATGCGTCCCAAATGTCCCATATGTCCATAACGTCCCAGACGTCTCAGCTGTCCCGTATGTCCCTAACGTCCCAGACGTCCGAGATGTCCTAGATGTCCCATATGTCTCTAACGTCACAGACGTCCTAAATGTCCTATATGTTCCAAACGTCCCAGATGTCCAATATGTCCCTAAAGTCCCAGACGTCCCAGATGTCCTATATGTCCCTAACGTCCCAGACGTCCTAGATGTCCCATATGTCCTTAACGACCCAGACGTCCCAGATGACCCATACGTCCCTAACGTCCCAGACGTCCCAGATGTCCCAAAGGTCTTATATATCCCTAATGTCCCAGGCGTATTAAATGTCCCATATGTCCCATATGTCCCTAATGTGCCAGGCGTCCTAAATGTCCCATATGTCCTTAACGTCCCGGACGTCCCAGACGTCCTAGATGTGCCATATGTCCTTAACGTCCCAGACCTCCCAGATGTTTCATATGTCCCTAACGTCCCAGACGTCCCAGATGTCCCATATGTCCCATATGTCCCTAATGTCCCAGGATTCCTAGATATTCCATATGTCCCTAACGTCCCAGACGTCCTAAATGTCCAATATGTCCCTAACGTCCCAGACGTCCCAGATGTCCCATATGTCCTTAACGTCCCAGACGTCCCAGACGTCCTAAATGTCCCATATGTCCCTAATGTCCCAGACGTCCTAGATGTCCCATATATCCCTAACGTCCCAGACGTCTCAGACGTCCTAGATGTCCCATATGTCCCTAACGTCCCAGACGTCCTAGATGTCCCATATGTCCCTAACGTCCCAGACGTCTCAGACGTCCTAGATGTCCTATATGTCCCTAACGTCCTAGACGTACCAGATGCCCCATATGTTTCTAACGTTTCAGACGTCCCAGATGTCCCATATGTCCTTAACGTCCCAGACGTCCCAGATGTCCCATATGTCTCATATGTTCCTAATGTCCCAGGCGTCCCAGATGTCCCATATGTCCCATATGTCCCTAATATCCCAGACGTTTTAAATGTCTCATATGTCCTTAACGTTTCAGACGTCCCAGACGTCCTAGATGTCCCATATGTCCTTAACGTCCCAGACGTCCCAGATGTCCCATATGTCCCATTTGTCCCTAATGTCCCAGGCGCCCTAAATGTTCCATATGTCCTTAACGTTCCAGACGTCCCAGACGTCCTAAATGTTCCATATGTCCTTAACGTCCCAGACGTCCCAGATGTCCCATATGTCTCTAACGTCCCAGACGTCCCATATGTCCCATATGTCCCATATGTCCTTAATGTCCCAGGCGTCCCAGATGTCCCATATTTCCCTAACGTCCCAGACGTCCCAGATGTCCCATATGTCTCTAACGTCCCAGACGTCCCATATGTCCCATATGTCCCATATGTCCTTAATGTCCCAGGCGTCCCAGATGTCCCATATTTCCCTAACGTCCCAGACGTCCTAGATGTCCCATATGTCCTTAACGTCCCAGACGTCCCATATGTCCCATATGTCCCATATGTCCATAATGTCCCAGGCGTCCCAGATGTCCCATATTTCCCTAACGTCCCAGACGTCCTAGATGTCCCATATGTCCTTAACGTCCCAGACGTCCCAGATGTCCCATATGTCCCATATGTCCCTTATGTCCCAGGCGCCCTAAATGTTCCATATGTCCTTAACGTCCCATACGTCCCAGACGTCCTAAATGTCCCATATGTCCTTAACGTCCCAGACGTCCCAGATGTCCCATATGTCTCTAACGTCCCAGACGTCCCATATGTCCCATATGTCCCATATGTCCTAAATGTCCCAGGCGTCCCAGATGTCCCATATTTCCCTAACGTCCCAGACGTCCCAGATGTCCCATATGTCTCTAACGTCCCAGACGTCCCATATGTCCCATATGTCCCATATGTCCTTAATGTCCCAGGCGTCCCAGATGTTCCATATTTCCCTAACGTCCCAGACGTCCTAGATGTCCCATATATCCTTAACGTCCCAGACGTCCCATATGTCCCATATGTCCCATATGTCCATAATGTCCCAGGCGTCCCAGATGTCCCATATTTCCCTAACGTCCCAGACGTCCTAGATGTCCCATATATCCTTAACGTCCCAGACGTCCCAGATGTCCCATATGTCCCTAACGTCCCAGACGTCCTAGATGTCTTATATGCCCCTAACGTCCCAGACGTCCCAGATCTCCCATATGTCCCTAACGTCCCAGACGTTCTAGGTGTCCCTTATATCCTTAACGTCCCAGACGTCCCAGATGTCCCATATGTCAATAACGTCCCAGACGTCCCAGATGTCCCATATGTCCCATATGTCCCTAATGTCCCAGGCGTTCCAAACCTCCCATATGTCCCATATGTCCCTAATGTCCAGGGCGTCCTAAATGTCCCATATGTCTTTAACGTCCCAGACGTACCAGAAGTCCTAGATGTCTTATTTGTCCTTAACGTCCCAGACGTCCCAGATATCCCATATGTCCCATATGTCCCTAATGTGAAGGGCGTCCTAAATGTCCCATATCTCCTTAACGTCCCAGACGTCCCAGACGTCCTAGATGTCCCAAATGTCTTTACCGTCCCAGACGTCCCAGATGTCCCATATGTTTCATATGTTTCTAATGTCCCAGGCGTCCTAGATGTTCCATATGTCCCTAACGTCCCAGACGTCCCAGATGTCCCATATGTTCCTAATATCCCAGGCGTAGTAAATGTCCCATATGTCCTTAACGTCCCAGACGTCCCAGACGCCCTAGATGTCCCATATGTCCCTAACGTCCCAGACGTCCCAGATATCCCATATGTCCCATATGTCCCTAATGTCCCAGACGTCCTAGATGTCCCATATATCCTTAACGTCCCAGACGTCCCAGTATATCCCATATGTCCTATACCTCCCTAACGTTTCAGACGTCCCAGATGTTCCATATGTCCCTAAAGTCCCAGACGTCCTAGATGTCTTATTTGTCCCTAACGTCCCAGACGTCCTAGATTTCCCATATGTCCCTAACGTCCCAGACGTCCTAGATGTCCCTTATATCCTTAACGTCCCAGACGTCCCAGATGTCCCATATGTCAATAACGTCCCAGACGTCCCAGATGTCCTATATGTCCCATATGTCCCTAATGCCCCAGGCGTCCCAGACCTCCCATATGTCCCATATGTCTCTAATGTCCAGGGCGTCCTAAATGTCCCATATGTCCTTAACGTCCTAGACGTCCCAGACGTCCTAGATGTCCCATATATCCTAAACGTCCCAGACGTCCCAGATGTCCTATATGTCCCATATGTCCCTAATGCCCCAGGCGTCCCAGACCTCCCATATGTCCCATATGTCCCTAATGTCCAGGGCGTCCTAAATGTCCCATATGTCCTTAACGTCCCAGACGTCCCAGACGTCCTAGATGTCCCATATATCCTTAACGTCCCAGGCGTCTCAGATGTCCCATATGTCCATAACGTCCCAGACGTACCAGATGTTCAATGTGTACCATATGTCCCTAATGTCCCAGGCGTCCCAGATGTCCCATATGTCCCAAATGTCCCTATTGTCCCAGGCGTCCTAAATGTCCCATATGTCCTTAACGTTCCAGACGTCCCAGACGTCTTAGATGTCCCAAATGTCCTTAACGTCCCAGACGTCCCAGATGTCCCATATGTTCCATATGTTTCTAATGTCCCAAGCGTCCTAGATGTTCTATATGTCCCTAACGTCCCAGACGTCCCAGATATCCTAGATGTCCCATATGTCCTTAACGTCCCAGACGTCCCAGATGTCCCATATGTCCTTAACGTCCCAGACGTCCCAAATGTCCCATATGTCCCTAATGTCCCAGGCGTCCTAAATGTCCCATATGTCCTTAACGTCCCAGACATCCCAGATGCCCTAGATGTCCCATATGTCATTAACGTCCCGGACGTCCCAGATGTCCCATGTGTCCCTAACGTCCCAGACGTCCCAGATGTCTCATATGTCCCATATGTCCCTAATGTCCGGGGCGTCCCAGACGTCCCATATGTCCCATATGTCCCTAATGTCCCAGGCGTCCTAAATGTCCCATATGTCCTTAACGTCCCAGACGTCCTAGATGTCCCATATGTCCTTAAAGTCCCAGACGTCCCTGATGTCCCATATGTCCTATGTGTCCCTAATGACCCAAGCGTCCTAGATGTTCCATATGTCCCCAACGTCCAAGACGTCCTAAATGTCCCATATGTCCTTAACGTCCCAGACGTCCCAGCTGTCCCGTATGTCCCACATGTCCCTAATGTGCCAGGCGTCCCAGATGTCGCATATGTCCCATATTTACCTAATGTCCCAGGCGTCATAAATGTCCTACATGTCCATAACGTCCCAGACGTCCCGGACGTCCTAAATGTCGCATATGTCTCTAACGTCCCAGACGTCTCAGCTGTCCCGTATGTCCCTAACGTCCTAGATGTCCGAGATGTCCTAGATGTCCCATATGTCTCTAACGTCACAGACGTCCTAGATGTCCTATATATTACTAACGTCCCAGATGTCCCATATGTCCCTAAAGTCCCAGACGTCCCAGATGTCCCATATGTCCCTAACGTCCCAGTCGTCCTAGATGTCCCATATGTCCTTAACGTCCCAGACGTCCCAGATGAGCCATATGTCCCTAACGTCCCAGACGTCCCAGATGTCCCAAAGGTCTTATATATCCTTAATGTCCCAGGCGTATTAGATGTCCCATATGTCCCTAATGTGCCAGGCGTCCTAAATGTCCCATATGTCTTTAACGTCCCGGAAGTCCCAGTCGTCCTAGATGTCCCATATGTCCTTAACGTCCCAGACGTCCCAGATGTCCCGTATGTCCCTAACGTCCCAGACTTCCCAGATGTCCCATATGTCCCATATGTCCCTAATGTCCCAGGCGTCCTAGATATTCCATATGACCCTAACGTCCCAGACGTCCTAAATGTCCCATATGTCCCTAACGTCCCAGACGTCCCATATGTCCTTAACGTCCCAGACGTCCCAGACGTCCTAAATGTCCCATATGTCCTTAACGTCCCAGACGTCTCAGACGTCCTAGATGTCCTATATGTCCCTAACGTCCCAGACGTCTCAGACGTCCTAAATGTCCCATATGTCCCTAACGTCCCAGACGTCCCATATGTCCTTAACGTCCCAGACGTCCCAGACGTCCTAAATGTCCCATATGTCCCTAATGTCCCAGACGTCCTAGATGTCCCATATGTCCCTAACGTCCCAGACGTCTCAGACGTCCTAGATGTCCTATATGTCCATAACGTCCCAGACGTCCCAGATGTCCCATATGTCCCTAACGTCTCAGACGTCCCAGATGTCCCATATGTCCTTAACGTCCCAGACGTCCCAGATGTCCCATATGTCTCATATGTCCCTATTGTTCCAGACGTCCCAGATGTCCCATATGTCCCATATGTCCCTAATGTCCCAGACGTTTTAAATGTCCCATATGTACTTAAAGTTTCAGACGTCCCAGACGTCCTAGATGTCCCATATGTCCTTAACGTCCCAGACGTCCTAGATGTCCCATATGTCCCATATGTCCCTAATGTCCCAGGCGTCCCAAATGTCCCATATGTCCCTAACGTCCCAGACGTCCTAGATGTCCCATATATCTTTAACGTCCCAGACGTCCAAGATATCCCATATGTCCTATATCTCAATAACGTCCCAGACGTCCCAGATGTCCCATATGTCCCTAACGTCCCAGATGTTCCATATGTCCCTAACGTCCCAGACGTCCTAGATGTCCTATATGTCCCTAACGTCCCAGACGTCCCAGATCTCCCATATGTCCCAAATGTCCCTAATGTCCCAGGCATCCTAAATGTCCCATCTGTCCTTAACGTCCCAGACTTCCCAGACGTCCTAGATGTCCCAAATGTCAGTAAAGTCCTAGACGTCCCAGATGTCCCATATGTCCCTAACGTCCCAGACGTCCTAGATGACCCATATGTCCTTAACGTCCCAGACGTCCCAGATGAGCCATATGTCCCTAACGTCCCAGACGTCCCAGATGTCCCAAAGGTCTTATATATCCTTAATGTCCCAGGCGTATTAGATGTCCCATATGTCCCTAATGTGCCAGGCGTCCTAAATGTCCCATATGTCTTTAACGTCCCGGAAGTCCCAGTTGTCCTAGATGTCCCATATGTCCTTAACGTCTCAGACGTCCCAGATGTCCCGTATGTCCCTAACGTCCCAGACTTCCCAGATGTCCCATATGTCCCATATGTCCCTAATGTCCCAGGCGTCCTAGATATTCCATATGTCCCTAACGTCCCAGACGTCCTAAATGTCCCATATGTCCCTAACGTCCCAGACGTCCCATATGTCCTTAACGTCCCAGACGTCCCAGACGTCCTAAATGTCCCATATGTCCCTAACGTCCCAGACGTCTCAGACGTCCTAGATGTCCTATATGTCCCTAACGTCCCAGACGTCTCAGACGTCCTAAATGTCCCATATGTCCCTAACGTCCCAGACGTCCCATATGTCCTTAACGTCCCAGACGTCCCAGACGTCCTAAATGTCCCATATGTCCCTAATGTCCCAGACGTCCTAGATGTCCCATATGTCCCTAACGTCCCAGACGTCTCAGACGTCCTAGATGTCCTATATGTCCATAACGTCCCAGACGTCCCAGATGTCCCATATGTCCCTAACGTCTCAGACGTCCCGGATGTCCCATATGTCCTTAACGTCCCAGACGTCCCAGATGTCCCATATGTGTCATATGTCCCTATTGTTCCAGACGTCCCAGATGTCCCATATGTCCCTAATGTCCCAGACGTTTTAAATGTCCCATATGTACTTAAAGTTTTAGACGTCCCAGACGTCCTAGATGTCCCATATGTCCTTAACGTCCCAGACGTCCTAGATGTCCCATATGTCCCATATGTCCCTAATGTCCCAGGCGCCCTAAATGTCCCATATGTCCTTAACGTCCCAGACGTCCCAGACGTCCTAGATGTGACATATGTCCTTAACGTCCCAGACGTCCCAGATGTCCCATATGTCTCTAACGTCCCAGACGTCCCATATGTCCCATATGTCCCATATGTCCTTAATGTCCCAGGCGTCCCAAATGTCCCATATGTCCCTAACGTCCCAGACGTCCTAGATGTCCCATATATCTTTAACGTCCCAGACGTCCAAGATATCCCATATGTCCTATATCTCAATAACGTCCCAGACGTCCCAGATGTCCCATTTGTCTCTAACGTCCCAGATGTTCCATATGTCCCTAACGTCCCAGACGTCCTAGATGTCCTATATGTCCCTAACGTCCCAGACGTCCCAGATCTCCCATATGTCCCAAATGTCCCTAATGTCCCAGACATCCTAAATGTCCCATATGTCCTTAACGTCCCAGACCTCCCAGACGTCCTAGATGTCTTAAATGTCCCTAAACTCCTAGACGTCCCAGATGTCCCATATGTCCCTAACGTCCCAGACGTCCTAGATGTCTCATATGTCCTTAACGTCCCAGACGTCCCAAATGAGCCATATGTCCCTAACGTCCCAGATGTCCCAAAGGTCTTATATATCCTTAATGTCCCAGGCGTATTAGATGTCCCATATGTCCCTAATGTGCCAGACTTCCTAGATGTCCCATATGTGCTTAACGTCCCAGACGTCCCAGACGTCCTAAATGTCCCATATGTCCTTAACGTCCCAGACGTCCCAGATGTCCCATATGTCCCTAACGTCCCAGACGTCCCAGATGTCCCATATGTCCCTAATGTCCCAGACGTTTTAAATGTCCCATATGTACTTAAAGTTTCAGACGTCCCAGACGTCCTAGATGTCCCATATGTCCTTAACGTCACAGACGTCCCCGATGTCCCATATGTCCCATATGTCCCTAATGTCCCAGGCGCCCTAAATGTCCCATATGTCCTTAACGTCCCAGACGTCCCAGATGTCCCATATGTCCCATATGTCCCTAATGTCCCAGGCGCCCTAAATGTCCCATATGTCCTTAACGTCCCAGACGTCCCAGATGTCCCATATGTCCCATATGTCCCTAATGTCCCAGGCGTCCCAATTGTCCCATATGTCCCATATGTCCCTAATGTCCCAGACGTTTTAAATGTCCCATATGTACTTAAAGTTTCAGACGTCCCAGACGTCCTAGATGTCCCATATGTCCTTAACGTCCCAGACGTCCCAGATGTCCCATATGTCCCATATGTCCCTAATGTCCCAGGCGCCCTAAATGTCCCATATGTCCTTAACGTCCCAGACGTCCCAGACGTCCTAGATGCGACATATGTCCTTAACGTCCCAGACGTCCCAGATGTCCCATATGTCTATAACGTCCCAGACGTCCCATATGTCCCATATGTCCCATATGTGCTTAATGTCCCAGGCGTCCCAAATGTCCCATATGTCCCTAACGTCCCAGACGTCCTAGATGTCCCATATATCCTTAACGTCCCAGACGTCCCAGATATCCCATATGTCCTATATCTCAATAACGTCCCAGACGTCCCAGATGTCCCATATGTCCCTAACGTCCCAGATGTTCCATATGTCCCTAACGTCCCAGATGTCCTAGATGTCCTATATGTCCCTAACGTCCCAGACGTCCCAGATCTCCCATATGTCCCTACCGTCCCAGACGTTCTAGATGTCCCTTATATCCTTAACGTCCCAGGCGTCCCAGATTTCCCATATGTCATTAACGTCCCTGACGTCCCAGATGTCCTATATGTCCCATATATCCCTCATGTCCCAGGCGTCCCAGATCTCCCATATGTCCCAAATGTCCCTAATGTCCCAGGCGTCCTAAATGTCCCATATGTCCTTAACGTCCCAGACCTCCCAGACGTCCTAGATGTCCCAAGTGTCCTTAACGTCCCAGACGTCCCAGATGTCCAATATGTTTCATATGTTCCTAATGCCCCAGGCGTCCTGGATGTTCCATATGTCCTTAACGTTCCAGACGTCACAGATGTCCCATATGTCCCTAACGTCCCAGACGTCCCAGATGTCCCATATGTCCTTAATATCCCAGGCGTAGTAAATGTCCCATATGTCCTTAACGTCCCAGACGTCCCAGACGCCCTAGATGTCCCATATGTCCTTAACGTCCCAGACGTCCTAGATGTCCCATATGTCTCATGTGTCCCTAAAGTCCCAGGCGTCCTAGATGTTCCATATGTTTCTAACGTCCAAACCGTCCTAAATGTGCCATATGTCCCTAATGTCTCAGGCGTCCCATATGTCGCATATGTCCCATATGTCCCTAATATCCCATGCGTCCCAAATGTCCCATATGTCCATAACGTCCCAGACGACTCAGCTGTCCCGTATGTCCCTAACGTCCCAGACGTCCGAGATGTCCTAGATGTCCCATATGTCTCTAACGTCACAGACGTCCTAGATGTCCTATATGTTCCTAACGTCCCAGATGTCCAATATGTCCCTAAAGTCCCAGACGTCCCAGATGTCCCATATGTCTCTAACGTCCCAGACATCCTAGATGTCCCATATGTCCTTAACGTCCCAGACGTCCCAGATGAGCCATATGTCCCTAACGTCCCAGACGTCCCAGATCTCCCATATGTCCTTAACGTCCCAGACGTCCCAGATGACCCATACGTCCCTAACGTCCCAGACGTCCCAGATGTCCCAAAGGTCTTATATATCCCTAATGTCCCAGGCGTATTAAATGTCCCATATGTCCCTTATGTCCCTAATGTGCCAGGCGTCCTAAATGTCCCATATGTCCTTAACGTCCCGGACGTCCCAGATGTTTTATATGTCCCTAACGTCCCAGACGTCCCAGATGTCCCATATGTCCCATATGTCCCTAATGTCCCAGGCTTCCTAGATATTCCATATGTCCCTAACGTCCCAGGCGTCCCAAATGTCCCATATGTCCCTAACGTCCCAGACGTCCTAGATGTCCCATATATTTTTAACGTCCCAGACGTCCCAGATATCCCATATGTCCTATATCTCAATAACGTCCCAGACGTCCCAGATGTCCCATATGTCCCTAACGTCCCAGATGTTCCATATGTCCCTAACGTCCCAGACGTCCTAGATGTCCTATATGTCCCTAACGTCCCAGACGTCCCAGATCTCCCATATGTCCCTAACGTCCCTGACGTTCTAGATGTCCCTTATATCCTTAACGTCCCAGACGTCCCAGATCTCCCATATGTCCCAAATGTCCCTAATGTCCCAGGCATCCTAAATGTCCCATATGTCCTTAACGTCCCAGACCTCCCAGACGTCCTAGATGTCCCAAATGTCCTTAACGTACCAGACGTCCCAGATGTCCCATATGTCCCTAAAGTCCCAGACGTCCCAGATGTCCCATATGTCCCTAACGTCCCAGACGTCCTAGATCTCCCATATGTCCCAAATGTCCCTAATGTCCCAGGCATCCTAAATGTCCCATATGTCCTTAACGTCCCAGACCTCCCAGACGTCCTAGATGTCCCAAATGTCCTTAACGTACCAGACGTCCCAGATGTCCCATATGTCCCTAAAGTCCCAGACGTCCCAGATGTCCCACATGTCCTTAACGTCCCAGACGTCCCAGATGAGCCATATGTCCCTAACGTCCCAGACGTCCCAGATGTCCCAAAGGTCTTATATATCCTTAATGTCCCAGGCGTATTAGATGTCCCATATGTCCCTAATGTGCCAGGCGTCCTAAATGTCCCATATGTCTTTAACGTCCCGGAAGTCCCAGACTTCCTAGATGTCCCATATGTCCTTAACGTCCCAGACGTCCCAGATGTCCCATATGTCCATAACGTCCCAGACGTCCCAGATGTCCCATATGTCCCATATGTCCCTAATGTCCCAGGCGTCCTAGATATTCCATATGTCCCTAACGTCCCAGACGTCCTAAATGTCCCATATGTCCCTAACGTCCCAGACGTCCCATATGTCCTTAACGTCCCAGACGTCCTAGATGTCCCATATGTCCAATATGTCCCTAATGTCCCAGGCGCCCTAAATGTCCCATATGTCCTTAACGTCCCAGACGTCCCAGACGTCCTAGATGTGACATATGTCCTTAACGTCCCAGACGTCCCAGATGTCCCATATGCCTCTAACGTCCCAGACGTCCCATATGTCCCATATGTCCCTTATGTGCTTAATGTCCCAGGCGTCCCAAATGTCCCATATGTCCCTAACGTCCCAGACGTCCTAGATGTCCCATATATCCTTAACGTCCCAGACGTCCCAGATATCCCATATGTCCTATATCTCAATAACGTCCCAGACGTCCCAAATGTCCCATATGTCCCTAACGTCCCAGATGTTCCATATGTCTCTAACGTCCCAGACGTCCTAGATGTCCTATATGTCCCTAACGTCCCAGACGTCCCAGATCTCCCATATGTCCCTAACGTCCCAGACGTCCCAGATGTCCCATATGTCCCATATGTCCCTAATGTGCCAGGCGTCCTAAATGTCCCACATGTCCTTAACGTCCCAGACGTCCCAGATGAGCCATATGTCCCTAACGTCCCAGACGTCCCAGATGTCCCAAAGGTCTTATATATCCTTAATGTCCCAGGCGTATTAGATGTCCCATATGTCCCTAATGTGCCAGGCGTCCTAAATGTCCCATATGTCTTTAACGTCCCGGAAGTCCCAGACTTCCTAAATGTCCCATATGTCCTTAACGTCCCAGACGTCCCAGACGTCCTAGATGTGACATATGTCCTTAACGTCCCAGACGTCCCAGATGTCCCATATGTCTCTAACGTCCCAGACGTCCCATATGTCCCATATGTCCCATATGTCCTTAATGTCCCAGGCGTCCCAAATGTCCCATATGTCCCTAACGTCCCAGACGTCCTAGATGTCCCATATATCTTTAACGTCCCAGACGTCCAAGATATCCCATATGCCCTATATCTCAATAACGTCCCAGACGTCCCAGATGTCCCATTTGTCTCTAACGTCCCAGATGTTCCATATGTCCCTAACGTCCCAGACGTCCTAGATGTCCTATATGTCCCTAACGTCCCAGACGTCCCAGATCTCCCATATGTCCCAAATGTCCCTAATGTCCCAGACATCCTAAATGTCCCATATGTCCTTAACGTCCCAGACCTCCCAGACGTCCTAGATGTCATAATGTCTCTAAACTCCTAGACGTCCCAGATGTCCCATATGTCCCTAACGTCCCAGACGTCCTAGATGTCTCATATGTCCTTAACGTCCCAGACGTCCCAAATGAGCCATATGTCCCTAACGTCCCAGACGTCCCAGATGTCCCAAAGGTCTTATATATCCTTAATGTCCCAGGCGTATTAGATGTTCCATATGTCCCTAATGTGCCAGACTTCCTAGATGTCCCATATGTGCTTAACGTCCCAGACGTCCCAGACGTCCTAAATGTCCCATATGTCCTTAACGTCCCAGACGTCCCAGATGTCCCATATGTCCCTAACGTCCCAGACGTCCCAGATGTCCCATATGTCCCATATGTCCCTAATGTCCCAGGCGCCCTAAATGTCCCATATGTCCTCAACGTCCCAGATGTCCCAGACGTCCTAAATGTCCCATATGTCCTTAACGTCCCAGACGTCCCAGATGTCCCATATGTCCCTAACGTCCCAGACGTCCCAGATGTCCCATATGTCCCATATGTCCCTAATGTCCCAGGCGTCCTAGATATTCCATATGTCCCTAACGTCCCAGACGTCCTAAATGTCCCATATGTCCCTAACGTCCCAGACGTCCCATATGTCCTTAACGTCCCAGACGTCCCAGACGTCCCAAATGTCCCATATGTCCCTAATGTCCCAGACGTCTCAGACGTCCTAGATGTCCTATATGTCCCTAACGTCCCAGACGTCTCAGACGTCCTAAATGTCCCATATGACCCTAACGTCCCAGACGTCCTAGATGTCCCATATGTCCCTAACGTCCCAGACGTCCCAGATGTCCTATATGTCCCTAACGTCTCAGACGTCCCAGATGTCCCACATGTCCTTAACGTCCCAGACGTCCCAGATGTCCCATATGTCTCATATGTCCCTAATGTTCCAGGCGTCCCAAATGTCCCATATGTCCCATATGTCCCTAATGTCCCAGACGTTTTAAATGTCCCATATGTACTTAAAGTTTCAGACGTCCCAGACGTCCTAGATGTCCCATATGTCCTTAACGTCCCAGACGTCCCAGATGTCCCATATGTCCCATATGTCGCTAATGTCCCAGGCGCCCTAAATGTCCCATATGTCCTTAACGTCCCAGACGTCCCAGACGTCCTAGATGCGACATATGTCCTTAACGTCCCAGACGTCCCAGATGTCCCATATATCTATAACGTCCCAGACGTCCCATATGTCCCATATGTCCCATATGTGCTTAATGTCCCAGGCGTCCCAAATGTCCCATATGTCCCTAACGTCCCAGACGTCCTAGATGTCCCATATATCCTTAACGTCCCAGACGTCCCAGATATCCCATATGTCCTATATCTCAATAACGTCCCAGACGTCCCAGATGTCCCATATGTCCCTAACGTCCAGATGTTCCATATGTCCCTAACGTCCCAGATGTCCTAGATGTCCTATATGTCCCTAACGTCCCAGACGTCCCAGATCTCCCATATGTCCCTAACGTCCCAGACGTTCTAGATGTCCCTTATATCCTTAACGTCCCAGGCGTCCCAGATTTCCCATATGTCATTAACGTCCCTGACGTCCCAGATGTCCTATATGTCCCATATATCCCTCATGTCCCAGGCGTCCCAGATCTCCAATATGTCCCAAATGTCCCTAATGTCCCAGGCGTCCTAAATGTCCCATATGTCCTTAACGTCCCAGACCTCCCAGACGTCCTAGATGTCCCAAGTGTCCTTAACGTCCCAGACGTCCCAGATGTCCAATATGTTTCATATGTTCCTAATGCCCCAGGCGTCCTGGATGTTCCATATGTCCTTAACGTTCCAGACGTCACAGATGTCCCATATGTCCCTAACGTCCCAGACGTCCCAGATGTCCCATATGTCCTTAATATCCCAGGCGTAGTAAATGTCCCATATGTCCTTAACGTCCCAGACGTCCCAGACGCCCTAGATGTCCCATATGTCCTTAACGTCCCAGACGTCCTAGATGTCCCATATGTCTCATGTGTCCCTAATGTCCCAGGCGTCCTAGATGTTCCATATGTTTCTAACGTCCAAACCGTCCTAAATGTGCCATATGTCCCTAATGTCTCAGGCGTCCCATATGTCGCATATGTCCCATATGTCCCTAATATCCCATGCGTCCCAAATGTCCCATATGTCCATAACGTCCCAGACGTCTCAGCTGTCCCGTATGTCCCTAACGTCCCAGACGTCCGAGATGTCCTAGATGTCCCATATGTCTCTAACGTCACAGACGTCCTAGATGTCCTATATGTTCCTAACGTCCCAGATGTCCAATATGTCCCTAAAGTCCCAGACGTCCCAGATGTCCCATATGTCTCTAACGTCCCAGACATCCTAGATGTCCCATATGTCCTTAACGTCCCAGACGTCCCAGATGAGCCATATGTCCCTAACGTCCCAGACGTCCCAGATCTCCCATATGTCCTTAACGTCCCAGACGTCCCAGATGACCCATACGTCCCTAACGTCCCAGACGTCCCAGATGTCCCAAAGGTCTTATATATCCCTAATGTCCCAGGCGTATTAAATGTCCCATATGTCCCTTATGTCCCTAATGTGCCAGGCGTCCTAAATGTCCCATATGTCCTTAACGTCCCGGACGTCCCATATGTTTTATATGTCCCTAACGTCCCAGACGTCCCAGATGTCCCATATGTCCCATATGTCCCTAATGTCCCAGGCTTCCTAGATATTCCATATATTTTTAACGTCCCAGACGTCCCAGATATCCCATATGTCCTATATCTCAATAACGTCCCAGACGTCCCAGATGTCCCATATGTCCCTAACGTCCCAGATGTTCCATATGTCCCTAACGTCCCAGACGTCCTAGATGTCCTATATGTCCCTAACGTCCCAGACGTCCCAGATCTCCCATATGTCCCTAACGTCCCTGACGTTCTAGATGTCCCTTATATCCTTAACGTCCCAGACGTCCCAGATCTCCCATATGTCCCAAATGTCCCTAATGTCCCAGGCATCCTAAATGTCCCATATGTCCTTAACGTCCCAGACCTCCCAGACGTCCTAGATGTCCCAAATGTCCTTAACGTACCAGACGTCCCAGATGTCCCATATGTCCCTAAAGTCCCAGACGTCCCAGATGTCCCATATGTCCCTAACGTCCCAGACGTCCTAGATCTCCCATATGTCCCAAATGTCCCTAATGTCCCAGGCATCCTAAATGTCCCATATGTCCTTAACGTCCCAGACCTCCCAGACGTCCTAGATGTCCCAAATGTCCTTAACGTACCAGACGTCCCAGATGTCCCATATGTCCCTAAAGTCCCAGACGTCCCAGATGTCCCACATGTCCTTAACGTCCCAGACGTCCCAGATGAGCCATATGTCCCTAACGTCCCAGACGTCCTAGATCTCCCATATGTCCCAAATGTCCCTAATGTCCCAGGCATCCTAAATGTCCCATATGTCCTTAACGTCCCAGACCTCCCAGACGTCCTAGATGTCCCAAATGTCCTTAACGTACCAGACGTCCCAGATGTCCCATATGTCCCTAAAGTCCCAGACGTCACAGATGTCCCATATGTCCCTAACGTCCCAGACGTCCTAGATGTCCCATATGTCCTTAACGTCCCAGACGTCCCAGATGAGCCATATGTCCCTAACGTCCCAGACGTCCCAGATGTCCCAAAGGTCTTATATATACTTAATGTCCCAGGCGTATTAGATGTCCCATATGTCCCTAATGTGCCAGGCGTCCTAAATGTCCCATATGTCTTTAACGTCCCGGAAGTCCCAGACTTCCTAGATGTCCCATATGTCCTTAACGTCCCAGACGTCCCAGATGTCCCATATGTCCCTAACGTCCCAGACGTCCCAGATGTCCCATATGTCCCATATGTCCCTAATGTCCCAGGCGTCCTAGATATTCCATATGTCCCTAACGTCCCAGACGTCCTAAATGTCCCATATGTCCCTAACGTCCCAGACGTCCCATATGTCCTTAACGTCCCAGACGTCCTAGATGTCCCATATGTCCCATATGTCCCTAATGTCCCAGGCGCCTTAAATGTCCCATATGTCCTTAACGTCCCAGACGTCCCAGACGTCCTAGATGTGACATATGTCCTTAACGTCCCAGACGTCCCAGATGTCCCATATGTCTCTAACGTCCCAGCCGTCCCATATGTCCCATATGTCCCTTATGTGCTTAATGTCCCAGGCGTCCCAAATGTCCCATATGTCCCTAACGTCCCAGACGTCCTAGATGTCCCATATATCCTTAACGTCCCAGACGTCCCAGATATCCCATATGTCCTATATCTCAATAACGTCCCAGACGTCCCAGATGTCCCATATGTCCCTAACGTCCCAGATGTTCCATATGTCCCTAACGTCCCAGACGTCCTAGATGTCCTATATGTCCCTAACGTCCCAGACGTCCCAGATCTCCCATATGTCCCTAACGTCCCAGACGTTCTAGATGTCCCTTATACCCTTAACGTCCCAGGCCTCCCAGATGTCCCATATGTCCCTAACGTCCCAGACGTCCCAGATGTTCTATATGTCCCATATATCCCTAATGTCCCAGGCGTCCCAGATCTCCCATATGTCCCAAATGTCCCTAATGTCCCAGGCGTCCTAAATGTCCCATATGTCCTTAACGTCCCAGACCTCCCAGACGTCCTAGATGTCCCAAATGTCCTTAACGTCCCAGACGTCCCATATGTCCCATATGTTTCATATGTTTCTAATGTCCCAGGCGTCCTGGATGTGCCATATGTCCCTAACGTCCCAGACGTACCAGATGTCCTAGATGTCCCATATGTCCTTAACGTCCCAGACGTCACAGATGTCCCATATGTCCCTAACGTCCCAGACGTCCCAGATGTCCCATATGTCCTTAATATCCCAGGCGCAGTAAATGTCCCATATGTCCTTAACGTCCCAGACGTCCCAGACGCCCTAGATGTCCCATATGTCCTTAACGTCCCAGACGTCCTAGATGTCCCATATGTCCTTAACGTCCCAGACGTCCCAGATGTCCCATATGTCCCATATGTCCCTAATGTCCCAGGCGCCCTAAATGTCCCATATGTCCTTAACGTCCCAGACGTCCCAGAGGTCCTAAATGTCCCATATGTCCTTAACGTCCCAGGCATCCCAGATGTCCCATATGTCCCATATGTCCTTAATATCTCAGGCGCCCTAAATGTCCCATATGTCCTTAACGTCCCAGACGTCCCAGAAGTCCTAAATGTCCCATATGTCTTTAACGTCCCAGAAGTCCCAGACGTCCTAAATGTCCCATATGTCCTTAACGTCCTAGACGTCCCAGATGTCCCATATGTCCCATATGTCCCTAATGTCCCAGGCGCCCTAAATGTCCCATATGTCCTTAACGTCCCAGACGTCCCAGACGTCCTAAATGTCCCATATGTCTCTAACGTCCCAGACGTCCCATATGTCCCATATGACCCATATGTCCTTAATGTCCAAGGCGTCCCAGATGTCCCATATTTCCCTAACGTCTCAGACGTCCTAGATGTCCCATATATCCTTAACGTCCCAGACGTCCCAGATATCCCATATGTCCTATATCTCCCTAACGTCCCAGACGTCCCAGATGTCCCATATGTCCCTAACGTCCCAGATGTTCCATATGTCCCTAACGTCCCAGACGTCCTAGATGTCTTATATGCCCCTAACGCCCCAGACGTCCCAGATCTCCCATATGTTCCTAACGTCCCAGACGTTCTAGGTGTACCTTATATCCTTAACGTCCCAGACGTGTCAGATGTCCCATATGTCAATAACGTCCCAGACGTCCCAGACCTCCCATATGTCCCATATGTCCCTAATGTCCAGGGCGTCCTAAATGTCCCATATGTCCTTAACGTTCCAGACGTCCCAGACTTCCTAGATGTCCCATTTGTCCTTAACGTCCCAGACGTCCGAAATATCCCATATGTCCCATATGTCCCTAATGTCCAGGGCGTCCTAAATGTCCCATATCTCCTTAACGTCCCAGACGTCCCAGACGTCGTAGATGTCCCAAATGTCCTTAACGTCCCAGACGTCCCAGATGTCCCATATGTTTCATATGTTTCTAATGTCCCAGGCGTCCTAGATGTTTCATATGTCCCTAACGTCCCAGACGTCCTAGATGTCCTAGATGTCCCATATGTCCTTAACGTCCCAGACGTTCCAGATGTCCCATATGTACCTAACGTCCCAGACGTCCCAGATGTCCCATATGTCCCTAATATCCCAGGCGTAGTAAATGTCCCATATGTCCTTAACGTCCCAGACGTCCCAGACACCCTAGATGTCCCATATGTCCTTAACGTCCCAGACGTCCCAGACGTCCTAGATGTCCCATATGTCGTTAACGTCCCAGACGTCCCAGATGTCCCATATGTCCCTAGCATCCCAGACGTCCCAGATGTCCCATATGTCCTTAACGTCCCAGACGTCCCAGATGTCCCATATGTAACTAACGTCCCTGACGTCCCAGATGTCCCATATGTCCCATATGTCCCTAACGTCCCAGGCGTCCCAGATGTCCCATATGTCCTATATGTCCCCAATGTCCCAGGCGTCCTAAATGTCCCATATGTCCCTAACGTCCCAGGCGTCCCAGATGTCCCATATGTCCTATATGTCCCCAATGTCCCAGACGTCCTAGATGTCCCATATGTCCTTAACGTCCCAGACGTCCCAGATGTACCATATGTCCCTAACGTCCCAGACGTCCCAGATTACCCATATGTCCCATATGTCCCTAATGTCCCAGACGTCCTAGATGTCCCATATATCCTTAACGTCCCAGACGTCCCAGTATATCCCATATGTCCTATACCTCCCTAACGTCCCAGACGTCCCAGATGTCCCATATGTCCTTAACGTCCCAGATGTTCCATATGTCCCTAAAGTCCCAGACGTCCTAGATGTCTTATCTGTCCCTAACGTCCCAGACGTCCCAGATCTCCCATATGTCCCTAACGTCCCAGACGTCCTAGATGTCCCTTATATCCTTAACGTCCCAGACGTCCCAGATGTCCCATATGTCAATAACGTCCCAGACGTCCCAGATGTCCTATATGTCCCATATGTCCCTAATGCCCCAGGCGTCCTAGACCTCCCATATGTCCCTAATGTCCAGGGAGTCCTAAATGTCCCATATGTCCTTAACGTCCCAGACGTCCCAGACGTCCTAGATGTCCCATATATCCTAAACGTCCCAGACGTGCCAGATATCCCATATGTCCCATATGTCCCTAATGTCCCAGGCCTCCTAAATGTCCCATATGTCCTTAACGTCCCAGGCGTCCCAGATGTCCCATATGTCCGTAACGTCCCAGACGTACCAGATGTTCAATGTGTCCCATATGTCCCTAATGTCCCAGGCGTCCCAGATGTCCCATATGTCCCAAATGTCCCTAATGTCCCAGGCGTCCTAAATGTCCCATATGTCCTTAACGTTCCAGACGTCCCAGACGTCTTAGATGTCCCAAATGTCCTTAACGTCCCAGACGTCCCAGATGTCCCATATGTCCCATATGTTTCTAATGTCCCAAGCGTCCTAGATGTTCCATATGTCCCTAACGTCCCAGACGTCCAGATGTCCTAGTTGTCCCATATGTCCTTAACGTCCCAGACGTCCCAGATGTCCCATATGTCCTTAACGTCCCAGACGTCCCAAATGTCCCATATGTCCCTAATGTCCCAGGCGTCCTAAATGTCCCATATGTCCTTAACGTCCCAGACGTCCCAGATGCCCTAGATGTCCTATATGTCATTAACGTCCCGGACGTCCCAGATGTCCCTTGTGTCCCTAACGACCCAGACGTCCCAGATGTCTCATATGTCCCATATGTCCCTAATGTCCGAGGCGTCCCAGATGTCCCATATGTCCCATATGTCCCTAATGTCCCAAGCGTCCTAAATGTCCCATATGTCCTTAACGTCCTAGACGTCCCAGACGTCCTAGATGTCCCATATGTCCTTAAAGTCCCAGACGTCCCAGATGTCCCATATGTCCCATGTGTCCCTAATGACCCAGGCGTCCTAGATGTACCATATGTCCCTAACGTCCAAGACGTCCTAAATGTCCCATATGTCCCTAACGTCCCAGACGTCCCAGACGTCCTAGATACCCTATATGTCCCTAACGTTCCAGGCGTCCTAGATGTTTTATATGTCCCTAACGTCCCAGACGTCCCAGATGTCCCATATGTCCCACATGTCTCTAATGTTCCAGTCTTCCCAGATGTCGCATATGTCCCATATGTCCCTAATGTCCCAGGCGTCCTAAATGTCCCATATGTCCATAACGTCCCCGACGTCCCAGACGCCCTAGATGTCCCAAATGTCCCATATGTCCCACATGTCCCTAATGTCCCAGGCATCCCAGATGTCGCATATGTCCCATAATTACCTAATGTCCCAGGCGTCCTAAATGTCCCACATGTCCATAACGTCCCAGACGTCCCGGAAGTCCCAAATGTCGCATATGTCTCTAAGGTCCCAGACATCTCAGCTGTCCCGTATGTCCCTAACGTCCTAAACGTCCGAGATGTCCTAGATGTCCCATATGTCTCTAACGTCACAGACGTCCTAGATGTCCTATATATTCCTAACGTCCCAGATGTCCCATATGTCCCTAAAGTCCCAGACGTCCCAGATGTCCCATATGTCCTTAACGTCCCAGACGTCCCAGATGAGCCATATGTCCCTAACGTCCCAGACGTCCCAGATGTCCCAAAGGTCTTATATATCCTTAATGTCCCAGGCGTATTAGATGTCCCATATGTCCTTAACGTCCCAGACGTCCCAGATGAGCCATATGTCCCTAACGTCCCAGACGTCCCAGATGTCCCAAAGGTCTTATATATCCTTAATGTCCCAGGCGTATTAGATGTCCCATATGTCCCTAATGTGCCAGGTGTCCTAAATGTCCCATATGTCTTTAACGTCCCGGAAGTCCCAGACGTCCTAGATGTCCCATATGTCCTTAACGTCCCAGACGTTCCAGATGTCCCGTATGTCCCTAACGTCCCAGACGTCCCAGATGTCCCATATGTCCCATATGTCCTTAATGTCCCAGGCGTCCTAGATATTCCATATGTCCCTAACGTCCCAGACGTCCTAAATGTCCCATATGTCCCTAACGTCCAAGACGTCCCATATGTCCTTAACGTCCCAGACGTCCCAGACGTCCCAGACGTCCTAAATGTCCCATATGTCCCTAACGTCCCAGACGTCTCAGACGTCCTAGATGTCCTATACGTCCCTAACGTCCCAGACGTCTCAGACGTCTTAAATGTCCCATATGTCCCTAACGTTCCAGACGTCCCATATGTCCTTAACGTCCCAGACGTAACAGACGTCCTAAATGTCCCATATGTCCCTAATGTCCCAGACGTCCTAGATGTCCCATATGTCGCTAACGTCCCAGACGTCTCAGACGTCCTAGATATCCTTAATGTCCCTAACGTCCCAGACGTCCCAGATGTCCCATATGTCCCTATCTTCTCAGACGTCCCAGATGTCCCATATGTCCTTAACGACCCAGACGTCCCAGATGTCCCATATGTCTCATATGTCCCTAATGTTCCAGGCGTCCCAGATGTCCCATATGTCCCATATGTCTCTAATGTCCCAGACGTTTTAAATGTCCCATATGTACTTAAAGTTTCAAACGTCCCAGACGTCCCAGACGTCCCAGATGTCCCATATGTCTCTAACGTCCCAGACGTCCCATATGTCCCATATGTCCTATATGAGCTTAATGTCCCAGGCGTCCCAAATGTCCCATATGTCCCTAACGTCCCAGACGTCCTAGATGTCCCATATATCCTTAACGTCCCAGACGTCCCAGATATCCCATATGTCCTATATCTCAATAACGTCCCAGACGTCCCAGATGTCCCATATGTCCCTAACGTCCCAGATGTTCCATATGTCCCTAACGTCCCAGACGTCCTAGATGTCCTATATGTCCCTAACGTCCCAGACGTCCCAGATCTCCCATATGTCCCTAACGTCCCAGACGTTCTAGAAGTCCCTTATATCCTTAACGTCCCAGGCGTCCCAGATGTCCCATATGTCCCTAACGTACCAGACGTCCCAAATGTTCTATATGTGCCATATATCCCTAATGTCCCAGGCGTCCCAGATCTCCCATATGTCCCAAATGTCCCTAATATCCCAGGCGTCCTAAATGTCCCATATGTCCTTAACGTCCCAGACCTCCCAGACGTCCTAGATGTCCCAAATGTCCTTAACGTCCCAGACGTCCCAGATGTCCCATATGTTTCATATGTTTCTAATGTCCCAGGAGTCAATATGTTCCATATGTCCCTAACGTCCCAGACGTCCCAGATGTCCTAGATGCCCCATATGTCCTTAACGTCCCAGACGTCCTAGATGTCCCATATGTCCTTAACGTCCCAGACGTCCCAGACGCCCTAGATGTCCCATATGTCCTTAACGTCCCAGACGTCCTAGATGTCCCATATGTCCTTAAAGTCCCAGACGTCCCAGATGTCCCAATTGTAACTAACGTCCCAGACGTCCCAGATGTCCCATATGTCCCATATGTCCCTGATGTCCCAGGCGTCCTAAATGTCCCGTATGTCCCTAACTTCCCAGACGTCCCAGACGCCCTAGATGTCCCATATGTCCTTAACGTCCCAGACGTCTTAGATGTCCCATATGTCCTTAACGTCCCAGACGTCCCAGATGTCCCATATGTAACTAACGTCCCAGACGTCCCAGATGTCCCATATGTCCCATATGTCCCTGATGTCCCAGGCGTCCCAGATTTCCCATATGTCCCATATGTCCCTTATGTCCCAGGGGTCCTAAATGTCCCATATGTCCCTAACGTCCCAGACGTCTCAGACGTCCTAGATGTCCCATACGTCCCTAACGTCCCACACGTCCTAGATGTCCCATATGTCCCTAACGTCCCAGACGTCTCAGACGTCCTAGATGTCCCATACGTCCCTAACGTCCCACACGTCCTAGATGTCCCATATGTCCCTAACGTCCCAGACGTCTCAGACGTCCTAGATGTCCTATATGTATCTAACGTCCTAGACGTACCAGATGTCCCATATGTTTCTAACGTCTCAGACGTCCCAGATGTCCGATATGTCCTTAACGTCCCAGACGTCCCAGACGTCCCAGATGTCCCATTTGTCCCATATGTCCCTAATGTCCCAGGCGCCCTAAATGTCCCATATGTCCTTAACGTCCCAGACGTCCCAGACGTCCTAGATGTCCCATATGTCCTTAACGTCCCAGACGTCCCAGATGTCCCATATGTCTCTAACGTCCCAGACGTCCCATATGACTCATATGTTTCATATGTCCTTAATGTCCCAGGCGTCCCAGATGTCCCATATTTCCCTAACGTCCCAGACGTCCTAGATGTCCCATATATTCTTAACGTCCCAGACGTCCCAGATATCCCATATGTCCTATATCTCCCTAACGTCCCAGACGTTCCGGATGTCCCATATGTCCCTAACGTCCCAGATGTTCCATATGTCCCTAATGTCCCAGACGTCCTAGATGTCTTATATGCCCCTAACGTCCCAGACGTCCCAGATCTCCTGTATGTCCCTAACGTCCCAGACGTCCTTGATGTCCCTTATATCCTTAACGTCCCAGACGTCCTAGATGTCCCATATGTTTCATATTTTTCAAATGTCCCAGGCTTCCTAGATGTTCCATATGTCCCTAACGTCCCAGACGTCCCAGATGTCCTAGATGTCCCATATGTCCTTAACGTCCCAGACGTCCCAGATGTCCCATATGTCCCTAACGTCCCAGACGTCCCAGATGTCCCATATGTCTCTAATATCCCAAACGTAGTAAATGTCCCATATGTCCTTAACGTCCCAGACGTTTCAGACGCCCTAGATGTCCCATTTGTCCTTAACGTCCCAGACGTCCCAGACGTCCTAGATGTCCCATATGTCCTTAACGTCCCAGACGTCCCAGATGTCCCATATGTCCCATATGTTTCTAATGTCCCAGGCGTCCTAGATGTTCCATATGTCCCTAAAGTCCCAGACGTCCCAGAAGTCCTAGATGCCCCATATGTCCTTAACGTCCCAGACGTCCCATATGTCCCATATGTCCTTAACGTCCCAGACGTCCCAGATGTCCCATAGGTCCCTAATGTCCCAGGCGTCCTAATCGTCCCATATGTCCTTAACGTCCCAGACGTCCCAGACGCCCTAGATGTCCCATATGTCATTAACGTCCCGGACGTCCCAGATGTCCCATATGTCCCTAACGTCCCAGACGTCCCAGATGTCCCATATGTCCCATATGTCCCTAATGTCCGAGGCGTCCCAGATGTCCCATATGTCCCATATGTCCCTAATGTCCCAGGCGTCCTAAGTGTCCTATATGTCCTTAACGTTCCAGACGTCCCAGACGTCATAGATGTCCCATATGTCCTTAAAGTCCCAGACGTCCCAGATGTCCCATAGGTCCCTAATCTCTCAGATGTCCTAATCGTTACATATGTCCTTAACGTCCCAGACGTCCCAGACGCCCTAGATGTCCCATATGTCATTAACGTCCCGGACGTCCCAGATGTCTCATATGTCCCATATGTCCCTAATGTCCGAGGCGTCCCAGATGTCCCATATGTCCCATATGTCCCTAATGTCCCAGCCGTCCTAAATGTCCCATATGTCCTTAACGTTCCAGACGTCCCAGACGTCATAGATGTTCCATATGTCCCTAACGTCCAAGACGTCCTAAATGTCCCATATGTCCCTAACGTCCCAGACGTCCCAGCTGTCCCGTATGTCCCAAACTTCCCTGACGTCCCAGACGTCTTAAATGTCCCATATGTCCCTAACGTCCCAGACGTCCTAGATGTTTTATATGTCCCTAACGTCCCAGACGTCCCAGATGTCCCATATGTCCCACATGTCTCTAATGTTCCAGTCTTCCCAGATGTCGCATATGTCCCATATGTCCCTAATGTCCCAGGCGTCCTAAATGTCCCATATGTCCATAACGTCCCCGACGTCCCAGACGCCCTAGATGTCCCAAATGTCCCATATGTTCCATATGTCCCTAATGTCCCAGGCGTCTCAGATGTCCCATATGTCCCATATGTCCCTAACGTCCTAGGCGTCCTAAATGTCCCATATGTTCCATATGTCCCTAATGTCCCAGGCGTCTCAGATGTCCCATATGTCCCATATGTCCCTAGCATCCCAGACGTCCCAGATGTCCCATATGTCCTTAACATCCCAGACGTCCCAGATGTCCCATATGTAACTAACGTCCCAGACGTCCCAGATGTCCCATATGTCCCATATGTCCCTAACGTCCCAGGCGTCCCAGATGTCCCATATGTCCTATATGTCCCCAATGTCCCAGGCGTCCTAAATGTCCCATATGTCCCTAACGTCCCAGGCGTCCCAGATGTCCCATATGACCCATATGTCCCCAATGTCCCAGACGTCCTAGATGTCCCATATGTCCTTAACGTCCCAGACGTCCCAGATGTACCATATGTCCCTAACGTCCCAGACGTCCCAGATGTCCCATATGTCCCATATGTCCCTAATGTCCAAGACGTCCTAGATGTCCCATATATCCTTAACGTCCCAGACGTCCCAGTATATCCCATATGTCCTATACCTCCCTAACGTCCCAGACGTCCCAGATGTCCCATATGTCCTTAACGTCCCAGATGTTCCATATGTCCCTAAAGTCCCAGACGTCCTAGATGTCTTATCTGTCCCTAACGTCCCAGACGTCCCAGATCTCCCATATATCCCTAACGTCCCAGACGTCCTAGATGTCCCTTATATCCTTAACGTCCCAGATGTCATAGATGTCCCATATGTCAATAACGTCCCAGACGTCCCAAATGTCCTATATGTCCCATATGTCCCTAATGCCCCAGGCGTCTTAGACCTCCCATATGTCCCTAATGTCCAGGGCGTCCTAAATGTCCCATATGTCCTTAACGTCCCAGACGTCCCAGACGTCCTAGATGTCCCATATATCCTAAACGTCCCAGATATCCCATATGTCCCTAATGTCCCAGGCCTCCTAAATGTCCCATATGTCCTTAACGTCCCAGGCGTCCCAGATGTCCCATATGTCCGTAACGTCCCAGACGTACCGGATGTTCAATGTGTCCCATATGTCCCTAATGTCCCAGGCGTCCCAGATGTCCCATATGAACCAAATGTCCCTAATGTCCCAGGCGTCCTAAATGTCCCATATGTCCTTAACGTTCCAGACGTCCCAGACGTCTTAGATGTCCCAAATGTCCTTAACGTCCCAGACGTCCCAGATGTCCCATATGTCCCATATGTTTCTAATGTCCCAAGCGTCCTAGATGTGCCATATGTCCCTAACGTCCAAGACGTCCCAGATGTCCTAGATGTCCCATATGTCCTTAACGTCCCAGACGTACCAGATGTCCCATATCCCTTAACGTCCCAGACGTCCCAAATGTCGCATATGTCTCTAAGGTCCCAGACGTCTCAGCTGTCCCGTATGTCCCTAACGTCCTAAACGTCCGAGATGTCCTAGATGTCCCATATGTCTCTAACGTCACAGACGTCCTAGATGTCCTATATATTCCTAACGTCCCAGATGTCCCATATGTCCCTAAAGTCCCAGACGTCCCTGATGTCCCATATGTCCCTAACGTCCCAGACGTCCTAGATGTCCCATATGTCCTTAACGTCCCAGACGTCCCAGATGAGCCATATGTCCCTAACGTCCCAGACGTCCCAGATGTCCCAAAGGTCTTATATATCCTTAATGTCCCAGGCGTCTTAGACCTCCCATATGTCCCTAATGTCCAGGGCGTCCTAAATGTCCCATATGTCCTTAACGTCCCAGACGTCCCAGACGTCCTAGATGTCCCATATATCCTAAACGTCCCAGACGTCCCAGATATCCCATATGTCCCATATGTCCCTAATGTCCCAGGACTCCTAAATGTCCCATATGTCCTTAACGTCCCAGGCGTCCCAGATGTCCCATATGTCCGTAACGTCCCAGACGTACCGGATGTTCAATGTGTCCCATATGTCACTAATGTCCCAGGCGTCCCAGATGTCCCATATGTCCGAAATGTCCCTAATGTCCCAGGTGTCCTAAATGTCCCATATGTCCTTAACGTTCCAGACGTCCCAGACGTCTTAGATGTCCCAAATGTCCTTAACGTCCCAGACGTCCCAGATGTCCCATATGTCCCATATGTTTCTCATGTCCCAAGCGTCCTAGATGTGCCATATGTCCCTGACGTCCCAGACGTCCCAGATGTCCTAGATGTCCCATATGTCCTTAACGTCCCAGACGTCCCAGATGTCCCATATGTTTCTAATGTCCCAAGCGTCCTAGATGTGCCATATGTCCCTAACGTCCCAGACGTCCCAGATGTCCTAGATGTCCCATATGTCCTTAACGTCCCAGACGTACCAGATGTCCCATATCCCTTAACGTCCCAGCCGTCCCAAATGTCGCATATGTCTCTAAGGTCCCAGACGTCTCAGCTGTCCCGTATGTCCCTAACGTCCTAAACGTCCGAGATGTCCTAGATGTCCCATATGTCTCTAACGTCACAGACGTCCTAGATGTCCTATATATTCCTAACGTCCCAGATGTCCCATATGTCCCTAAAGTCCCAGACGTCCCTGATGTCCCATATGTCCCTAACGTCCCAGACGTCCTAGATGTCCCATATGTCCTTAACGTCCCAGACGTCCCAGATGAGCCATATGTCCCTAACGTCCCAGACGTCCCAGATGTCCCAAAGGTCTTATATATCCTTAATGTCCCAGGCGTCTTAGACCTCCCATATGTCCCTAATGTCCAGGGCGTCCTAAATGTCCCATATGTCCTTAACGTCCCAGACGTCCCAGACGTCCTAGATGTCCCATATATCCTAAACGTCCCAGACGTCCCAGATATCCCATATGTCCCATATGTCCCTAATGTCCCAGGCCTCCTAAATGTCCCATATGTCCTTAACGTCCCAGGCGTCCCAGATGTCCCATATGTCCGTAACGTCCCAGACGTACCGGATGTTCAATGTGTCCCATATGTCACTAATGTCCCAGGCGTCCCAGATGTCCCATATGTCCCAAATGTCCCTAATGTCCCAGGCGTCCTAAATGTCCCATATGTCCTTAACGTTCCAGACGTCCCAGACGTCTTAGATGTCAAAAATTTCCTTAACGTCCCAGACGTCCCAGATGTCCCATATGTCCCATATGTTTCTAATGTCCCAAGCGTCCTAGATGTGCCATATGTCCCTAACGTCCCAGACGTCCCCGATGTCCTAGATGTCCCATATGTCCTTAACATCCCAGACGTCCCAGATGTCCCATATCCCTTAACGTCCCAGACGTCCCAAATGTCCCATATGTCCCTAATGTCCCAGGTGTCCTAAATGTCCCATATGTCCTTAACGTCCCAGACGTCCCAGATGCCCTAGATGTCCCATATGTCATTAACGTCCCGGACGTCCCAGATGTCCCATGTGTCCCTAACGACCCAGACGTCCCAGATGTCTCATATGTCCCATATGTCCCTAATGTCCGAGGCGTCCCAGATGTCCCATATGTCCCATATGTCCCTAATGTCCCAAGCGTCCTAAATGTCCCATATGTCCTTAACGTCCTAGACGTCCCAGACGTCCTAGATGTCCCATATGTCCTTAAAGTCCCAGACGTCCCAGATGTCGCATATGTCCCATGTGTTTCTAATGTCCCAAGCGTCCTAGATGTGCCATATGTCCCTAACGTCCCAGACGTCCCAGATGTCCTAGATGTCCCATATGTCCTTAACGTCCCAGACGTACCAGATGTCCTATATCCCTTAACGTCCCAGACGTCCCAGATGTCGCATATGTCTCTAAGGTCCCAGACGTCTCAGCTGTCCCGTATGTCCCTAACGTCCTAAACGTCCGAGATGTCCTAGATGTCCCATATGTCTCTAACGTCACAGACGTCCTAGATGTCCTATATATTCCTAACGTCCCAGATGTCCCATATGTCCCTAAAGTCCCAGACGTCCCTGATGTCCCATATGTCCCTAACGTCCCAGACGTCCTAGATGTCCCATATGTCCTTAACGTCCCAGACGTCCCAGATGAGCCAATGTCCCTAACGTCCCAGACGTCCCAGATGTCCCAAAGGTCTTATATATCCTTAATGTCCCAGGCGTCTTAGACCTCCCATATGTCCCTAATGTCCAGGGCGTCCTAAATGTCCCATATGTCCTTAACGACCCAGACGTCCCAGACGTCCTAGATGTCCCATATATCCTAAACGTCCCAGACGTCCCAGATATCCCATATGTCCCATATGTCCCTAATGTCCCAGGCCTCCTAAATGTCCCATATGTCCTTAACGTCCCAGGCGTCCCAGATGTCCCATATGTCCGTAACGTCCCAGACGTACCGGATGTTCAATGTGTCCCATATGTCACTAATGTCCCAGGCGTCCCAGATGTCCCATATGTCCCAAATGTCCCTAATGTCCCAGGCGTCCTAAATGTCCCATATGTCCTTAAGGTTCCAGACGTCCCAGACGTCTTAGATGTCCCAAATGTCCTTAACGTCTCAGACGTCCCAGATGTCCCATATGTCCCATATGTTTCTAATGTCCCAAGCGTCCTAGATGTGCCATATGTCCCTAACGTCCCAGACGTCCCAGATGTCCTAGATGTCCCATATGTCCTTAACGTCCCAGACGTCCCAGATGTCCCATATCCCTTAACGTCCCAGACGTCCCAAATGTCCCATATGTCCCTAATGTCCCAGGGGTCCTAAATGTCCCATATGTCCTTAACGTCCCAGACGTCCCAGATGCCCTAGATGTCCCATATGTCATTAACGTCCCGGACGTCCCAGATGTCTCATATGTCCCATATGTCCCTAATGTCCGAGGCGTCCCAGATGTCCCATATGTCCCATATGTCCCTAATGTCCCAAGCGTCCTAAATGTCCCATATGTCCTTAACGTCCTAGACGTCCCAGACGTCCTAGATGTCCCATATGTCCTTAAAGTCCCAGACGTCCCAGATGTCGCATATGTCCCATGTGTCCCTAATAACCCAGGCGTCCTAGATGTACCATATGTCCCTAACGTCCAAGACGTCCTAAATGTCCCATATGTCCCTAACGTCCCAGACGTCCCAGACGTCCTAGATACCCTATATGTCCCTAACGTCCCAGACGTCCCTGATGTCCCATATGTCCCACATGTCCCTAATGTCCCAGGCATCCCAGATGTCGCATATGTCCCATATTTACCTAATGTCCCAGGCGTCCTAAATGTCCCACATGTCCATAACGTCCCAGACGTCCCGGACGTCCCAAATGTCGCAAATGTCTCTAAGGTCCCAGACGTCTCAGCTGTCCCGTATGTCCCTAACGTCCTAAACGTCCGAGATGTCCTAGATGTCCCATATGTCTCTAACGTCACAGACGTCCTATATGTCCTATATATTCCTAACGTCCCAGATGTCCCATATGTCCCTAAAGTCCCAGACGTCCCTGATGTCCCATATGTCCCTAACGTCCCAGACGTACTAGATGTCCCATATGTCCTTAACGTCCCAAACGTCTCAGATGAGCCATATGTCCCTAACGTCCCAGACGTCCCAGATGTCCCAAAGGTCTTATATATCCTTAATGTCCCAGGCGTATTAGATGTCCCATATGTCCCTAATGTGCCGGGCGTCCTAAATGCCCCATATGACTTTAACGTCCCGGAAGTCCCAGACGTCCTAGATGTCCCATATGTCCTTAACGTCCCAGACGTCCCAGATGTCCCGTATGTCCCTAACGTCCCAGACGTCCCAGATGTCCCATATGTCCCATATGTCCTGAATGTCCCAGGCGTCCTAGATATTCCATATGTCCCTAACGTCCCAGACGTCCTAAATGTCCCATATGTCCCTAACGTCCCAGACGTCTCAGACGTCCTAGATGTCCCATATGTCCCTAACGTCCCAGGCGTCCCAGATGTCCCATATGTCCCATATGTCCCCAATGTCCCAGGCGTCCTAAATGTCCCATATGTCCTTAACGTCCCAGACGTCCCAGATGTACCATATGTCCCTAACGTTCCAGACGTCCCAGATGTCCTATATGTCCCATATGTCCCTAATGTGACAGACGTCCTAGATGTCCCATATATCCTTAACGTCCCAGACGTCCCAGTATATCCCATATGTCCTATACCTCCCTAACGTCCCAGACGTCCCAGATGTCCCATATGTACCTAACGTCCCAGATGTTCCATATGTCCCTAAAGACCCAGACGTCCTAGATGTCTTATATGTCCCTAACGTCCCAGACGTCCTGGATGTCCCTTATGTCCTTAACGTCCCAGACGTCCCAGATGTCCCATATGTCAATAACGTCCCAGACGTCCCAGATGTCCTATATGCCCCATATGTCCCTAATGCCCCAGGCGTCCCAGACCTCCCATATGTCCCATATTGCCTAATGTCCAGGGCGTCCTAAATGTCCCATATGTCCTTAACGTCCCAGACGTCCCAGACGTCCTAGATGTCCCATATATCCTAAACGTCCCAGACGTCCCAGATATCCCATATGTCCCATATGTCCCTAATGTCCCAGGCCTCCTAAATTTCCCATATGTCCTTAACGTCCCAGACCTCCCAGACGTCCTAGATGTCTCAAATGTCCTTAACGTACCAGACGTCCCAGATGTCCCATATGTCCCTAAAGTCCCAGACGTCCCAGATGTCCCATATGTCCCTAACGTCCCAGACGTCCTAGATGTCCCATATGTCCTTAACGTCCCAGACGTCCCAGATGAGCCATATGTCCCTAACGTCCCAGACGTCCCAGATGTCCCAAAGGTCTTATATATACTTAATGTCCCAGGCGTATTAGATGTCCCATATGTCCCTAATGTGCCAGGCGTCCTAAATGTCCCATATGTCTTTAACGTCCCGGAAGTCCCAGACTTCCTAGATGTCCCATATGTCCTTAACGTCCCAGACGTCCCACATGTCCCATATGTCCCTAACGTCCCAGACGTCCCAGATGTCCCATATGTCCCATATGTCCCTAATGTACCAGGCGTCGTAGATATTCCAAATGTCCCTAACGTCCCAGACGTCCTAAATGTCCCATATGTCCCTAACGTCCCAGACGTCCCATATGTCCTTAACGTCCCAGACGTCCTAGATGTCCCATATGTCCCATATGTCCCTAATGTCCCAGGCGCCTTAAATGTCCCATATGTCCTTATCGTCCCAGACGTCCCAGACGTCCTAGATGTGACATATGTCCTTAACGTCCCAGACGTCCCAGATGTCCCATATGTCTCTAACGTCCCAGCCGTCCCATATGTCCCATATGTCCCTTATGTGCTTAATGTCCCAGGCGTCCCAAATGTCCCATATGTCCCTAACGTCCCAGACGTCCTAGATGTCCCATATATCCTTAACGTCCCAGACGTCCCAGATATCCCATATGTCCTATATCTCAATAACGTCCCAGACGTCCCAGATGTCCCATATGTCCCTAACGTCCCAGATGTTCCATATGTCCCTAACGTCCCAGACGTCCTAGATGTCCTATATGTCCCTAACGTCCCAGACGTCCCAGATCTCCCATATGTCCCTAACGTCCCAGACGTTCTAGATGTCCCTTATACCCTTAACGTCCCAGGCGTCCCAGATGTCCCATATGTCCCTAACGTCCCAGACGTCCCAGATGTTCTATATGTCCCATATATCCCTAATGTCCCAGGCGTCCCAGATCTCCCATATGTCCCAAATGTCCCTAATGTTCCAGGCGTCCTAAATGTCCCATATGTCCTTAACGTCCCAGACCTCCCAGACGTCCTAGATGTCCCAAATGTCCTTAACGTCCCAGACGTCCCAGATGTCCCATATGTTTCATATGTTTCTAATGTCCCAGGCGTCCTGGATGTGCCATATGTCCCTAACGTCCCAGACGTACCAGATGTCCTAGATGTCCCATATGTCCTTAACGTCCCAGACGTCACAGATGTCCCATATGTCCCTAACGTCCCAGACGTCCCAGATGTCCCATATGTCCTTAATATCCCAGGCGTAGTAAATGTCCCATATGTCCTTAACGTCCCAGACGTCCCAGACGCCCTAGATGTCCCATATGTCCTTAACGTCCTAGACGTCCTAGATGTCCCATATGTCCTTAACGTCCCAGACGTCCCAGATGTCCCATATGTCCCATATGTCCCTCATGTCCCAGGCGCCCTAAATGTCCCATATGTCCTTAACGTCCCAGACGTCCCAGACGTCCTAAATGTCCCATATGTCCTTAACGTCCCAGACGTCCCAGAAGTCCTAAATGTCCCATATGTCTTTAACGTCCCAGAAGTTCCAGACGTCCTAAATGTCCCATAAGTCCTTAACGTCCTAGACGTCCCAGATGTCCCATATGTCCCATATGTCCCTAATGTCCCAGGCGCCCTAAATGTCCCATATGTCCTTAACGTCCCAGACGTCCCAGACGTCCTAAATGTCCCATATGTCTCTAACGTCCCAGACGTCCCATATGTCCCATATGTCCCATATGTCCTTAATGTCCAAGGCGTCCCAGATGTCCCATATTTCCCTAACGTCTCAGACGTCCTAGATGTCCCATATATCCTTAACGTCCCAGACGTCCCAGATATCCCATATGTCCTATATCTCTCTAACGTCCCAGACGTCCCAGATGTCCCATATGTCCCTAACGTCCCAGATGTTCCATATGTCCCTAATGTCCCAGGTGTCCTAAATGTCCCATATGTCCTTAACGTCCCAGACGTCCCAGATGCCCTAGATGTCCCATATGTCATTAACGTCCCGGACGTCCCAGATGTCCCATGTGTCCCTAACGACCCAGACGTCCCAGATGTCTCATATGTCCCATATGTCCCTAATGTCCGAGGCGTCCCAGATGTCCCATATGTCCCATATGTCCCTAATGTCCCAAGCGTCCTAAATGTCCCATATGTCCTTAACGTCCTAGACGTCCCAGACGTCCTAGATGTCCCATATGTCCTTAAAGTCCCAGACGTCCCAGATGTCGCATATGTCCCATGTGTCCCTAATGACCCAGGCGTCCTAGATGTACCATATGTCCCTAACGTCCAAGACGTCCTAAATGTCCCATATGTCCCTAACGTCCCAGACGTCCCAGACGTCCTAGATACCCTATATGTCCCTAACGTCCCAGACGTCCCTGATGTCCCATATGTCCCACATGTCCCTAATGTCCCAGGCATCCCAGATATCGCATATGTCCCATATTTACCTAATGTTCCAGGCGTCCTAAATGTCCCACATGTCCATAACGTCCCAGACGTCCCGGACGTCCCAAATGTCGCATATGTCTCTAAGGTCCCAGACGTCTCAGCTGTCCCGTATGTCCCTAACGTCCTAAACGTCCGAGATGTCCTAGATGTCCCATATGTCTCTAACGTCACAGACGTCCTATATGTCCTATATATTCCTAACGTCCCAGATGTCCCATATGTCCCTAAAGTCCCAGACGTCCCTGATGTTCCATATGTCCCTAACTTCCCAGACGTACTAGATGTCCCATATGTCCTTAACGTCCCAGACGTCCCAGATGAGGCATATGTCCCTAACGTCCCAGACGTCCCAGATGTCCCAAAGGTCTTATATATCCTTAATGTCCCAGGCGTGTTAGATGTCCCATATGTCCCTAATGTGCCGGGCGTCCTAAATGCCCCATATGACTTTAACGTCCCGGAAATCCCAGACGTCCTAGATGTCCCATATGTCCTTAACGTCCCAGACGTCCCAGATGTCCCGTATGTCCCTAACGTCCCAGACGTCCCAGATGTCCCATATGTCCCATATGTCCTTAATGTCCCAGGCGTCCTAGATATTCCATATGTCCCTAACGTCCCAGACGTCCTAAATGTCCCATATGTCCCTAACGTCCCAGACGTCTCAGACGTCCTAGATGTCCCATATGTCCCTAACGTCCCAGGCGTCCCAGATGTCCCATATGTCCCATATGTCCCCAATGTCCCAGGCGTCCTAAATGTCCCATATGTCCTTAACGTCCCAGACGTCCCAGATGTACCATATGTCCCTAACGTCCCAGACGTCCCAGATGTCCTATATGTCCCATATGTCCCTAATGTGACAGACGTCCTAGATGTCCCATATATCCTTAACGTCCCAGACGTCCCAGTATATCCCATATGTCCTATACCTCCCTAACGTCCCAGACGTCCCAGATGTCCCATATGTCCCTAACGTCCCAGATGTTCCATATGTCCCTAAAGTCCCAGACGTCCTAGATGTCTTATATGTCCCTAACGTCCCAGACGTCCCAGATCTCCCATATGTCCCTAACGTCCCAGACGTCCTGGATGTCCCTTATGTCCTTAACGTCCCAGACGTCCCAGATGTCCCATATGTCAATAACGTCCCAGACGTCCCAGATGTCCTATATGCCCCATATGTCCCTAATGCCCCAGGCGTCCCAGACCTCCCATATGTCCCATATTGCCTAATGTCCAGGGCGTCCTAAATGTCCCATATGTCCTTAACGTCCCAGACGTCCCAGACGTCCTAGATGTCCCATATATCCTAAACGTCCCAGACGTCCCAGATATCCCATATGTCCCATATGTCCCTAATGTCCCAGGCCTCCTAAATTTCCCATATGTCCTTAACGTCCCAGACCTCCCAGACGTCCTAGATGTCCCAAATGTCCTTAACGTACCAGACGTCCCAGATGTCCCATATGTCCCTAAAGTCCCAGACGTCACAGATGTCCCATATGTCCCTAACGTCCCAGACGTCCTAGATGTCCCATATGTCCTTAACGTCCCAGACGTCCCAGATGAGCCATATGTCCCTAACGTCCCAGACGTCCCAGATGTCCCAAAGGTCTTATATATACTTAATGTCCCAGGCGTATTAGATGTCCCATATGTCCCTAATGTGCCAGGCGTCCTAAATGTCCCATATGTCTTTAACGTCCCGGAAGTCCCAGACTTCCTAGATGTCCCATATGTCCTTAACGTCCCAGACGTCCCAGATGTCCCATATGTCCCTAACGTCCCAGACGTCCCAGATGTCCCATATGTCCCATATGTCCCTAATGTCCCAGGCGTCCTAGATATTCCATATGTCCCTAACGTCCCAGACGTCCTAAATGTCCCATATGTCCCTAACGTCCCAGACGTCCCATATGTCCTTAACGTCCCAGACGTCCTAGATGTCCCATATGTCCCATATGTCCCTAATGTCCCAGGCGCCTTAAATGTCCCATATGTCCTTAACGTCCCAGACGTCCCAGACGTCCTAGATGTGACATATGTCCTTAACGTCCCAGACGTCCCAGATGTCCCATATGTCTCTAACGTCCCAGCCGTCCCATATGTCCCATATGTCCCTTATGTGTTTAATGTCCCAGGCGTCCCAAATGTCCCATATGTCCCTAACGTCCCAGACGTCCTAGATGTCCCATATATCCTTAACGTCCCAGACGTCCCAGATATCCCATATGTCCTATATCTCAATAACGTCCCAGACGTCCCAGATGTCCCATATGTCCCTAACGTCCCAGATGTTCCATATGTCCCTAACGTCCCAGACGTCCTAGATGTCCTATATGTCCCTAACGTCCCAGACGTCCCAGATCTCCCATATGTCCCTAACGTCCCAGACGTTCTAGATGTCCCTTATACCCTTAACGTCCCAGGCCTCCCAGATGTCCCATATGTCCCTAACGTCCCAGACGTCCCAGATGTTCTATATGTCCCATATATCCCTAATGTCCCAGGCGTCCCAGATCTCCCATATGTCCCAAATGTCCCTAATGTCCCAGGCGTCCTAAATGTCCCATATGTCCTTAACGTCCCAGACCTCCCAGACGTCCTAGATGTCCCAAATGTCCTTAACGTCCCAGACGTCCCATATGTCCCATATGTTTCATATGTTTCTAATGTCCCAGGCGTCCTGGATGTGCCATATGTCCCTAACGTCCCAGACGTACCAGATGTCCTAGATGTCCCATATGTCCTTAACGTCCCAGACGTCACAGATGTCCCATATGTCCCTAACGTCCCAGACGTCCCAGATGTCCCATATGTCCTTAATATCCCAGGCGTAGTAAATGTCCCATATGTCCTTAACGTCCCAGACGTCCCAGACGCCCTAGATGTCCCATATGTCCTTAACGTCCCAGACGTCCTAGATGTCCCATATGTCCTTAACGTCCCAGACGTCCCAGATGTCCCATATGTCCCATTTGTCCCTAATGTCCCAGGCGCCCTAAATGTCCCATATGTCCTTAACGTCCCAGACGTCCCAGACGTCCTAAATGTCCCATATGTCCTTAACGTCCCAGGCATCCCAGATGTCCCATATGTCCCATATGTCCTTAATATCTCAGGCGCCCTAAATGTCCCATATGTCCTTAACGTCCCAGACGTCCCAGAAGTCCTAAATGTCCCATATGTCTTTAACGTCCCAGAAGTCCCAGACGTCCTAAATGTCCCATATGTCCTTAACGTCCTAGACGTCCCAGATGTCCCATATGTCCCATATGTCCCTAATGTCCCAGGCGCCCTAAATGTCCCATATGTCCTTAACGTCCCAGACGTCCCAGACGTCCTAAATGTCCCATATGTCTCTAACGTCCCAGACGTCCCATATGTCCCATATGTCCCATATGTCCTTAATGTCCAAGGCGTCCCAGATGTCCCATATTTCCCTAACGTCTCAGACGTCCTAGATGTCCCATATATCCTTAACGTCCCAGACGTCCCAGATATCCCATATGTCCTATATCTCCCTAACGTCCCAGACGTCCCAGATGTCCCATATGTCCCTAACGTCCCAGATGTTCCATATGTCCCTAACGTCCCAGACGTCCTAGATGTCTTATATGCCCCTAACGCCCCAGACGTCCCATATCTCCCATATGTTCCTAACGTCCCAGACGTTCTAGGTGTACCTTATATCCTTAACGTCCCAGACGTGTCAGATGTCCCATATGTCAATAACGTCCCAGACGTCCCAGACCTCCCATATGTCCCATATGTCCCTAATGTCCAGGGCGTCCTAAATGTCCCATATGTCCTTAACGTTCCAGACGTCCCAGACTTCCTAGATGTCCCATTTGTCCTTAACGTCCCAGACGTCCGAAATATCCCATATGTCCCATATGTCCCTAATGTCCAGGGCGTCCTAAATGTCCCATATCTCCTTAACGTCCCAGACGTCCCAGACGTCGTAGATGTCCCAAATGTCCTTAACGTCCCAGACGTCCCAGATGTCCCATATGTTTCATATGTTTCTAATGTCCCAGGCGTCCTAGATGTTCCATATGTCCCTAACGTCCCAGACGTCCTAGATGTCCTAGATGTCCCATATGTCCTTAACGTCCCAGACGTTCCAGATGTCCCATATGTACCTAACGTCCCAGACGTCCCAGATGTCCCATATGTCCCTAATATCCCAGGCGTAGTAAATGTCCCATATGTCCTTAACGTCCCAGACGTCCCAGACACCCTAGATGTCCCATATGTCCTTAACGTCCCAGACGTCCCAGACGTCCTAGATGTCCCATATGTCGTTAACGTCCCAGACGTCCCAGATGTCCCATATGTCCCTAGCATCCCAGACGTCCCAGATGTCCCATATGTCCTTAACGTCCCAGACGTCCCAGATGTCCCATATGTAACTAACGTCCCTGACGTCCCAGATGTCCCATATGTCCCATATGTCCCTAACGTCCCAGGCGTCCCAGATGTCCCATATGTCCTATATGTCCCCAATGTCCCAGGCGTCCTAAATGTCCCATATGTCCCTAACGTCCCAGGCGTCCCAGATGTCCCATATGTCCTATATGTCCCCAATGTCCCAGACGTCCTAGATGTCCCATATGTCCTTAACGTCCCAGACGTCCCAGATGTACCATATGTCCCTAACGTCCCAGACGTCCCAGATTACCCATATGTCCCATATGTCCCTAATGTCCCAGACGTCCTAGATGTCCCATATATCCTTAACGTCCCAGACGTCCCAGTATATCCCATATGTCCTATACCTCCCTAACGTCCCAGACGTCCCAGATGTCCCATATGTCCTTAACGTCCCAGATGTTCCATATGTCCCTAAAGTCCCAGACGTCCTAGATGTCTTATCTGTCCCTAACGTCCCAGACGTCCCAGATCTCCCATATGTCCCTAACGTCCCAGACGTCCTAGATGTCCCTTATATCCTTAACGTCCCAGACGTCCCAGATGTCCCATATGTCAATAACGTCCCAGACGTCCCAGATGTCCTATATGTCCCATATGTCCCTAATGCCCCAGGCGTCCTAGACCTCCCATATGTCCCTAATGTCCAGGGAGTCCTAAATGTCCCATATGTCCTTAACGTCCCAGACGTCCCAGACGTCCTAGATGTCCCATATATCCTAAACGTCCCAGACGTGCCAGATATCCCATATGTCCCATATGTCCCTAATGTCCCAGGCCTCCTAAATGTCCCATATGTCCTTAACGTCCCAGGCGTCCCAGATGTCCCATATGTCCGTAACGTCCCAGACGTACCAGATGTTCAATGTGTCCCATATGTCCCTAATGTCCCAGGCGTCCCAGATGTCCCATATGTCCCAAATGTCCCTAATGTCCCAGGCGTCCTAAATGTCCCATATGTCCTTAACGTTCCAGACGTCCCAGACGTCTTAGATGTCCCAAATGTCCTTAACGTCCCAGACGTCCCAGATGTCCCATATGTCCCATATGTTTCTAATGTCCCAAGCGTCCTAGATGTTCCATATGTCCCTAACGTCCCAGACGTCCCAGATGTCCAGTTGTCCCATATGTCCTTAACGTCCCAGACGTCCCAGATGTCCCATATGTCCTTAACGTCCCAGACGTCCCAAATGTCCCATATGTCCCTAATGTCCCAGGCGTCCTAAATGTCCCATATGTCCTTAACGTCCCAGACGTCCCAGATGCCCTAGATGTCCTATATGTCATTAACGTCCCGGACGTCCCAGATGTCCCATGTGTCCCTAACGACCCAGACGTCCCAGATGTCTCATATGTCCCATATGTCCCTAATGTCCGAGGCGTCCCAGATGTCAATATGTCCCATATGTCCCTAATGTCCCAAGCGTCCTAAATGTCCCATATGTCCTTAACGTCCTAGACGTCCCAGACGTCCTAGATGTCCCATATGTCCTTAAAGTCCCAGACGTCCCAGATGTCCCGTATGGTCCCATGTGTCCCTAATGACCCAGGCGTCCTAGATGTACCATATGTCCCTAACGCCCAAGACGTCCTAAATGTCCCATATGTCCCTAACGTCCCAGACGTCCCAGACGTCCTAGATACCCTATATGTCCCTAACGTTCCAGACGTCCCTGATGTCCCATATGTCCCACATGTCCCTAATGTCCCAGGTATCCCAGATGTCGCATATGTCCCATAATTACCTAATGTCCCAGGCGTCCTAAATGTCCCACATGTCCATAACGTCCCAGACGTCCCGGACGTCCCAAATGTCGCATATGTCTCTAAGGTCCCAGACATCTCAGCTGTCCCGTATGTCCCTAACGTCCTAAACGTCCGAGATGTCCTAGATGTCCCATATGTCTCTAACGTCACAGACGTCCTAGATGTCCTATATATTCCTAACGTCCCAGATGTCCCATATGTCCCTAAAGTCCCAGACGTCCCAGATGTCCCATATGTCCCTAACGTCCCAGACGTCATAGATGTCCCATATGTCCTTAACGTCCCAGACGTCCCAGATGAGCCATATGTCCCTAACGTCCCAGACGTCCCAGATGTCCCAAAGGTCTTATATATCCTTAATGTCCCAGGCGTATTAGATGTCCCATATGTCCCTAATGTGCCAGGCGTCCTAAATGTCCCATATGTCTTTAACGTCCCGGAAGTCCCAGACGTCCTAGATGTCCCATATGTCCTTAACGTCCCAGACGTTCCAGATGTCCCGTATGTCCCTAACGTCCCAGACGTCCCAGATGTCCCATATGTCCCATATGTCCTTAATGTCCCAGGCGTCCTAGATATTCCATATGTCCCTAACGTCCCAGACGTCCTAAATGTCCCATATGTCCCTAACGTCCAAGACGTCCCATATGTCCTTAACGTCCCAGACGTCCCAGACGTCCTAAATGTCCCATATGTCCCTAACATCCCAGACGTCTCAGACGTCCTAGATGTCCTATACGTCCCTAACGTCCCAGACGTCTCAGACGTCTTAAATGTCACATATGTCCCTAACGTTCCAGACGTCCCATATGTCCTTAACGTCCCAGACGTAACAGACGTCCTAAATGTCCCATATGTCCCTAATGTCCCAGACGTCCTAGATGTCCCATATGTCGCTAACGTCCCAGACGTCTCAGACGTCCTAGATATCCTATATGTCCCTAACGTCCCAGACGTCCCAGATGTCCCATATGTCCCTAACTTCTCAGACGTCCCAGATGTCCCATATGTCCTTAACGACCCAGACGTCCCAGATGTCCCATATGTCTCATATGTCCCTAATGTTCCAGGCGTCCCAGATGTCCCATATGTCCCATATGTCTCTAATGTCCCAGACGTTTTAAATGTCCCATATGTACTTAAAGTTTCAAACGTCCCAGACGTCCCAGACGTCCCAGATGTCCCATATGTCTCTAACGTCCCAGACGTCCCATATGTCCCATATGTCCTATATGAGCTTAATGTCCCAGGCGTCCCAAATGTCCCATATGTCCCTAACGTCCCAGACGTCCTAGATGTCCCATATATCCTTAACGTCCCAGACGTCCCAGATATCCCATATGTCCTATATCTCAATAACGTCCCAGACGTCCCAGATGTCCCATATGTCCCTAACGTCCCAGATGTTCCATATGTCCCTAACGTCCCAGACGTCCTAGATGTCCTATATGTCCCTAACGTCCCAGACGTCCCAGATCTCCCATATGTCCCTAACGTCCCAGACGTTCTAGAAGTCCCTTATATCCTTAACGTCCCAGGCGTCCCAGATGTCCCATATGTCCCTAACGTACCAGACGTCCCAAATGTTCTATATGTGCCATATATCCCTAATGTCCCAGGCGTCCCAGATCTCCCATATGTCCCAAATGTCCCTAATATCCCAGGCGTCCTAAATGTCCCATATGTCCTTAACGTCCCAGACCTCCCAGACGTCCTAGATGTCCCAAATGTCCTTAACGTCCCAGACGTCCCAGATGTCCCATATGTTTCATATGTTTCTAATGTCCCAGGCGTCAATATGTTCCATATGTCCCTAACGTCCCAGACGTCCCAGATGTCCTAGATGCCCCATATGTCCTTAACGTCCCAGACGTCCTAGATGTCCCATATGTCCTTAACGTCCCAGACGTCCCAGACGCCCTAGATGTCCCATATGTCCTTAACGTCCCAGACGTCCTAGATGTCCCATATGTCCTTAAAGTCCCAGACGTCCCAGATGTCCCAATTGTAACTAACGTCCCAGACGTCCCAGATGTCCCATATGTCCCATATGTCCCTGATGTCCCAGGCGTCCTAAATGTCCCATATGTCCCTAACTTCCCAGACGTCCCAGACGCCCTAGATGTCCCATATGTCCTTAACGTCCCAGACGTCTTAGATGTCCCATATGTCCTTAACGTCCCAGACGTCCCAGATGTCCCATATGTAACTAACGTCCCAGACGTCCCAGATGTCCCATATGTCCCATATGTCCCTGATGTCCCAGGCGTCCCAGATTTCCCATATGTCCCATATGTCCCTTATGTCCCAGGGGTCCTAAATGTCCCATATGTCCCTAACGTCCCAGACGTCTCAGACGTCCTAGATGTCCCATACGTCCCTAACGTCCCACACGTCCTAGATGTCCCATATGTCCCTAACGTCCCAGACGTCTCAGACGTCCTAGATGTCCCATACGTCCCTAACGTCCCACACGTCCTAGATGTCCCATATGTCCCTAACGTCCCAGACGTCTCAGACGTCCTAGATGTCCTATATGTATCTAACGTCCTAGACGTACCAGATGTCCCATATGTTTCTAACGTCTCAGACGTCCCAGATGTCCGATATGTCTCATATGTCCCTAATGTCCCAGACGTCCTAGATGTCTTATATGCCCCTAACGTCCCAGACGTCCCAGATCTCCTGTATGTCCCTAACGTCCCAGACGTCCTTGATGTCCCTTATATCCTTAACGTCCCAGACGTCCTAGATGTCCCATATGTTTCATATTTTTCAAATGTCCCAGGCTTCCTAGATGTTCCATATGTCCCTAACGTCCCAGACGTCCCAGATGTCCTAGATGTCCCATATGTCCTTAACGTCCCAGACGTCCCAGATGTCCCATATGTCCCTAACGTCCCAGACGTCCCAGATGTCCCATATGTCTCTAATATCCCAAACGTAGTAAATGTCCCATATGTCCTTAACGTCGCAGACGTTTCAGACGCCCTAGATGTCCCATTTGTCCTTAACGTCCCAGACGTCCCAGACGTCCTAGATGTCCCATATGTCCTTAACGTCCCAGACGTCCCAGATGTCCCATATGTCCCATATGTTTCTAATGTCCCAGGCGTCCTAGATGTTCCATATGTCCCTAAAGTCCCAGACGTCCCAGAAGTCCTAGATGCCCCATATGTCCTTAACGTCCCAGACGTCCCATATGTCCCATATGTCCTTAACGTCCCAGACGTCCCAGATGTCCCATAGGTCCCTAATGTCCCAGGCGTCCTAATCGTCCCATATGTCCTTAACGTCCCAGACGTCCCAGACGCCCTAGATGTCCCATATGTCATTAACGTCCCGGACGTCCCAGATGTCCCATATGTCCCTAACGTCCCAGACGTCCCAGATGTCCCATATGTCCCATATGTCCCTAATGTCCGAGGCGTCCCAGATGTCCCATATGTCCCATATGTCCCTAATGTCCCAGGCGTCCTAAGTGTCCTATATGTCCTTAACGTTCCAGACGTCCCAGACGTCATAGATGTCCCATATGTCCTTAAAGTCCCAGACGTCCCAGATGTCCCATAGGTCCCTAATCTCTCAGATGTCCTAATCGTTACATATGTCCTTAACGTCCCAGACGTCCCAGACGCCCTAGATGTCCCATATGTCATTAACGTCCCGGACGTCCCAGATGTCTCATATGTCCCATATGTCCCTAATGTCCGAGGCGTCCCAGATGTCCCATATGTCCCATATGTCCCTAATGTCCCAGCCGTCCTAAATGTCCCATATGTCCTTAACGTTCCAGACGTCCCAGACGTCATAGATGTTCCATATGTCCCTAACGTCCAAGACGTCCTAAATGTCCCATATGTCCCTAACGTCCCAGACGTCCCAGCTGTCCCGTATGTCCCAAACTTCCCTGACGTCCCAGACGTCTTAAATGTCCCATATGTCCCTAACGTCCCAGACGTCCTAGATGTTTTATATGTCCCTAACGTCCCCAGACGTCCCAGATGTCCCATATGTCCCACATGTCTCTAATGTTCCAGTCTTCCCAGATGTCGCATATGTCCCATATGTCCCTAATGTCCCAGGCGTCCTAAATGTCCCATATGTCCATAACGTCCCCGACGTCCCAGACGCCCTAGATGTCCCAAATGTCCCATATGTTCCATATGTCCCTAATGTCCCAGGCGTCTCAGATGTCCCATATGTCCCATATGTCCCTAACGTCCTAGGCGTCCTAAATGTCCCATATGTTCCATATGTCCCTAATGTCCCAGGCGTCTCAGATGTCCCATATGTCCCATATGTCCCTAACGTCCTAGGCGTCCTAAATGTCCCATATGTCCTTAACGTCCCAGACGTCCCGGACGTCCTAAATGTCGCTGATGTCTCTAACGTCCCAGACGTCTCAGCTGTCGCGTATGTCCCTAACGTCCCAGACGTCCGAGATGTCCTAGATATCCCATATGTCTCTAACGTCACAGACGTCCTAGATGTCCTATATGTTCCTAACGTCCCAGATGTCCCATATGTCCCTAAAGTCCCAGACGTCCCAGATGTCCGATATGTCCCATATGTCCCTAACGTCCCAGCCGTCCCAGATGTCCCATATGTCCCATATGTTCCTAATGTCCCAGGCGTCCTAGATATTCCATATGTCCCTAACATCCCAGACGTCCTAAATGTCCCATATGTCCCTAACGTCCCAGACGTCCCAGAAGTCCCATATGTCCCTAACGTCCCACACGTCCCAGACGTCCCATATGTCCCATATGTCCCTAATGTCCGAGGTGTCCTAAATGTCCCATATGTCCTTAACGTCCCAGACGTCCCAGACGTCCTAGATGTCCCATATGTTCTTAACGTCCCAGACGTCCCAGATGTCCCATATGTCCCATTTGTCCCTAATGTCCCAGGCGTCCCAGATGCATATACGTAATCTGCAGACGCATAAGGTATTATGACGACTGTTCGGCTACAATCGGTAATTGATTAATATGGAGCCAATGAAAGTTTAAGTAAAGTGCAGACACAGAGGGACATTAGACGTCTGCAGTTTACTCAGTGGTTTCGCTTTGACTTGCTATATCTTATTAAAAGTACCGTCTAAAATTACTATAAATTTTTTAAATATGGAAAGTATGCTCCCAGACGTCCTAGATGTCCCATATGTCCTTAACGTCCCAGACGTCCCAGATGTCCCATATGTCACTAACGTCCCAGCCGTCCCAGATGTCCCATATGTCCCATATGTTCCTAATGTCCCAGGCGTCCTAGATATTCCATATGTCCCTAACGTCCCAGACGTCCTAAATGTCCCATATGTCCCTAACGTCCCAGACGTCCCAGAAGTCCCATATGTCCCTAACGTCCCACACGTCCCAGACGTCCCATATGTCCCATATGTCCCTAATGTCCGAGGCGTCCTAAATGTCCCATATGTCCTTAACGTCCAGACGTCCCAGACGTCCTAGGTGTCCCATATGTTCTTAACGTCCCAGACGTCCCAGATGTCCCATATGTCCCATTTGTCCCTAATGTCCCAGGCGTCCCAGATGCATATACGTAATCTGCAGACGCATAAGGTATTATGACAACTGTTCGGCTACAATCGGTAATTGATTAATATGGAGCCAATGAAAGTTTAAGTAAAGTGCAGACACAGAGGGACATTAGACGTCTGCAGTTTACTCAGTGGTTTTGCTTTGACTTGCTATATCTTATTAAAAGTACCGTCTAAAACTACTATAAATTTTTTAAATATGGAAAGTATGCTCCCAGACGTCCTAGATATCCCATATGTCCTTAACGTCCCAGACGTCCCAGATGTCCCATATGTCCCTAACGTCCCAGCCGTCCCAGATGTCCCATATGTCCCATATGTTCCTAATGTCCCAGGCGTCCTAGATATTCCATATGTCCCTAACGTCCCAGACGTCCTAAATATCCCATATGTCCCTAATGTCCCAGACGTCCTAGATGTCCCATATGTCCCTAACGTCCCAGACGTTCCAAACGTCCTAGATGTCCCATATGTCCTTAACGTCCCAGACGTTCTAGATGTCCCATATGTCCTTAACGTCCCATACGTCCCAGGTGTCCTAAATGTCCCATATGTCCTTAAAGTCCCAGACGTCCCAAACGTCCTAGATGTCCCATATGTCCCTAACGTCCCAGACGTTCCAGATGTCCCATATGTCCCTAACGTGCCAGACGCGTCAGATGTCCGTATGTCCCTAATGTTCCAGGGCTTACAGATGTCCCATATGTCCAATATGTCCCTAATGTCCCAGGCGTCCTAAATGCCCCATATGTCCCATATGTCCCTAATGTCCCAGGCGTCCTAGATGTCCCATATGCCCCTAATGTCCCAGGCGTCCTAAATGTCCCATAACTCCTTAACGTCCCAGACGTCCTAAACGTCCTAGATGTCCCATATGGCCTTAACGTGCCAGACGTCCCAGATGTCCTTTATGTCCCTAACGTCCCAGACGATCCAGATGTCCCATATGTTTCATATGTTTCTAATGTGTCAGCCGTCTTAGATGTTCCATATGTCCCTAACGTCCCAGACGTCCAAGATGTCCTAGATGTCCCATATGTCCTTAACGTTCCAGACGTCCCAGATGTCCCATATGTCCCTAACGTCCCAGACGTCCCAGATGTCCCATATGTCCCTAATGTCCCAGGCGTCCTAAATATCCCATATGTCCTTAACGTCCCAGACATCCCAGACGCCCTAGATGTCCCATATGTCTTTAACGTCCCAGACGTCCCAGACGTTCTAGATTTCCCATATGCCCTTAACGTCCCAGACGTCCCAGATGTCCCATATGTCCCAAGCATCCCAGACGTCCCAGATGTCCCATATGTTCTTAACGTCCCAGACGTTCCAGATGTCCCATATGTCCTTAACGTCCAAGACGTCCCAGAAGTCTCATATGTACCTAACGTATTAGGCGTCCCAGATGTCCCTTATGTCCCATATGTACCTAACGTCCCAAATGTCCCAGACGTCCTAGATGTCCCATTTGTCCCATATGTACCTAATGTCCCAGGCGTCCTAGATGTCCCATATGTCCCTAATGTCCCAGGCGTCCTAAATGTCCCATATGTCCTTAACGTCCCAGACGTCCTAAACGTCCTAGATGTCCCATATGTCCTTAACGTGCCAGACGTCCCAGATGTCCTATATGTCCCTAACGTCCCAGACGTCCCAGATGTCCTAGATGTCCCATATGTCCTTAACGTCCCGGACGTCCCAGATGTCCCATATGTCCCTAACGTCCCAGACGTCCCAGATGTCCCATATGTTTCATATGTTTCTAATGTGTCAGCCGTCTTAGATGTTCCATATGTCCCTAACGTCCCAGACGTCCCAGATGTCCTAGATGTCCCATATGTCCTTAACGTCCCAGACGTCCCAGATGTCCCATATGTCCCTAACGTCCCAGACGTTCCAGACGCCCTAGATGTCCCATATGCCTTTAACGTCCCAGACGTCCTAGACGTAATAGATGTCCCATATGTCCCTAACGTCCCAGACGTTCCAAACGTCCTAGATGTCCCATATGTCCTTAACGTCCCAGACGTCCTAGATGTCCCATATGTCCTTAACGTCCCATACGTCCCAGATGTCCCATATGTCCCATATGTCCCTAATGTCCCAGGTGTCCTAAATGTCCCATATGTCCTTAAAGTCCCAGACGTACCAAACGTCCTAGATGTCCCATATGTCCCTAACGTCCCAGACGTTCCAGATGTCCCATATGTCCCTAACGTTCCAGACGCGTCAGATGTCCGTATGTCTCTAATGTTCCAGGGCTTACAGATGTCCCATATGTCCAATATGTCCCTAATGTCCCAGGCGTCCTAAATGCCCCATATGTCCCATATGTCCCTAATGTCCCAGGCGTCCTAGATGTCCCATATGCCCCTAATGTCCCAGGCGTCCTAAATGTCCCATAACTCCTTAACGTCCCAGACGTCCTAAACGTCCTAGATGTCCCATATGTCCTTAACGTGCCAGACGTCCCAGATGTCCTTTATGTCCCTAACGTCCCAGACGATCCAGATGTCCCATATGTTTCATATGTTTCTAATGTGTCAGCCGTCTTAGATGTTCCATATGTCCCTAACGTCCCAGACGTCCAAGATGTCCTAGATGTCCCATATGTCCTTAACGTTCCAGACGTCCCAGATGTCCCATATGTCCCTAACGTCCCAGACGTCCCAGATGTCCCATATGTCCCTAATGTCCCAGGCGTCCTAAATATCCCATATGTCCTTAACGTCCCAGACATCCCAGACGCCCTAGATGTCCCATATGTCTTTAACGTCCCAGACGTCCCAGACGTTCTAGATTTCCCATATGCCCTTAACGTCCCAGACGTCCCAGATGTCCCATATGTCCCAAGCATCCCAGACGTCCCAGATGTCCCATATGTTCTTAACGTCCCAGACGTTCCAGATGTCCCATATGTCCTTAACGTCCAAGACGTCCCAGAAGTCTCATATGTACCTAACGTATTAGGCGTCCCAGATGTGCCATATGTCCCATATGTACCTAACGTCCCAGTTGTCCCAGACGTCCTAGATGTCCCATATGTCCCATATGTACCTAATGTCCCAGGCGTCCTAGATGTCCCATATGTCCCTAATGTCCCAGGCGTCCTAAATGTCCCATATGTCCTTAACGTCCCAGACGTCCTAAACGTCCTAGATGTCCCATATGTCCTTAACGTGCCAGACGTCCCAGATGTCCTATATGTCCCTAACGTCCCAGACGTCCCAGATGTCCTAGATGTCCCATATGTCCTTAACGTCCCGGACGTCCCAGATGTCCCATATGTCCCTAACGTCCCAGACGTCCCAGATGTCCCATATGTTTCATATGTTTCTAATGTGTCAGCCGTCTTAGATGTTCCATATGTCCCTAACGTCCCAGACGTCCCAGATGTCCTAGATGTCCCATATGTCCTTAACGTCCCAGACGTCCCAGATGTCCCATATGTCCCTAACGTCCCAGACGTTCCAGACGCCCTAGATGTCCCATATGCCTTTAACGTCCCAGACGTCCCAGACGTAATAGATTTCCCATATGCCCTTAACGTCCCAGGCGTCCCAGATTTCCCATATGTCCCTAGCATCCCAGACGTCCCAGATGTCCCATATGTTCTTAACGTCCCAGACGTTCCAGATGTCCCATATGTCCTTAACGTCCAAGACGTAACAGATGTCTCATATGTACCTAACGTATTAGGCGTCCCAGATGTCCCATATGTCCCATATGTACCTAACGTCCCAGACGTCCAAGACGTCTCAGATGTCCCATATGTACCTAACGTCTTAGACGTCCCAGATGTCTCATATGTCCTATATGTACCTAACGTCCCAGACGTTCAAGACGTCTCAGATGTCCCATATGTACCTAACGTCTTAGACGTCCCAGATGTTCCAAATGTCCCATATGTACCTAACGTCCCAGACGTCCCAAACGTCCCAGATGTCCCATATCTCCCTAACGTCCCAGACGTCCCAGATGTCCCATATGTCCCATATGTACCTAACGTCCCAGACGTCCAAGACGTCCCAGATGTCCCGTATGTACCTAACGTCTTAGACGTCCCAGATGTCCCATATGTCCCATATGTACCTAACGTCCTAGACGGCCCAGGCGTCCCAGATGTACCATATGCCCCACATGTCCCAGGCGTCTTAAATGTCCTATATGTCCTTAACCTCCGAGGCGTCCCAAACGTCCTAGATGTCCCATATGTCCTTAACGTCCCAGACGTCCTAGATGTTCCACATGTCCTTAACGTCCCATACGTCCCAGATGTCCCATATGTTCCATATGTCCCTAATGTCACAGGCGTCCTAAATGTCCCATATGTTCTTAACGTCCCAGACTTCCCAAACGTCCTAGATGTCCCATATGTCCTTAACGTCCCAGACGTCCCAAACGTCCTAGATGTCCCATATGTCCTTAACGTGCCAGACGTCCCAGATGTCCTATATGTCCCTAACGTCCCAGACGTCCCAGATGTCCCATATGTCCCTAATGTCCCAGGCGTCCCAGATGTCCTAGATGTCCCATATGTCCTTAACGTCCCAGACGTCCCAGATGTCCCATATGTCCCTAACGTCCCAGGCGTCCCAGATGTCCCATATGCTTCATATGTTTCTAATGTGTCAGCCGTCCAAGATGTTCCATATGTCCCTAACGTCCCAGACGTCCCAGATGTCCTAGATGTCCCTAACGTCCCAGACGTCCCAGATGTCCCATATGTCCCTAATATCCCAGGCGTCATAATTATCCCATATGTCCTTAACGTCCCAGACGTCCCAGACGCCCTAGATGTCCCATATGTCTTTAACGTAACAGACGTCCCAGACATCCTAGATTTCCCATATGCCCTTAACGTCCCAGACGTCCCAGATGTCCCATATGTCCTTAGCATCCCAGACGTCCCAGATGTCCCATATGTTCTTAACGTCCCAGACGTTCCAGATGTCCCATATGTCCTTAACGTCCAAGACGTCCCAGATGTCCCATTGGTACCTAACGTCTTAGACGTCCCAGATGTCCCATATGTTTCATATGTACCTAACGTCCCAGACGTCCCAGACGTCCCAGATGTCCCATATGTCCTATATGTCCCTAATGTCCCAAGCGTCCCAGATGTCCCATATGTACCATATGTCCGTAATGTCCCAGGCGTCCTTAATGTCCCATATGTCTTTAACGTCCCAGACGTCTCAGACGTTCTAGATGTCCCATATGTCCTTACCGTCCCAGACGTCCCAGATGTCCCATATGTCCCATATATCCCAGGCGTCCTAAATGTCCCATATGTCCTTAACGTCCCAGACGTCCCAGACGTCCTAGATGTCCCATATGTCCTTAACGTCCCAGGCGTCCCAGATGTTCCATATGTCCCTAACGTTCCAGACGTCCCAGATGTCCCATATGTCTCATATGTCCCTAATGTCCCAGGCGTTCCAGACGTACCATATGTCCCATATGTCCTTAATGTCCCAGGCATCCTAGATGTTCCATATGTCCCTAACGTCCCAAACGTCCTAAATGTCCCATATGTCCCTAACGTCCCAGACGTCCCAGCTGTCCCATATGTCCCTAACGTCCCAGATCTCAAATTTTGTCCTATATGTCCTTAACGTCCCAGACGTCCCAGACGTCCCAGATGTCCCATATGTTTTATACGTCCCGAATGTCCCAGGCGTCCCAGATGGCCCATATGTACCATATGTCCCTAATGTCCCAGGCGTCCTAAATGTCCCATATGTCCTTAACGTCCCACACGTTCCAGACGTCCTAGATGTCCCATATGTCCTTAACGTCCCAGACGTCCCAGATGTCCCATATGTCCCTCACGTCCAGACGTCCCAGATGTCCCATATGTCCCTAATGTCCCAGGCGTCCTAAATGTTCCATATGTCTCTAACGTCCCAGACGTCCTAAATGTCCCATATGTCCCTAACGTCTCAGACGTCCCAGCTGTCCCGTATGTCCCTAACGTCCCAGACGTCCCAGACGTCCTAGATGTCCCATATGTCCCTAACGTCCCAAACGTCCTAGATGTCCTATATGCCCTAACGTCCCAGACGTTCCAGATGTCCCATATGTCCCTAACGTCCCAGACGTCCCAGATGTCCCATATGCCCTTAACGTCCCAGACGTCCTAGATGTCCCATATGTCCTCAACGACCCAGACGTCCCAGATGTCCCATATGTCCCAAATGTCCCTAATGTCCCAGGCGTCCTAAATGTCCCATATGTCCTTAACGTTCCAGACGTCCCAGACGTCTTAGATGTCCCAAATGTCCTTAACGTCCCAGACGTCCCAGATGTCCCATATGTCCCATATGTTTCTAATGTCCCAAGCGTCCTAGATGTTCCATATGTCCCTAACGTCCCAGACGTCCAGATGTCCTAGTTGTCCCATATGTCCTTAACGTCCCAGACGTCCCAGATGTCCCATATGTCCTTAACGTCCCAGACGTCCCAAATGTCCCATATGTCCCTAATGTCCCAGGCGTCCTAAATGTCCCATATGTCCTTAACGTCCCAGACGTCCCAGATGCCCTAGATGTCCTATATGTCATTAACGTCCCGGACGTCCCAGATGTCCCATGTGTCCCTAACGACCCAGACGTCCCAGATGTCTCATATGTCCCATATGTCCCTAATGTCCGAGGCGTCCCAGATGTCCCATATGTCCCATATGTCCCTAATGTCCCAAGCGTCCTAAATGTCCCATATGTCCTTAACGTCCTAGACGTCCCAGACGTCCTAGATGTCCCATATGTCCTTAAAGTCCCAGACGTCCCAGATGTCCCATATGTCCCATGTGTCCCTAATGACCCAGGCGTCCTAGATGTACCATATGTCCCTAACGTCCAAGACGTCCTAAATGTCCCATATGTCCCTAACGTCCCAGACGTCCCAGACGTCCTAGATACCCTATATGTCCCTAACGTTCCAGACGTCCCTGATGTCCCATATGTCCCACATGTCCCTAATGTCCCAGGCATCCCAGATGTCGCATATGTCCCATAATTACCTAATGTCCCAGGCGTCCTAAATGTCCCACATGTCCATAACGTCCCAGAAGTCCCGGACGTCCCAAATGTCGCATATGTCTCTAAGGTCCCAGACGTCTCAGCTGTCCCGTATGTCCCTAACGTCCTAAACGTCCGAGATGTCCTAGATGTCCCATATGTCTCTAACGTCACAGACGTCCTAGATGTCCTATATATTCCTAACGTCCCAGATGTCCCATATGTCCCTAAAGTCCCAGACGTCCCAGATGTCCCATATGTCCCTAACGTCCCAGACGTCATAGATGTCCCATATGTCCTTAACGTCCCAGACGTCCCAGATGAGCCATATGTCCCTAACGTCCCAGACGTCCCAGATGTCCCAAAGGTCTTATATATCCTTAATGTCCCAGGCGTATTAGATGTCCCATATGTCCCTAATGTGCCAGGCGTCCTAAATGTCCCATATGTCTTTAACGTCCCGGAAGTCCCAGACGTCCTAGATGTCCCATATGTCCTTAACGTCCCAGACGTTCCAGATGTCCCGTATGTCCCTAACGTCCCAGACGTCCCAGATGTCCCATATGTCCCATATGTCCTTAATGTCCCAGGCGTCCTAGATATTCCATATGTCCCTAACGTCCCAGACGTCCTAAATGTCCCATATGTCCCTAACGTCCAAGACGTCCCATATGTCCTTAACGTCCCAGACGTCCCAGACGTCCTAAATGTCCCATATGTCCCTAACGTCCCAGACGTCTCAGACGTCCTAGATGTCCTATACGTCCCTAACGTCCCAGACGTCTCAGACGTCTTAAATGTCCCAATTGTCCCTAACGTTCCAGACGTCCCATATGTCCTTAACGTCCCAGACGTAACAGACGTCCTAAATGTCCCATATGTCCCTAATGTCCCAGACGTCCTAGATGTCCCATATGTCGCTAACGTCCCAGACGTCTCAGACGTCCTAGATATCCTATATGTCCCTAACGTCCCAGACGTCCCAGATGTCCCATATGTCCCTAACTTCTCAGACGTCCCAGATGTCCCATATGTCCTTAACGACCCAGACGTCCCAGATGTCCCATATGTCTCATATGTCCCTAATGTTCCAGGCGTCCCAGATGTCCCATATGTCCCATATGTCTCTAATGTCCCAGACGTTTTAAATGTCCCATATGTACTTAAAGTTTCAAACGTCCCAGACGTCCCAGACGTCCCAGATGTCCCATATGTCTCTAACGTCCCAGACGTCCCATATGTCCCATATGTCCCATATGAGCTTAATGTCCCAGGCGTCCCAAATGTCCCATATGTCCCTAACGTCCCAGACGTCCTAGATGTCCCATATATCCTTAACGTCCCAGACGTCCCAGATATCCCATATGTCCTATATCTCAATAACGTCCCAGACGTCCCAGATGTCCCATATGTCCCTAACGTCCCAGATGTTCCATATGTCCCTAACGTCCCAGACGTCCTAGATGTCCTATATGTCCCTAACGTCCCAGACGTCCCAGATCTCCCATATGTCCCTAACGTCCCAGACGTTCTAGAAGTCCCTTATATCCTTAACGTCCCAGGCGTCCCAGATGTCCCATATGTCCCTAACGTACCAGACGTCCCAAATGTTCTATATGTGCCATATATCCCTAATGTCCCAGGCGTCCCAGATCTCCCATATGTCCCAAATGTCCCTAATATCCCAGGCGTCCTAAATGTCCCATATGTCCTTAACGTCCCAGACGTCCCAGATGTCCCATATGTCTCTAACGTCCCAGACGTCCCATATGACTCATATGTTTCATATGTCCTTAATGTCCCAGGCGTCCCAGATGTCCCATATTTCCCTAACGTCCCAGACGTCCTAGATGTCCCATATATTCTTAACGTCCCAGACGTCCCAGATATCCCATATGTCCTATATCTCCCTAACGTCCCAGACGTTCCGGATGTCCCATATGTCCCTAACGTCCCAGATGTTCCATATGTCCCTAATGTCCCAGACGTCCTAGATGTCTTATATGCCCCTAACGTCCCAGACGTCCCAGATCTCCTGTATGTCCCTAACGTCCCAGACGTCCTTGATGTCCCTTATATCCTTAACGTCCCAGACGTCCTAGATGTCCCATATGTTTCATATTTTTCAAATGTCCCAGGCTTCCTAGATGTTCCATATGTCCCTAACGTCCCAGACGTCCCAGATGTCCTAGATGTCCCATATGTCCTTAACGTCCCAGACGTCCCAGATGTCCCATATGTCCCTAACGTCCCAGACGTCCCAGATGTCCCATATGTCTCTAATATCCCAAACGTAGTAAATGTCCCATATGTCCTTAACGTCCCAGACGTTTCAGACGCCCTAGATGTCCCATTTGTCCTTAACGTCCCAGACGTCCCAGACGTCCTAGATGTCCCATATGTCCTTAACGTCCCAGACGTCCCAGATGTCCCATATGTCCCATATGTTTCTAATGTCCCAGGCGTCCTAGATGTTCCATATGTCCCTAAAGTCCCAGACGTCCCAGAAGTCCTAGATGCCCCATATGTCCTTAACGTCCCAGACGTCCCATATGTCCCATATGTCCTTAACGTCCCAGACGTCCCAGATGTCCCATAGGTCCCTAATGTCCCAGGCGTCCTAATCGTCCCATATGTCCTTAACGTCCCAGACGTCCCAGACGCCCTAGATGTCCCATATGTCATTAACGTCCCGGACGTCCCAGATGTCCCATATGTCCCTAACGTCCCAGACGTCCCAGATGTCCCATATGTCCCATATGTCCCTAATGTCCGAGGCGTCCCAGATGTCCCATATGTCCCATATGTCCCTAATGTCCCAGGCGTCCTAAGTGTCCTATATGTCCTTAACGTTCCAGACGTCCCAGACGTCATAGATGTCCCATATGTCCTTAAAGTCCCAGACGTCCCAGATGTCCCATAGGTCCCTAATCTCTCAGATGTCCTAATCGTTACATATGTCCTTAACGTCCCAGACGTCCCAGACGCCCTAGATGTCCCATATGTCATTAACGTCCCGGACGTCCCAGATGTCTCATATGTCCCATATGTCCCTAATGTCCGAGGCGTCCCAGATGTCCCATATGTCCCATATGTCCCTAATGTCCCAGCCGTCCTAAATGTCCCATATGTCCTTAACGTTCCAGACGTCCCAGACGTCATAGATGTTCCATATGTCCCTAACGTCCAAGACGTCCTAAATGTCCCATATGTCCCTAACGTCCCAGACGTCCCAGCTGTCCCGTATGTCCCAAACTTCCCTGACGTCCCAGACGTCTTAAATGTCCCATATGTCCCTAACGTCCCAGACGTCCTAGATGTTTTATATGTCCCTAACGTCCCAGACGTCCCAGATGTCCCATATGTCCCACATGTCTCTAATGTTCCAGTCTTCCCAGATGTCGCATATGTCCCATATGTCCCTAATGTCCCAGGCGTCCTAAATGTCCCATATGTCCATAACGTCCCCGACGTCCCAGACGCCCTAGATGTCCCAAATGTCCCATATGTTCCATATGTCCCTAATGTCCCAGGCGTCTCAGATGTCCCATATGTCCCATATGTCCCTAACGTCCTAGGCGTCCTAAATGTCCCATATGTTCCATATGTCCCTAATGTCCCAGGCGTCTCAGATGTCCCATATGTCCCATATGTCCCTAACGTCCTAGGCGTCCTAAATGTCCCATATGTCCTTAACGTCCCAGACGTCCCGGACGTCCTAAATGTCGCTGATGTCTCTAACGTCCCAGACGTCTCAGCTGTCGCGTATGTCCCTAACGTCCCAGACGTCCGAGATGTCCTAGATATCCCATATGTCTCTAACGTCACAGACGTCCTAGATGTCCTATATGTTCCTAACGTCCCAGATGTCCCATATGTCCCTAAAGTCCCAGACGTCCCAGATTTCCGATATGTCCCATATGTCCCTAACGTCCCAGCCGTCCCAGATGTCCCATATGTCCCATATGTTCCTAATGTCCCAGGCGTCCTAGATATTCCATATGTCCCTAACATCCCAGACGTCCTAAATGTCCCATATGTCCCTAACGTCCCAGACGTCCCAGAAGTCCCATATGTCCCTAACGTCCCACACGTCCCAGACGTCCCATATGTCCCATATGTCCCTAATGTCCGAGGTGTCCTAAATGTCCCATATGTCCTTAACGTCCCAGACGTCCCAGACGTCCTAGATGTCCCATATGTTCTTAACGTCCCAGACGTCCCAGATGTCCCATATGTCCCATTTGTCCCTAATGCTAGTTGCCCTCGTCTTCGTTGATGACTGTGCTCGAGTGCGGAGCGTTTGTCTTGTTTCGTGAAATAATATTTAATTACTACAACAAAATTAGTGCATCTAAAAGTATTTGGTGTTAATATTGATAGTGGGTGTGATTACCTTGCTAGGATTTATTTTCATTGCCACGAAACCGATAACTCGGGTCAAAGTGTTGCGAGTTGTGATAAAAATTTCGTTATTGAAAGTTGTAGCGTATATCAATGAAAAATGCCAATAAGCAAGTGCATTTACTGCAATAAAACCGATAACTTGCCTACTTTACTCTGCGATGGATGCAAAAACCCTGTACACATTAATTGTGCCCAAATAGATGCTGACGATGCAAAGCGTATTACACGGCAGCACACTAAGGGTGTAAAATTCTATTGTACATCCTGCAATTCGAATTCAGACCATTTTTCCGAACTAAAAGACCTCTTGAAAAATGTATCTGCCCGCCTAGAAAAACTTGAGGCTAAATCTACCCAATTAAATGATCTAACACCCGAATGTTTTGAATCTGTAATCCGAGAAGTGCGTGAGCGGATCAAACGCGAAAACAACATAATTCTTTATGGAGTACCTGAAAAAGACGACACTAATACTGCCTCAACAGTTGTTCAGATTTTGGAAACAATTAAGCCGCTAGGCACACCTACAGTTACTAACCAAAACATCGTTAGACTGGGTTTACGCGATAAGGATGTTAACAGACCACGCCCTGTTCGGGTAACCTTTTCTAATGTGGATGAAGTTCGCTATTTTCTTAGAAATAAGCATCTTCTGAAGTCGAGTGCCAATTTTAACACCATTTTTCTAAAAAATGATGAGACGCAATATCAACGTGAACTTCTGGCTAAGCGTAAAACTGAATTAAAGGAGCGCATCGATAATGGCGAGGACAATATCACCATAAAATACATTAAGGGAGTTCCATCAATTGTTCAAAAAAACTAGTTTCGCCCAACTGTACAAATTTACATGTTTACTACCAAAATGTTCGTAGTATAAAAAATAAAATGGAGCAACTTCTATCTTCTACATCTGATGGTGAAATCGACGTCATCGCCCTGTCGGAAACCTGGCTTTCAACGGATGTCCTAAGTTCAGAATTTTTGTCTACCGAGGTATATAATGTGTTCCGAAGTGATCGTGACTTTGTAGCAAACAGCGTATCACGTGGTGGAGGTGTTCTACTTGCGTTTAAAAATTCCCTGCGTATTGAAAGACTTGATACAAAGCACATAAGCGATGTTTTACCAGATGTGGATTTATTGGGTTGCAAGTGCGTTTCTGGTTTTTATGTATTGTACTTTTTTGTAGTTTATATTCCTCGCACACCACCCGTTGCTACTCTCGAAACGTTGCTAACATTTTTTGAGCAGTTTCAATCCAAGAATATTGTAATTTTAGGGGATTTTAATGTTCCGTCTTTTTGTGATGCAAATGTTAGCAGTCATTTAAATAACATAATTAATAATTACATGCATATTTTAGACTTAAGGCAACTTAATAATGTGTTCAATAGCAATGGCCGAATTCTTGATCTAGTCTTCACTAATATTAAAAATTCTGAAGCAACACGTGAGACATGCATCATCCCTCGTTACAGATATTGTTTACCTTACAAAAAGCTAAAAAAAATAATTTTGTACATAATTCAGGTGTAAAATCGTATAATTTCAAGAGAGCAAATTATCCAATATTGTACCAAGACTTGTTAAATGCAGATTGGAATATACTAAATAATATTGAAAATCCGAACAATCTATGTAGGGAATTTTATCGAATACTGTATACGATTTTTGATAAACATATCCCGCTATACAAAAATAAAACAAATAACTATCCACGCTGGTATACGCCAGATATTATCTATAACCTTAAATTGAAAACCAAACTTCATAAAAAATATATCAATACTAAGTCAGTATGGCATTCGCAACAATTTAAACAAATTAGAGCACTAGTCAAAACTCAAATAGCCGCTGCTTATCAACACTATGTCATTACTGTTGAACAATCAATCACAGATGATCCTAAACGTTTTTGGTCTTACATCAGTAATAAACAGGGTACTACGAGAATACCGGGAAAAATGAAAAAAGATTGGTTGAATATAAAAATCCACAAGATATTGTTAATATCCTAGGTGAATACTTTAGTAGCGTATATATTGATTCTACCGTTGCCCCTGTTAGTCATAATGTTCAGTCGAGTAGCTTAGCTATAAACATATCTACTATAACTGAAGATGAAGTTGTCTGCGCATTGCGTAAATTGAGCAATAAGATGACTGCAGGACCTGATCAAATACCTAGCTTTGTTTTAAGGGACGGCAGGTACGTTTTTAGCAGGCCTCTTACGACAATATTTAATGCAGCTCTCAAATACTCTATGTTTCCAGATGAGTGGAAGCTTGCTAGAATATGTCCTGTTTTCAAAAGCGGTGATCAGTTTGATGCTATGAACTACAGACCGATATCCATTTTATCCACCCTTGTGAAGGTTTTTGAAATGGTCCTGTACGTATTTACGGCCGCATAAAAAATATCATTTCCCCATATCAACACGGTTTTGTTGAAAAACGGTCAACTTTAACAAATTTATGTTATTTAACACAGTTTATCTCCGAAGCTGTAGACAAACGAGGCCAGGTCGACGTGATTTATACAGATATGTCAAAGGCTTTTGACCGTATAGATCACGGAATATTGCTACATAAATTAAATTGTCTGGGATTTAGTCATCCACTTACCACATTCTTCAATTCTTACCTGACGAACCGGCTGCAATTTGTCTCATATGGTGGATATAATTCCCAAACCTTTGTTGCTAAGTCTGGAGTGCCACAAGGGTCTAACCTTGGACCATTGCTTTTCCTGCTTTTCATTAATGATGTCGCATATAATATGAACTGCGAATTGCTTATGTTCGCTGACGATATTAAGATTTTTACTTCTATTGCGTCTACTACTGATTGTTTGACTTTGCAGTACAATATAGATAAATTGTACCAATGGTGCTGTTTAAACAAGTTGCATTTAAACACATCTAAATGTAAAGTAATGTCATATTCGAGGAAATCTAATCCAATTAATTACAACTATACCATTAATGGCGACTCTCTTACACGCTGTTATACAATTAAAGACCTTGGTGTGTTGTTTGATTGCGAACTACGTTTTAATCAGCACATTATTGAATCTGTAGCAGCTGCCAATAGAATGCTAGGCTTTGTTATCCGAAGCACAAAATCATTTCGTCAACCAAATTCAATAAAAATTTTATACTATTCTCTTGTTAGAACTAAGATCGAGTACTGTTCTGTTATTTGGAATCCGACATATGAATATTATAAAAACATGTTAGAAAGCGTACAAAGAAGAATGTTAAAATATCTGCAGAGTAATTAGTTACTAATTACCAATTACCGCCCAATGTAGTAATTTAATTACCAGAGATTCAATTACTCACAGGAAATAGTAATTCAATTACCAATTACTTAGTAATTGTAATTGTACAACATCAATTACTTTTTCAATTACTTTCAATAAAAATTATTGTCATATAGTTGTATTTAGTAGAATTTTCTTGCAAGTTGCAACTATCATTAGTGTCGTGTCGATTCGTAATCGTTATCTAAAAATACTTAATTTTTATGTTTTGTTAACTATCTATATATATAATAGACTTGTCTGTCCGTCCGTCCGTCCGTCCGGGACGCTGTTTCAGCAGCCAAACCGTAAGAGATAGAGAAAAAAGTTATGAAAGTTATATGTTTGGAATGGTCATGTCAGGTCAGGAACCAAATTTCAGTCACGTGACACTTCCGGTTTTCGAGAAATCACGTGATTTCCGTCCGTGGGGGACGCTGGTCCGTCCGGGACGGTCTTTTTTGTTTTATTAAATGAGACATTTGTCTCACTGGACTGCTAGTAGTAACCTAATACTTTATCACTCTTGAAGGTTTTTTGATAATTAAATTTTCTAGCTACATGCACCGTTCACCAAAACCAAAAGTTTTTAGTTTGTTTTGATGTAAGATGTAAGTAAAGAAATAAATGCAAGGATAACAATTATACAGGGTGTCCCAAAAAAATGGGACACCGATTTGGCATAGATTCCTTAGGTTATAATAAACCGATTAAACCTAATATACTTTAGTACAAAGTCCCTTCAGTAAGAAGGTATAGGGACTTGGAAGTTCAAATCTATATATTTTTTATATTAGTTTCCACATAAGTTATCACTAAAGTTGAGCTTTTTGTCACGATTATGTATTTAGTTGCCGAGGCCCGAAGGGCCAAAGCAAATAAACCACACAAGGATTGAAATGGAACTCCCAGTGCCCAGAGGTAAATTGTTTTTTAAAATCGAGAAATCGCGAAGTTACAACATTTTAACCAACTTTTATAGGTTACGTTCACGTCGGTTGACGTTTACCTATCGCCCAGCCGCCTACAAAAAGTTGTAAAACAATGGATTACTTCACTGCCGATTTCTCGTATTTTATTTGACGATTTCATCGTTCTTCACTACCAATTAAAAAAAAAATTCGAATATGAAGAAATGTCGAATTTAATGGCTAGATTTTGTAATGATATTAGAAAAATAGCACGCTGAATATGTTATAAAAGTGATTTTTCCATGTTCGTGATAAATTAATCCACTCCCTTTGCATCACTCGCTCGTGAATTAAACGTTGAAAAACTTTCACTTTTCTTAACTTGTAGAACAATCTATTATTAAATACGCTTAACATGAGGCTGAATGACAAAAATATGTAACTTACCTAAGTATACAGGGTGAAGCATTGGATTTCTTAAGTGTTTGACAGCAAATTTCTATTTATATTTTGTAGAAGAACGATCCAATTGGCGCAACTTGAGCATTTTTTGTTGGCTCTGTTTGAAAATACTTTTTTTTACCCCTTTATACGAAAGTTACATTTTCTGTTGCCTGTTAGGGGTATAGGAAAAATAAATATACGTTTGGGTCCCTGGTTGGTTTCCAATGGCAGTGGGAGGGAATAACATTGACTGCCGTTGCCATTAGAGACGGGAGACAATGTGATTATTATTAATAATAAATCAACTAGCCTCCTGGGTTTCATATTTAAATATTTTTGAATGCAGCTGATTACAAGAGATAGTCTCATCATAAAATGTAAAAGTGTTGTATGTATAACTCTGGACTAAAACGTCATTTCATCCCTTGCATGATTACAATAAATTGATTAGGTACTGTTCTCGCAAACTCTGAAGAACTAAACTACATCTGCGGGAGGGAATGATACATTTTTCTCCCTAGTAATACAAATAGTTATTAAAAATGTATTAGGTAACTTCTGAAATTATAAAACAAAATATCAATTTCGTGTTGATCAGGGACGATTGAAAGTTGACAGATGACTGATAAACCTAGTTGAAAACGGCTGATTGAAATAATTTGCTCAAGTACGTAACAATGAAGTCATTTTTACATTCAAGTGACCTTTATACTATGTGTTCAAAAAGAAATTACATAAGGGTTGAATATGGCAATTTTTAGAATTTTCAATCGCGATATCAGCGTATAATATAAACTTATGACAGCAACAACAGTGATTATGTTAATGAATTCTAAAGCTTGCTGTTGCCAATACTTTTATATTCCATGGCCAACCCTTAAGTAATTCCTTTTTGAACACACCGAATAAGAAAATTACTGTGAACGCTCGACAATTAAATTGCTCAGGTTGCTTTCATATGTTTACTTCAAATTTCAAAATGTTATTAACATCTTTAATAATACCTATTGATTTTAAGTTTAGGGAAATAAAATATCAAATTACGTAAATTGGGTCACTATACACTGTTCTTTTAGAAAACTAAATGGAATTTTGTGTAAAATCATTAAGAAGCCAATATTTGAATGTCTCGTAATTAGCAAGGGTTTTTTTAATAATAATCGAAGCTAACATACTGCAGCCAGTATAAAAAGCAGCATATGAACAAGAATGCGGTAAACTTATGCTGCGGCGTTTTAAAATTACCATACGCCATAATGCATTTTTGAGTCAACTAGAAATGGGATTTTACAATTAGGTACATTTTATATATGTGTTTTCCGTTGTTTAAATGTTGTTATCGGATTTTGTGCGTTTAATTCAATTCCTCACTCAAAAACATAATTTTCTGGACCTAACGTCTGTTACACTTGCACGGATCGTTTAAAACAAGCAAATTTAAATGAATAAATAATCATTATGAAACAATATCGTCTAATGAATCTATTTAAAATTATTATTTTACCGTAGGTATTGTAATCTGTAATGTACTTACCGCAAATATTCTTATAGCGTCTTACACTTAGCGTCTCTCACAATACAGATTGTCATTATTACAAGCTACAGATACACGCACTAATGTTCGTGGACGCGTCATACAAAATGCAGAAGTTGCTGTTATTCGACTCGTCAGAGGAAATAATAAATTATATTGCCCGGGGAATACCCTGCGATTTGCTTAATATGTAACCTAATAAGAACTTATCTTTTTTATGCGTTCTGGAGATCTAGCACCCTATCGAGGTCAGTAATTCAGTAATTGAAATACCACAAAGTAATTCAATTACCTGGAGTAATTTCAATTACCACAAGTAATTCAAATACCTATAAAGTAATTTAAATACTTTAGAGTAATTTAATTATACGAAAGTAATTGAGTAATTGAATGCAGTAATTAATTACTTTTAAAAAGGAATTTTCAAGTACTTTCTAACAAAGATGGCAATTCCCAATTACAATTACCGCATTTTGAAAAGTAATTCAATTCCAAGGCAAATACACAAAAAGGAATTTAATTAGTAATTTAATTAAAAAGTAATTAATTACTGCCCAGCTCTGGTTTAAAGTCAATCATGTGTATCCTGAGCGCGGTTTTGATCACACTATCCTACTTAATACATTCAATTGTATATCGCTTGAGTCTCGTAGGAAGCAAAGTAGTTTAGTATTTTTATACAAATTAATGCATTACTCAATTGATTGTTCTGATTTATTAAGTAAACTACATATTTTTGTTCCAAGATTACCAGTCCGAAATGTTTATACATTTTATCTTCCACTGGCTAAAACTAATGTTCTTGTAAAGTCTCCCATTTATATTATGTGTCATTATTGTAATCTTGTTAGTGACGAACTTGATATATTTTGTTGTAGTCTAAAGCAAGTGAAAGATAAAAGTTTAGAATAGCATTTGTGAAGACTAAATAAAATATTTCTTTTTGACTCTATTTTCACTGTAGTCCGTACTGTTACTTTAGATTACTTAAGTTTTGCATGTAACTATTTAGTATAATTTATATGTATTTGTCCTGTAATTGGGTTTGTACCTGTTGGGCAACATTTACTTAAATAAATAAATATATTCTGCTGGAAAGACGGTGAGTGCTTTTGATTTCGTCCAGTACAGATACGTTGGTTCTGTGTGCTGTCCATGGAATTCGCAGCAGACGCCTCCAACACCACATTTCAAAGGCATCTATCCTTCTTTTGTCAGCTGCTTTTATGGTCCAAGTCTCGGAACCATACGTCATAATTGGAAAAACCAACGTCTCTACTACTGTCTTCTTTGTGTTAATCGTGATCTGCTTATCCTTCCATAGCTTTTGCAATTTCGTCATTGCGTTCCGGCCCATCTGAATTCATTTTCTAATTTCTAGTTCGCAGCTGCCTTCATTACTCATGAGGGATCCCAGGAATACAAAGTTGTTGACAACCCTAAAGTCTCCAATGACTCTCAGATCTGGACGATTATTTCTCTTACGATCAACGATAATAACTTTCGTTTTGTTGCGATTTATCTCTAGACCATATTCGCGGCTTATGTCTTCTAGTCTTCTTGTTATTTCTTTTATTTCCGTTTCTGAGTTTGCTAAGATCGTTGTGTCGTCCGCGTACCGTAGGTTAGTAATTTTGGTTCCGCCGATTGTGAAACCACCTTCCCATTGGTCCATAACTATTTTCATTGTATGCTCGCCATAGATATTAAACAGCAAGGGTGACAGTATGCAGCCTTGCCTAACGCCCTTTTTAATGGCGCAGGGTTTAGATATATGGTTATCCATCTTTACGATTGCTTTACTGTTTCTATAAAGGTTGTTGATCAAAATAGTCGGGTGTTTGGATACCCCCATTTCTGTTAAGATTACCCACAGTTTGTCCCATTTTATACTGTCGAACGCTTTTTTGTAATCGACAAAACATAAATATAGCAGTACATTATGTTCTCTTGCTTTCTCTATTAATTGTCGAATGTTCAAGATTTGCTCGCGGGTTCACCCTCCATCCAACAAAAGCCTTCCATCCAAATGCGACACACATGCCAAACCATCTTAGTTGATGTAGTAATGTAAACCCATGTTCGCACATGAATCCTTTCTGAGATTCTGAACTTCAAAGTTTTAATGTAAGTAATTGAAAAAACAATTCATATGGTACATGAAGCAAACGTTTTGTGATTTGGAAGCTGCCAATTTCCCTACCTCGCAGCCATTCTCACTGGCACGACCATACATAAAAATTATATCCGCTTTTTCATGAAAACACCATTCGTCATTGCTTTACTGAAACTGAATTCGATAGTACATTCACTTGATTAACCACTTAACTAACCAATTTTAATAACATTATCCACGTTTCCAAGCAACATAACCATTCAATCATGATTTTCCTGATTTCATATTAGTTGAAAACTTTAAAGCTTAATATCTTAGAAAATATGCGTTTGAGTACACGAGCTTATTAGAACTTTTTGATATATTTTTGAGCATAGAATACTTCTGCAAAGTATGTTCCCATATTTTAAAAACACCCTGTATATGTTTCGTTCTTTATTTCTTCTCTTCTCTTTCATCTATTTTCCTAAAGGAAACATTTAGATTTACACTGTGTATCCTCAATTGTTATTTCAATCTTATTTATTATTTTTTCTTTGTTATCCTGACTGTTTTTTAATTTCATTCTTGGGGACCTGTTTCCTCTTTGTTACATAAATCATTATTGTAGTTATTCCGTTTGTTTCTTTTTCTCTCCTACAGTTAATCATATCTGGGGTAATATTGCTTATTTTTGACACTTCACCTAATTTTATCTTTCTTATGGCATATATTACTTCATCTTCCTTAACAGAGTATATCGCCTGCGCATCATTTATTTCATCTTCTCATCTGTCATTGTTGTATTTCCTTGTAATTTTCGGGAATATTGTCTCCATATTTTTTTTCTTTTCTGTGATTATATTTCCATCTTATCTTTTATGTTTGTCATGTTCTTTTTTCGTTCTCAGTTGTCTAGACTCACTTTTTATTCTAATCTTATCCATGAATCTTGCCGTGCTGTATTCACCGCTATCACTATTTCTCTTTTCTTCTCCTTATATTTTTCATCTCTAGTCTTTTTTATGGTTAGATATCGTTTCCATATCTCCTTGTTCTCTTGAATAGCCGAACGTAGCTCTTCAGTCCACCAACCTATTTCCTCCCATTTGTATTTATCTTCGTTATTACACCGCCCTCTTTTGTCACGCCTAACATATTATCTTTAAATGTATTGCCTTTATAAAACCATCCCTTACTCTTCTTTGTTTTCTTTAAATTTTCTGTTTAATTTAATAGATATTTCTCTTGATATATGTTCTTTAAGTTTATAACTTAATTTTTTCGGTCTTTTGTTTTTCGCTCCACCCTCCGATAGGAAACTATCGCTTCCAATCTTTGCTTTTTCTGTTACTTTTGCATCCTTTACTTATTTCCATTTGTCTTTGCTTATTAAAAGGAAACTATTGACTTTTCGTTTCGATTTTGTTCTACCGTCATATATTTGTGAATGTGCTTAGGTCCCATGTATTCCCCTACCCCTGGTTGTTTACCTACTCGCCTATTTAAGTCTCGTATAATTAATTTGTTTACTCTTTCTTCATCTAATTATTCCTATATACTGTTGAAAATGCATGTCTCTCTTTTTTTTTGCTTGCATTTTTATTTAAGCCATATGCTGTAACCCTATAGTTCATATATCAGTTTTATTTCTACTATCAACATTCGCTCATTTACGCATAAGTATTTCCTTTATTAGATCTATTATCCTATTTGGTGGTACTATTAATTCTACTCATATTGCTATTTAATCAGTAATTTATTATATCCTATTCTGGTTTTCTTTCATTTCCTTAGCTATTTGCATAATTTTATTCTAAATATACCCTCTCCTTTACTTCTTTCGTCTAAAAGACGAAGGAGGAGAAAAAAATCACTTTCCGAGAATTCTTCAGATCTTCACTTTTCAGGGCCACTAGATAACAAAAAACAGGTTTTCTCAATTCCTTTTGTCTGCCTGTCTGTCTGTCTGTCTGTTGGCGGTATAACTATATTTTACATGCATATTATACAGTGTAGAAATAAAGTAACGGATAAATTCATTAACTTCGTTGATATTCACTTTTATAAAAAAATCTCGAAGGGATGTAGCGATTTTGACCATATGTAATATTTTCATCTGATTTTCAGTTTCTTAATTTGTTTTTCATGATATGACGTCATCTATTTTTTAAATAACAACCTATATTTTTTATTATTGATTTCGGTAGTACTTTGTTGTATATTGTTTTCAATGATATAAAATTTTCAATATGTTACATCTGCAAAAATAGAGAAAAATGGTCTTAAAGTTTAAATATTAAAAACCAATTAAATGAGCAAAATAAATCTAGTTACCTACGTTTGACGAAAATTCCTTGACGCCACATTCGTTTTAATTGAAATTTCTCTGATGGAATCATCAGTGTAAGATTATTTACTTAAATTTTTTAAACTGCTATAGAAGTAAACATTACATTCCACGATTGAAATCTTAATTTCTTAATACCTAATACCAATTCAAATATAAGGAAAATAATGTTTTAGGTAATATTATTATACCTATCTCAATTTTAAGTTTGCTAGTTCTTTAAAAATTACCACATTGCGAAACGGTCTTAAAAATGAGAATATAATAACTCTTAAACTAATTTGTTACCTTTTTGATTGTACGTGATATTAATAATTTTAAATGTCAGTAAAATATGCTTGGTAAAATGATAGATAAACACAAAAAGTATCAGTCTGGTAAATGTAATTCTAACAACTCCAGCTGTTTTCATTGCAGTACAAGTTGTACATAAATTGTGACTGCTGCTGCTACATGAAGTCAGCCTTCAGCATTTCAAATATTTATCTTGGAACTGCGTTGACTTTAAACGAGCTTCGCAGACAAGTTAGGTATCTGGAGTGAGCATGTTCACAATAAATTCAGGTTTGTACAGAACTGTCGAGTTTAATCTTCTAAAATGTGAGGATTAAATCCATTTCCTGAATACACAAGGATGCGTGCTATTAATAATCCGGAAATTAACAGTGCGAATTATACTACCAGACTATTAATAACTGAAGTCTGAACACGATGAGGGGTGAATACGAGTCGGAGTGTTGATGAAGAGAAAATACAACCTTCGATTATTTCCATCACACAAAGTCGACAGGTTGAAACATATCTTTTCAAAATTATAGTTAAACGTGACGTTAATTGATTTTAAAATTACCTGAAACTGCAACGAATGAACAGTCGTTCAGTAGCTGCAACAAATACATATTAAAGGCCATGCACAAAGAGATTTTAAATTTAACAAGAAAGACTATAGGTAGGAATATAAAATTAACATTGGCAATATACAGGGTTTAATTTCACTATTCTAATGGCTTTGAATAGTTTTATATGAATAATCTAATCAACTGCATGCGGCATCAGCTGTTTTAATGTAGAAGGTAATTTTCGGGTAAAATTTTCAATCTTAAATCAATGGTGGACTATGCCAAAATATTTCCATAAAAATTCCGGATTCGCTTAAATCAGAATTGTATCGTATTGAAAAATTTGCTAAAATAACTACAAACTATGTATTTCCATCTTGTAAAACTTTCTTGCTCATTACTGTGTCACGTGATAATTCAACAATTTCCCAGCTACGCCCATTTTGTGAAAAGAGTCTAATCCAGAATTACGAAATAATGCAGCTGTAGCGATACTGACTTCTAATTCTAATAAATTGAGATTATACTAGATTCTTGACGATGTTCAAGCCAACTGAAGGGTATTTCGCGGTATAAATTTAGTTAAATTGCTGACGCTGTGCTACCAAAGCAATCCCTCTAAATTCGTTATTAAAATTAATAAAACTGGTTAAACATTTCAATCCAGGATCGTTTGAGGGTGTATAATTTTATAAGCCGTCAATTCAATGAAGAGTTTCCTTGTTTTCTCAGGTTTTTTCATACGAAAGAAACAATTATGAAACAGAACTGGCACCACTGCGGACGCTATAATAAACTGCATGCTCCGTATTGATTGTAGCTGGAACTCTCGGTTACAAATATAGTACACTGAAATTAGTCAAATTTATGTGGAAAAAATTATAATAAACTGAAATTTCTAGGATAGTTAGCTTATGTGTGTAGGAATACATATCAAAAAAAGTTCCCACCCCCAAGGGGTAAGCTTCATCCCTCTCTCACCCCCTTTAAGGAGACCGCACTGGTTTTTTTACAAAATCTTTTAAACACTTTATCTTAGAAAAAAAACATAAGTATAGAAAAAGTTCTGTCACAAAATTGCCTACAAAAAAGGTTCTATGGTATGAATCGATATTTTTATTACTTTTTATGTTATTAAATTATGACGAAAAAGATCGTCAAATATTTGTAAATTGGTTGAAGCAAGACTCACCCTTCGTAACATCCAATAATTTGATAACCTTGTCAAGTGGTACTGACAATATTAATTGTTAAAAAGTAAGAGAAATCAGGAAGCAATCTATGGATAAACTCATAAAAGAAGGAGGCATGTTTGGTACATTTAAGTTAAAGCGTAATAACATGGTTAAACCATTAGCATTTCTAAACCCAGTATCGAAAACCAAGCATAAGAATATGATACAGGTTGCACTGTGCGCACAGCGCCTGAATTAAAACATTGTTTTTTTTTAACTTGCGGCGGTGCCTTTATTTATATTTGATGAAAGAGGACTGATGAGCAAAACAAAAAAGTCATCATTGTATCAAATTTTCAAATCCGTACCAGAACGTCCATTTGATGTCGCCAACTGTGAGCATGTAATTGATGGCGGAAATTTAATTCATCGTGTTGCATGGCCGAATCAGGGCACATTTAAGGAGATTTACAGCACATATATAAAATTTGTTAGAAGGCATTATGGGAAAAATGTCACAATTGTTTTCGATGGTTACGGTAATAATCCTAACAGCACAAAAAGCATTGAACGCCAACAGAGAATTTTAACAAGAATATCTCCCAAAGTTATTTTTGAGCAAAATACGCCAATTACTGACCGTAAAGAAAAATTATTAAGCAACCTTGCGAACAAAGAAAGATTGATTTCTCAACTAATTCAGACCTTTCAAAATGAAGAGATACAAACTATAACTGCGGATGATGATGCTGATACAGTAATAGTTTAAACTGCTATTAAAAAAAATAATCCGAAACGGTCGTAATTGTAGGACAAGATGCCTTAATTATTGCCCTAAAGCCAACTGAAAAGGTTATTAGACTACTAAGGGAGACCCAAAGTAATATAAAAGCAAGAATTTATAACTCTAAAGATTTACAGTTGTTAAATGTCATTAAGAACTCAAGAGAAACAGTTCTTTTTGCTCAGCATTTAGTGGTAGTGACACTACATTTGCTTTTTAAACTCTGGTTTGAATCTTATTACTCCCGAAAAACGCCGAGTTTTGACTGATGCACTTTTTCTTTATAAATTGCTTCATAATTCCATTGATAGCTCATATATACTACAATTAATAAATTTAAATGTGCCGCATGTTAACATCCGCATGCACTTGGTTTTTAAAGTCGATTCTGTCAAAACGTTATCTATGCAAAATTCCACTATGCCTCGACTAATGAACTCTTATAACAAGCACTTTCCTAGTATAGATTTATTTTCATTAACCAAACATCAATTTCGTAAAAATAATTATTTACAGTTGCTGATATAGGCCAATGCCCGTGTCAATGCAATTACACTTTGGTTTTTGTCGAAAAATTTCTAACATTTTGTTGGTATAAATTAACGTATTTAGTTTTATTTAGTTTAGTATAGCACACTAGTATTTGTTTATGGTATTACCTAAATCAAATGTATTAATTTTTTTTGTAACTTTTTCCATATTTTAGTTTGCTTTGTGGAACTTTTTTTGGGGCATCTGTCCTGTTTAGTTCCCTAACTTTCAAATAAATAAATAAATAAACCTTAAGAAAGCCGCATGGAAACCGGCCTAAATATCGAAATTAGTATGCAAAGTTTAACTAGAAGAGGCATGCTCACCAAAGCTGTTTACGGCCGTTCGTGAAGAAAACAACGCCGCTAGCGGTTTTCATTTGTTTAAACAAGAGCGGTCTTGGCATGCTTTTTTAATTTCAGATCCCTCGAATGTGCCCCGTGAATAATCATATAAATAAAGGAGAACGATCCAAACGTGTGTGTCCGTCACGACAATTGCAAACGCGATGTCCCCCATTTGCGTTTGCATACATTTCGCAGTCGATTCGATTTCGCGACCGGGGCGAGTCCCCAAAGGCCCCCTTGGAGAGGGGCGGATCCCCGAGGGCCCCCTTGGAGAGGGGCGGAGCCCCGTCAGCTCTCTTGGAGAGGGGCGGATCCCCGAAGGTCCCCTTGGGAAGGGGCAAATGCCCGTGAGCCCCCTTGGAGAGGGGCGGATCCCCGTGATCCCCCTTGGAGAGGGGCAAAGCCCCGTGAGCCCCCTTGGAGAGGGGCGGAGCCCCGTGAGCCCCATTGGAGAGGGGCGAAGACCCGTAGCCCCATTGGAGAGGGGCGGAGCCCCGAAAACCCCCTTGGAGAGGGGCGAAGCCCCGGGGCCCCTTTGGGAAGAGGCGAAGCCCCGTGAGCGCCCTTGGAAAGGAGCGGAGGCCCGAGAGCCCCCTTGGAGAATGGCGGAGCTCCGAAAGCCCCTAGGAGAGGGCCGCAGCCCCGTGAGCTCCCTTGGAGATGGCCGTAGCCCCGAAGGCCCCCTTGGAGAGGGGCGGAGCCCCGGGGCCCCCGTGGAGAGGGTCGGAGCCTTGAGAACCGCTTGGAGAGGGGCGAAGCCCCGGGGACCCTTTGGAGAAGGTCGGAGCCCCGTGAGCCCCCTTGGAGAGGGACAGAGCCCCGAGAGCCCCCTTGGAGAGGGACGGAGCCCCGAAGGCCCCCATTAGAGGGGCGGAGCGTTATTTGAGCGGAATTGTGATTAAATCGATGCGATTTTAGAAAAGGACACTAACCAATTCGCGTTTCTTTTTGAAAATGATGAGCAAAGCTTAAAACTACTCAGTGGTGACACATAAAATGTGCTAAGTAGCGCAATAGCGCGCGCAGCCCCGTTTATCAACAATAAAAAAAAGCTCAAACCGCTTGCTAGCGCACCTACTCAGAAAAAGCCAAACGAGCACGCTTCGACCAGAAAAGCCTTGCAGATGCCTTATCTCTAAAGTCAGGCTCTTTTCCCGATAAACCTGAATTTCTTTACTACATTACTTAAATATAGGGTGGTCCGAAAGAAGATGCGAATTGCTAGAACGCGCTATTGAAACGGGGCGTTACACAAGGCATCATTCACTAGAAATTTGTGCCACCAGATGTAACCGTCACTATCATTAAGAGTGTCATGAAGCGTCTACTGAAGCATGTTATCCGTGTGTGGTCGTATTTGGCAGTCTCGGGACAAGTAGCATCTTTTACACGATAATTCCCTGTGCAGTTTGTGTTAATTGTGTTAAAAATCTCCTCTATTTACCGGATTTGTCTCCATTAGACTTAATGCTACTCCCTCGGTCTAAAGGGAAGCGCTTTGATGGCGTGAAAAACATTCAACAGAATGTTATCGCCGAAATGAACGAATTTCATTGCATCGCGGCAAGTTTGAGCAGGCTTTTCAGGGCTTATATCGTCGATGTCAATAACGCGTTGAAGTCGAAGAAGATTACTTTGAAGGACACTAGGAGTACCTTTCCCTATAGATTCTTCACAGTTCACATGCTCTGTAACTGATGGGTCCTGTTTCATATTTGTTCAATCTCACCATCCTCCTTCACAATCTTTCAATTATATACACATTTTTTAATAGTCTTATATTTCTGTCATTGTTGAGTGACTCTGATGCATTATCTAGTCTAACTCTAACGCCTGGCCTTGTTTTGAGTTTTAGAAGTATGAAACTCCAACCTCAATGTATTACTTTTTTTTTAAATAGGTACAACATTTGCACATGCATATTAGGCAAGGCTATGACATATCGTGTGCTCCAAAACAAAAACTCATTTAGGGCAGGTCTTGAAAAGAAAGACAGAAAATCTAGTCATGTCTTGACTTAAGTCTGTAGGTGAATGTCAGATTACATGTTATTTATGAACACATTTGTCACTGCGACAGGCAAACGTTTACACTGCATTAAGTTACTTGTATCAAGCAAGAAAATAAATGAGATGGTATTTACACAGCAACAACGAGTGAATTAATTATTATAACAGTCACTAAAAATTGTTTTTATTACGTGTTTTGTATATTTTCAGAAAAATAGTTCAAGATCAAGATGTAATTTAGTTCTCCCTGACTTATAGTAGTTTATCTGCTTAATGGGTACCTTTCAAGTTATGGCAAACTTCAATTTGATCATGGCATTCTGCGAATGAGTTTTTTTGAAACACACGATACAATATATATAGAGTACCTTGATATCAACTTTACGTATTTGTCCTTTAACAGAGTACGGACAGATCCCCTCTCACTCTAAAGTGCTTTTGAATAAAATATGACAATAATATATTGAACCAAAGTGAAAACATATCGTAGAAAATATGAAAAAAGGTAAATATTTTCACGAAGGAAAATTCTGTTACAGTCACCTTGCGCTATTCGGAGGTTTGTTGTGCATGTTTTGACGTTACCCTATAGTTGGTTACTAGTTCTAAAGCTATGTCCCACCTGAGTTGCCCTAAGCGTACTTAATTACTATACGAAGATTATGATTTCCGCTACGGTTATCGTGAAATAAAAGTTTTGCTTACTGTCCGGACTACTAACTGCGTTTACTTATCGAGTTGTACGTGCCATTTCCTGGAATTCTGAAAGGAATATGCCGGTTAACCAGTATTTGACATGTAAATATTCGGTTTTGCCTCTCGTCTTATAAAAAAGAACCTAACTGACAGCTGATGCTCGTTGAGACCTAATCTGGGTTGCTTATGTTAATTTATGTGTAATATTTCGAAGTTGCCTTAGCTCATCCAACGTTCTCTGGTGGGAATCAAAGTTTTGTTTTACCTGCTTCATGAAGCCTATGCGCTTGGTTGCCATACGATTTAACGCCGCTTTATAGTAACATTCATTTGCTATCAGAAATTTTAGTGTCATTGCATCACATTGCTAAGGTTTAAGCCTATTTCTGTTTTTGACGCTTAGAAATAGAGAAAAAACATTTTTGCAGAAAGTCGCAAACAATTTGTCGAGATTATGGTGGGATTTGTTTCCACCCAACTTGCCACTAAGCCTAATAGATTTGGATCTGATTGCCAGATCGTAGTTTCCACCTGCCACTTTGGGCCTTTTAACGTCCTTATCGCAGTATGCCTGATTTCTAAGATAAGCCTTTTACTTTCATTCAAATGAACATTTTGCAATCGCAAATAAAGTGAGGTGAATTAGTTTGATAATGCACGTCCAAGAAATATTCTAGCTCATGCCGGTTTTGTACTTCATGTATCAAAGCAATACTACTTTATACAGGGTGAGGCACATAATGTGTTACAGAGCAATAGCACTCAAACTATTGATCATCTCCAAAAATGTTTCAGACAAAAGTTTCAGTGTTCGAGAAGGCCGTCATACTAGACCACCCTATTTTTTATCGGTGGAGGCGCTGAAGCTACGTCAAGGTCAACTCCAGATTTTTAAATGGAACAATGCATTTTTTTTCCGATGACATTATTACCGATTTTAAGACAAATTCAGCTACCTGCAACACAAGGTCATTCTGGTTAGCAAAGTATGAAGATAGTCAAAAAATCGAAAAATATTGGAATAATCACTTTCAAAGGATCCACTAACCTTGGTTTGGTTCTACCTACAGAAGATGCTCGCAGTGATGACCCTCGACTTGTAAGCACTTGTTAATTCGCTGATGAAAAGACCGTCTAACTTCAGCTAACATTTATGGTGTAATTTCGGTACATGCTCGTCGTATTCTGTCCTTCATGTCGTCAGGCGTGGTAGGTGCTACCGCCATTACGCGATCTTTGACAAAACCCCATAAAAAGTAATCTGCTGATGTTAGATCTGGCGATCGAGGTGGCCAAGCTACAGGACCGGCTCGTCCTATCCATTTTTCGCCAAAAATCTCATTCATCACTTGTCTTAAACACAGAGCATAATGGGGTGGTGCACCATCGTGTTGACTCGTGTTTGTTGCACTGTTGCATTTTTCGATTTTTCAACTATTTTCATACTTTGCGTGACTAGAATGACCTTGTGTTTCAGGTCGCTGAATTTGTCTTCAAATCGGTAATAATGTCATCGAAAAAAAAATACATGGTTCCATTTAAAAAAGTGGAGTTGACCTTGACGTAGTTTCAGCGTCTCCACCGATAAAAAATAGGGTGGTCCAGTATGACGGCCTTCTCGAACACTGAAACTTTTGTCTGAAACATTTTTGGATGTGATCAATAGTTTGAGTGCTATTGCTCTGTAACACTTTATGTGCCTCACCCTGTATACCTGTGTATTTAATTAATTCAATTAATAAAATACTAAACTTATATTTATAAACGCCATGTGATCATGTCGCGTATTTTTTCATTAAAGTATCATAAAATGTATTATATATTAACTTGGTACGAAGAACTATATTCATACATATATACATGTTTTATTTAATTGCATATAAATATTAAAGTAAACATCACTGTGCCTGCATCGAATGTATCTCTAGCTGTTGCTGTGATAGATTATGGATTAAGAGTAAATTTTTGCCGGAGTATGGTTATGTAACGTTAGCACCTGAATAAAATTAATTTAAAGCATAAATATTATGCTATGAATTTGTACATCGCTAATATATTACAATCACCGCTTACATCGCACGAACGAGCAGATCGAAGATAAAGCAAACCAATCCAGCGAAGCACAACGTCGCGTAAACTAAAGCTCCGCGCAGTCCTACTCAACAAGGGAGGACTAGAACACAGCCCTAAGAGAGGATGCCAAAAGACTATAAAACGAGAACACCTGGCTTGATGAAGAGACGGGAATCCAGGGATCCCACTTCTCCTAAATTTTTAGAACCCCCCCTGAAACCGTTTCTTCGGTAACAGATGTCCTGGCCCCAAAAGACAATCCCGAATACTTCGTGTGGAGGCAGATAACCCCGCCCGGCGGTGTATATTTCTCTGAACCCATTAGAACCGACTACCCGGAAGCAGACGATCCTGTCCCAAGAACAAATCCAAATTTACCGCAACCCGTCTGCTATCTGAAGTCAAGGTTCCGACACATTGCAGGAGAAGCGGTAGAAGATTCGCTTATAAAGATTACGACGAACGAACCTCTGGAGTCGTCCCTCGGTCATTTCCGAACCAAAGGTAAATAAAGACACAACCACACAACGTACCTGCTAATAGGGTATTTTCCATCCAGCAGCGAGGTCCTGCCGCATCATCAGAGGCCAATTTCAAATCCCGAGGGAAAGCACAAAATTCGATGCTCGTGCACCACCGACCGGCCCAATTTTCCGAACAAAGCCGAACTTCAGGTACGAATTTGGCTTTTGTTCATTCTGGGCCCTCTCCAAAGTGGCTCCAACTGTCATCTAACACCAGAACCGCTTGATTTTCCACAGAAAAGAACACAAGCTCGAACTAGTCGCCCAAACTGAATAACATTAATTTAGCACACAAATGTAGACGCCGCCGTTTGCACGAACGTTTAATTTTATAATTCCAGACTCGGTTCATCTGAACTACTGCGCTGGTCTAGGGGAATTTTATTGAGATCCCAAACCAAATTCTGGTACGGTGGGTTGCAGATCCCCCAGGACCAGCGCCCAAAGCCTATTGTTCATAAATAAACTTTATTTATAATTATCGTATTTTACATGCATTTTTCATCGAACCTAGATTAAGAGTCAACTTGTAATTATTTAGAAAAATATAAACTGTATCTCTACTGTTTCTCGGTCTATGCATTTGAGTTATGAATCGCACCCTAGGCATCTGATCTACCCGAAGAGAAATTGAAATAAATTTAAAAGGCCTTAGGAAAATCACCGGAGCATTACAGTTAACGGGCCCCGTTGAACGCAATGGTCATGTGACCATTTTTGGGTTTTCACAATTCGCTAACTGGCTTCCTCTCAAGCAAGCGACTTAAAACATTGGCTGCATTTTTGAGTGCTAGGCATGACGAGCAGGAACAGTACAAAGCGGACAATTTGACTGATATTGTGGTTGAAATTCAAAGAGTTTAAGAGCGTCCTATCTAAAAATTTGCCTTTGATCTCTGCCACAGAGTTCAGTTCAGGGATCGACCATTAAACCGGGCAAAAAATATTATTGTTCGGCTCAAACTAGTCAGGCACAAAGAAGACTCTCGCTGCTGCGAAGTAACCAATGTAATCTACCTGGAGAACCTCGAGGGTATTCTTAAATAAACACTTACCATCTTCAAACAAGGCCCTTTTTAATAATACTAGGGCTAAAGTACAGGACCTGAGTTTTTTTATAATATCCTCTATATGATCTTTTTCGTTGTAGCGATTTTCTTCTGCAATACATTTTTTAGTCTTCAGCTAAATTAAATTCTATTGGTGGGCGAAACAACTAATAGATCGTGAACAGCCAATAATACACAAACAAAATAATAATTTGTCTTGACTTACAAATTCGATGATACTATCAGGAGCGGGATGGACGGAATTATGGCAATAATCGTCTTCAATATCGACTGCTGCCTCGCACAAGGAAAATAGTTGCCGATTGCAAGGTTGCAAGGAAAATCGTCGTGTTTTTGCAAGACGGTAAGAAATAGTGGCCGGTTTTTGCGAAAGGAACACGATGGAAGGGTTAGTTACAAATTCAAGGGAACAAATTTGAAAAACAGCGAAATTCGTGATTGTTTGTCTTTCTTCCAGTGATAATTTTAAATAGCGCTGTTGGATATTATTATTTAATTATAAAAATAATAACAAACTGTACTAAAGCTATATTAACCTCTAGATTGCCAGATGTGTCAGAAAGAGAAACCGGACAGGATTTTTTTACTGGTTTATTTTAATCATATTGTACGAAAATTACAAAGTAATAGGAACATGATAAGGCATCAGTCCGGTTTTCCTAGCTTTTCTAAACCGCACAGATGCCTGTAAAACCGAACTGTTTCTTAGAAAACCGGACATCTGGCAACCCTGCTAACCTCACGCTATTATTAAGTTATATACTAGTGGTCACCCGTTTCTGGAGCTTCCGTCTCCCGTTCGCTCTGCGCGACGCCCTATATCATGTAAATAAAAATAAATTAAATTAATAAAGACATACTTTCCGCTTTGTTCAATTTTAGTAACAATAAATATTTGACACTGCTAAATTATAGGTTATGTTTCATTCTGATGAGCGTACATTTGTGTAAGTAACATAGGTAATTTACCTTCATCATTCAATGTATCGCTTAACAACTAGTTTTCTTTAATCGGCAGTGAAAAACTTCGAAATCGTCATTAAAATGCGAGAAATCGGCAATGACGTCAACCGATGTCAACATAACCTACAAAAATTGGTTAAAATATGGTAATTTCCCGATTTCTCGATTTAAAAAAAAATAATAATGTACCCCTCGACAGTGAAGTTCCTTTTTATCCCTCATGTGGTTTATTTGCATTGGTCCTACGGGCAGCAACTAAATCCACATCCGTGATTAAAAGATAAACTTCAGTGTCTTGGTATACAAACTATCATTATTTAATATAATGCAATAATAGTATATTATACATCAAGGTAGCGAAGCGCAGTATTATAACCTGAGCGCATATTAGATACTGAGCGCGCAGCGCGAAGTATCTAAAGCGCGAAGGTTATAAGACGATTCGCTACCGTGGTGTATATACTATTTTTTGCACTACCAAACGGCTTAATACCTACATTCCCAACAAATTTCGAAAATATTTTAACTGTCAACCTGACAATACAGCTCTTTAAAACGTCAAAATTAAAATAGTCATATTTGGTAACTTAGCAATTTATTAGTTACCACGGTGAAAATTGTTTATTTTACTTTCTCTCCCTTGGTGGAGAAAATCAACTTCACAACCTCAAAATAGGCCAATAACGGTGCGTTCTGAGACTAGTAGTGCAAAATAGTATATTATACATCAAGGTAGCGAAGCGCAGTATTATAACCTGAGCGCATATTAGATACTGAGCGCGCAGCGCGAAGTATCTAAAGCGCGAAGGTTATAAGACGATTCGCTACCGTGGTGTATATACTATTTTTTGCACTACCAAACGGCTTAATACCTAAATTCCCAACAAATTTTGAAAATATTTTAACTGTCAACTTGACAATACAGCTCTTTAAAACGTCAAAATTAAAATAGTCATATTTGGTAACTTAGCAATTTATTAGTTACCACGGTGAAAATTGTTTATTTTACTTTCTCTCCCTTGGTGGAGAAAATCAACTTCACAACCTCAAAATAAGCCAATAACGGTGCGTTCTGAGACTAGTAGTGCAAAAAATACATTCTAATGATATTTTCTGGAACGTTTATGGGCATGTCAATTGAAAAGTAGTGCCAACGTGATTAATTCAACTAGCGACTGGCCCCTGATAAGTCACTACTTGTGCCCTGCGCGCGCACGCCACTCCACAGCAGCTGTTCTCTGTCACAAACTCAAATACAAAGCCCGTAATAGTTTTGGTCGTGCGGTAGTGGTTTTAAAATTGATGTTTGATCGAAAATGAATAACAAATCCACATGTAGTTGTAGTGAGTGCAACGCGGTATTTAAACGGTTGTACGATTTACGGAAACACGTTAAGAAATTTCATGAAGGGAAACTTGACGAATTAGCTCCACTGAAAAATCGTGCCAATGCTGCGTCAAAGACTTACAACTTTAGTTGTGATATATGCAAGAAAAACTTCACCCATACAAAACATTTAACTTTCCATAAAAAGATTCATGGAGTATCAGGTAATTCCGCTACAAGTGGTGCTAAAAAGTGTCCTCTTTGTAGTTTTACAGACACCTTAAAGATCAATCTATGCAGCCATTTCAAAGAGAGCCATGGTATAGAAATGTGCTATGAAAATTTTGATTTTACTACAAAGAAGGACTTTGAAGTTTGGAAAAATGCAATAGAACGAAACTCGAAGTTGAAATTTATTAAAGAGTGCGGAGACATTAAATGTAAATCACACAGAAACCTCTATTATATATGTCATAGATCAGGATGTTATGCATCAGAAAGTCAAAATAAGAGGCATTTGAAAACTCAAGGGAGCAGGAAAATTGGAGGATTCTGTCCATCAGGGATAAAAGTAATGGTAGATTTAAATGATCAACATCGGGTGACTTACCTTAAAACACATGTTGGGCATACAATGGATTTATGTCATTTAAATCTAACTATTGTAGAAAAACAACAAATTGCTTCAAAAATTGCCCAGAAAATCCCATTTTCTGATATTTTGGATGAAGTACGTGATGGAGTTACTGAAGATTCTATACAAAGAATTCATCTGCTAACAAAAAAGGACCTGAACAATATAGCTACAGCATTCAACCTTCAGTCCGAAGCAGTGAGACATCCTAATGACGCCATTAGCATTGAAGCATGGGTTAATGATTTAAGACACAGTAATTGTGTATTATTTTATAAATGCCAAGATTCTACTTTAGACGAATATCCTGAGCTTAAAAGCGAAGACTTTCTCTTGATCATAATGAACGAAAGTCAATCTCAAATTTTGGAAAAGTTTTCCTCAGACTGTGTGTGCATAGATGGGACTTACGGATTGAATGCCTATAACTTCGAGCTCCATACTTTGCTCGTGTTGGATGAACTGCGGCAAGGCTTTCCGACAGCATTCTTAATTTCAAACCGTTCTGACGAACAAGTGATGTCTCTATTTTTTTCGTGCATCAAAGAAAAAATTGGTTTTGCAATAAGCCCCAAAGTTTTTATGTCCGACATGGCGGACTCCTACTACAACGCTTGGCGAAAAGTTATGAATGAGGCAGAGTTTCGGTATTTTGTTTCTATTTAAATTTAACACGATCTAACAGCCCTTTTTTTCAATAGTCTATATTGCACATGGCATGTGGATCGGGCATGGAGGAAGAATCTTAATTCAGTCAACACAAAAGAGAAACGAGTGAGTATTTTTTTAGATGTTTTTTAATTGTCTAAAATTTGAATTTGTTCAAGGTGGAAATTTATAAATGCATTCGAACATTATTGCAAGAGACTGATCAAACAGCTTTTATCACTATGTTTGGAGAATTTTTAAAAAGTTCTTCCGAAGATCCTGACACCGCAAATTTCTCAACTTATTTCAAAGAAAACTATGGAAAAAATGTAAAATCTTGGGCGTACTCTTATAGATTACATAGTGGTCTCAACACCAATATGCATTTGGAGAGAATGCACAAAACTCTTAAATATATTTATTTGGGAGGGAAACACGTTAAACGATTGGATAAATCTGTGGCTTGCATCATGAGGTTTGTTAAAGATAAGCTGTTTGACCGAATAATTACACTGAACAAGGGAAAGATCTGTAGTAAGTTGAGAGATTTGCGCAAAAGACACCACAAAAGTATGGAAATAGACGTCAACATGATGAATGAAGTTAATGATGGATGGCAAGTACTTTCTTCTTCATCTAAAGCCCCTGAGATTTATCAAATACAGAAGAATGACGTGGAGCACTCTGAATGTGAGCTGACTTGCTCTGATTGCAAGATCTGCATCCATAAGTATTCTTGCAGCTGCCTGGACTCATCTATCCGGTGGAATATGTGCAAACATATCCACCTCTTGGGACGTAAAATACTGAACCAAGAAGCTATTATGAGTACTGCAGACGAGGCTTCAGAAGGTAAGACCGAAATAGGCTTTATTTATATTTAAGTAATAGTAGTTTATTTATCTAGAACGAAAAGTGACATTTTAAAGAACGAGAAAGTTGTTTACGGCCGAGGCGTCAGCCGAGGACGGAATTACTTGCGAGGACCTTTAAAAACACTTTTCGTTCGTGGTGAATACAACGGTTTATTTCATACTGCAAATTTAATGAATTTTAAATAAAAAGTTGTAAATCATTTCAAATTTCATGTCAACAATTGACGTATAATTTTAAAGTACTGGAACTTGTAATTTTTGACATCAGTATAAAATAAATCAAATTTTTAATCAAAAACTACGTGAATATTATTCAATTTCCAGTTTTTATGCCTTCTAAGACCAGACTACCTATTTGACTTTGTAAAGTCAATGATCACACCAATGAAGCTAGAGGAGGTCTGTGATTTTACATACGTAATTTCGGTTTGTTTTTTGGGTGCAGGCAAGGGTGCAGGTTATAGGTACAGGTGCATGCTGATGTTGAGCCAAGGTGGGCTGTTTGTAAATCGGTGTATGTGGTATAAATGTTTATCAGATTGTTCGAGCTATTCTGAAATCTGAACATAGAACTGGACGATAGTCAGACGCTTTTGAATTACCCAATATATTCAGAATAGCTTTCAAACAATATGTGGGTATGCTTAAAAGTCCTGAAAAGTTCCAGATGGTTGCATCGCAGTAATTTTGTTCCATACTTAATACAGTAAAAGCTCGATTATCCGGAATAACGTGGGGCAGACCCATTCTGGATAGTCGTAATTCCGGATAAGCCAAAGAATTCAAAACAGAATATATTTAGAATTAAACACTTTATTCATTCAATGCAAAATAGGAAAAATATTATTTGTAAATAAAGACAACATTCATGCCTGTTTAAGCGCAGTTAGACATTTCCTTCGGTTGTTGCATTTTGCAATGAGAATGTACATGCGATGTAGAGCACAGAGTGCAAAAATCTGAACTGATGAATTTAAAAGTTTAGGGAAGGTTGTTGACGAAATAAAGCATCAATTTCTAGTTGAAACCATTCTTTACGATTTTCGGGAATCAACTGTTCCCTTTGCTGCAACATTTCTGATAAAACAGGGACCAAGGCCCAAAAGTTCCGGATAAAACAGTGAAATTGGAAATTGCTCCTATTCCGGATAATACGGAGTTCCGGATAAGCGAGTTCCGGATAAGTGAGCTTCTACTGTATTGATAATTTTGCATCGTGTTAAAAGAAAAGACAAAGAAAATTATACTTAAGCAATAGTTTCACTTTCGTTTTTCTCTTAGATGAAAATGAAAAACTTCACATCCATGTCGACTCCAGAAATGCAGAGGCTAAAGATATCTACAAACGTCTATCAACGACTGGCTCGAATGATCTACGTAAAGGTAAATCTTTGGAACAGAAAAAAGAAGAAATGAGGAGGTGGTTCGATTCTGTTTTGGAGTCAGTTGAGTCGGACTCGCAGTTTCATATTCTTGCGAAGTTGGTCGCACCTATAGAACCCACTTTACAAGCTGCAGTTGTTAAGGATAGAGATTTTCACAAAGTTCTCAAGCAGAAAGTCCCGATTCCTCACAATAAAAAAATCGACCAACAAAGAAGGCTATTTTCGACAAAAAAGAAGAATAATAAATCGAATAAATTGAAGAAGCCATCGAGAGAAGAACGAAACAAGATGGCAGCTTCTCTTCTATCTCTTGCTCGCACATAAATACCAAACAATATTATCATTTTGTTCTAATACTCGCAATATTATACTTACGTTACCAACTTAAATAAAATTAATAAATATTGAAAGAAAAACTGTTTAAAAATTAAATCGTTGCCAATAAAAAATATTATTTACATATTAATAGTGAAATTATAAAAGTCCATCCTCTTGAAATGGTGCTGTTGAGTAGGTAGAATGTTTATTTTTCTTATTTAAACTTACATCACAAAATTTTAGTGTCGCTTTTCGACAACGATAAGGCGATTACTACTTCAACAAATTCAAACAGGGTGAATATGCGCAATGCGCGCGCCGGGCACAAGTCGTGACTTATCAGGGGCCAGTCGCTAGTATTAATTCATTATTCAATTGAAAAAAGAAGGAAGCTACTTGTGTCTGTACTCGGTTAAATGACAGAACGTTAAATTGACATCAGGGTATCCTAGTGTTATAAAATTGCTCTCACATGAATACCTATGCAGACTAAATATTTGTTCCCTAACAATAGTTGCAGTGTAACGAGTCGATAAGATAACGACTCGTTTGCGATATGGGAATGCTGACATTCAAATTGCAACTGTGCAATTGAAATATTGATTTTATTCCATAATAATGCAAAATATTCTTCTTGCATCTTTTACGGAAGCTGTTATACTTATAAAAATGGTCGAGATAACAAAAATCATCCGAGGTTATTAGTTAAAACTGAAACGCTTCAGAGGAATAAATATTGCATCCGTGTACCATATACCAAAGCTACACTTTTGCGCCTTAAAGGGTTAAAAAAACTGGAAAAAAACAAACAGTACGTGGAAGAAAAGTGGACAATAAAAATATTGAAATACACAGGAGAAACAAAGCAAACAACTTAAAAAGAAAATTAATTATATACAATCTGTTAGTTGTAGTTTTAATTAATATTTTTTGTTTGTTTATAGCGTGTTTTTAAAGTTTAGGATTCGTGTTTTAGTTTAAATTTATTTTTGTAGTGGATTGTATTCTTCTACTTGTGTCACTCCTGTATTCTAACATATGACCCATTTTCCTAGAAATCCTAAAATATTAGAGCCCTCTCGTTCCCCGAAAAACGTCTTTCGTTTCTAAAACTAATTAGTCTCCACCCGTCGAAGAGTGAACACCTCTGTGAAGTTAGCACCACAAGTTTAAATTTTTGTTATTTTTTCAAGAGTTCCCGTTGTACCCCAAAGAGTTCTAGATTTCCTTGCTATTTTTAAAAATATGTATTTAAGAGAAAAATATGTGAATCGAAAATTTGGGGTGCTAACTTCTCTTTTTCGTCGGACAAATACCAATAACTCTTTTTCAGTCATACTTATTGAAAAATGTCATAACACTTTTCGATAGAACTCGCCAGGGTTCTACTAGACTCTAACAAAAAAAATTTCAAAAAAAAAATATAAACCGAAAAAATATCTTTTTATTTTTTTAAGTTCCGGTAGTTCTAATAGAAGTTTTAGTAGCACCTCGACGAGTTCTATGGATAACTTTAATAACATTTTTTGATAGTACCCGAAGTAAAAAAGTTACGCCCATTTTTGTGTTAATACTTTTACAAAATGACGAAGTCCTGAAAGTAATTCTTTAAAAGTGCCGGTAGTTCTAATGGGAGTTCTAGTAGCACCCCGGCGAGTGCTATCGTCAACTTCAATAACATTTTTTGATAGGACTCGAAGTAAAAAAGTTACGCCCATTTTTATGTTAATACTTTTACAAAATGACGAAGTCCTGAAAGTAATTCTTTAAAAGTGCCGGTAGTTCTAATGGGAGTTCTAGTAGCACCCCGGCGAGTGCTATCGTCAACTTCAATAACATTTTTTGACAGGACCCGAAGGAAAAAAGTTACGCCCATTTTACTTCCATCGTCTGAAAGACGAAGGAAATATTGTAATCACGAAAAATCACCTTCCGAAATTTCTTCAGATCTTCACGTTTCAAGGTCCTTAGATGACAAAAAACAGGTTTTCCCAATTCCGTCGGTCTGTTTGTCCGTCTGTCTGTCTGCCTGTTGGAGGTATAACTCAAAAACTATTTGTCGGAGAAAGATGTTAATTTTGAAATAGAAAAAAGTAATAATTTTTACATGGGTCAGGCTTTACACTTGCTGAAAATAGGACTAAACAGATACAGGATAATATCACAGAAGAGTCGAAACGTTTCAACAATAAGTCCGTTGCATTAAATAGAAGCGAGCGCCGCACTGATTTCGATAAGGCTGGATGGCGATGCGGTTACGATCGCTACGCAGATGCGGTTACGATAGCTATGCAGATGTGGCAGGTTCAAACCCCAGCGGGATAAATTTTTTTTTAATTTGCAAATTGATTTAATTCGCGCGAGGGAAGTTCGGTGTAAACCCATTTACAGATTTTTTGTGTTAGTCCTTTTACAGAACGACGAAGTCCTGAAAGCAATTTTTTGTTACTGTAGTTCTAATGGGAGTTACTAAACGTAATTGTAGGGCACCGACGAGTTCTATCGATAACTCTAATAACATTTTTCGATAAGACTCGAAGTTAAAAAGTTACGCTTATTTTTGTGTTTGTACTCTTGCAAAACGACGAAGTGCTGGAAACAATTTTTCTACAAGCTATTTGAGCCTCTACAGTACCGTATTTTGCGTTATTTTTGAAGGAAAATAAGAAACTTAAGTGGGATAATAATTTTATCCACTTTTATAGGTTCTTATCTTAGTTACTCATTTATGGGTTCGCTAAATAAATGTCAAGTTATCCACAGTGATGACCGGCGCTTTTAACTATATTCTTATACTTGTTCAATGTCCAGTTCAGTCTCATTTTACAGTGAGCTCAGTTCGATAACTTTATAATCTTCGTTCGAAAAGTGTCGTTTGTGTGAAAATTTGGAGCATTTCTGTGTATAATACAGAAAGTGTTAGATAATAGGTAATATATATATATTTATAAATAGGTACGTTAAATGAGGGTTTCAGAAAATCAATAAATTAGCATCTAATCAAGTTTGAACTTGATTCGATAAAGAGTTTTCAAAAAAATTTGAATTAAAAATTAAACTTCTTGAGTCCATAACTTCTGAAGAATGCAAAGTATACTAAACAAATTGTGTACCTGTTTTGATCAGAAGAGTATTCCCCTTAACGGTATCCAATTGTTTTTGCAACACTCTGCATATACAGGGTGCTGAAAAAGTTGGACTAACCCCATGCTACTTTATTCAGGAAAACCTGCTATGTAGAAAAAATCTGTAATGGGCTTTACTCAGAACTTTCCTCACAAGTGGACGTTGTGACACTAAACAATTTTAAAAATAAAAGGAAAATAGTGGTAAAAATATCTTCACGTTTGTAATAATACTGAAATAATATAAGGAAACACTTGGTAAAGCGAATTACATACATTTTCAAATAAAAAAAAACATTACCGGCGGTGGAATCGAATTTCAGCGCTACGAATACGATTTCAACACTTTCGTCAAAGGTAGAGCCTGAGCTATGTGCAAATTATACTTTTATTTATTTCTTAGTTCAAGCAAAAATAAACAACATTTTTAAGCAGCCCACCCTGTATGATTTGATCGAAATTTTCTCGGTTATTAGGAAGACATACAGGGTGGGCAACGATGCTGGGGTGGATGATATTTGTAAAACTACTCTTGAATAAAAGTTGTAGGTACGAGAGTGCTGCACATTACTAAAATAGGTTTGATTATACAGAGTGTCTCAAAAAAGTGTGGAAAATCACACTTAGATTCTTTTAAATAGAATGCCCTATATTTAGGTAGCTTAAAAATTCTCAGCATTTTGATTATCAAATTGTAGGTATGAGTCTAAAGTCAACTGGTTTGGAGATTTTAAGCAAAAAAATTGTTGAAATTTAGGCGGCTGCTTTAAGTAACAGAAAACAATTGACTAAAGAAAAACGTTACCACAACATTATCTTTTTGGCGAATTACTTTTAGATTCTAAAATAGTGAGTGTGGGTATTAATGCTATACAGGGTGCTCAACATTTACAAATTTAATAATTTAGTATTTTTTCAATGGACCATTCTGTATATTTTTATATTTTTGAAAACTTTTGTAATGAACTTTCTTTTGATATGTAGCTTCATACCAAAAAAAACGCCGCTGAAATAATAATTTAAGCACCTGAGCTCTTCAGAAAATCATAAAACCAGGTTTAGAAAATATAAATCCAATCAATGTTGACAAAAGAAATAATAAACACGAAAAAACGAAAAATTCAGGGATAAATTAATTGCAGGATCAAATAACATCAGATTAAAAAGAAACAAAGGCAAATACACTTAAATCCTATAGGTAATTACTCTAAATGTTCAAATATTTCTCCTTTCGTTCTCTGGGTATTAAAGCGATACAGAGCTATAATTTCAATTTGTTTAAATATAGCACCCTGTATATATCTGTACTTTTGAAAAGTAATTTTATTATATTTCTTCTTATATTTTATTTTCTAGGACTCAGTGCAATCGATTTCCAGATTTAATTGTCTCTTGTTTTTTCCGTTTGTTTGTTTGTTGTTTCTAGTTTCAGCAATGGCTGAAATTTTGTATCTCAAGCTGGTTTGTTGTTATTCTCAAAGAATTATTAGAGTTTAAATTTTGCATAAAAAATCTGAAACTATTAAATTTCCAGATATAGAACACCCTGCATAGCTTTAATATTTTGAGCTCTAAAAGTAACTCACCAAATAATTTTTTTTTGTAACGTTTTCCTTCATTCAATTGTTTTCTGTTACTTACAGCAGCCTCCTAAAGTTCAGATTTCTCCAAAACAGTTGAAGTTAGACCCATACAACTTTATATCAAAATGATTAGAATTGCAATTAAGAAAAATAAACATAATAAAGACATTCTTTAAGTCTAAAGTTTGATTCTTAATGTCTCTAATATTCACTGTTATGATGGAATATATTACAGACTTGAAGAAAATTATACGAATATACAGAGTGATTAAAAAGCACTACATCTAGTTGCCTTTGATTTTGTTTTGCATTTACATTTTTATGTACCTCTATATCCTTTATTGTTCTCGAGCTCTCAACACTTAAGTATATTTAAGATCTAGCTAGTTTGAGAACAATAGAAACAAAACTAGCGCATACAAGATATGCAAAGGAATCATATAAATACTTAGTTATAATTTTGCTAAGTAACAAAAAAAAAACTCAAGATATGTTTAATTAACAATTAAAAACTGTTCAAAATATCAAAAATGTATTTGAAAATCGTGTTTTTAGTAATTTACCCAACAGTTATTTTAAATAAGTGTTATATCCGTGGAAACAATGCAACATTATCTATTTCTGATTAAACGACGTTGCCAGTTTAGCTAGTTTTCAAGTTAATGGAGCCTTGCTATATCTTCAAAAATATACCACTAAAAGTTTTCTTATTATTTTTGTCTTCCTTTGGAAGTACCTCTTAATAACGTAATATGAAGTTAATCCACTATTTTGCGACACTCTGTATATACAATGTGGTGTGTACATAACACGCATAATAACTGCTTGCCTGACATAGGTATCTTAATAAACTTTGCATTGTTTCGGCTTATTTCGTAGCTGTATTCTAGTGTCTTAGGGCGTCCAACGTAACTACTTTGATTTTTACTTATTTAAACAGTATCAAGTATATTAAGATACCTATGGAATACAATCAGCTGTAATGTGTGTTGTCGACCTACTAACAAGATAGAATACACATACCTACTGTATATGCAATCAATGCAAGTGTAAAAAATGCAAATGAAAGTAAAAACTAATATACTAGAATATTTATGCAATGTTGTCACATAATTTTAGATAATAATTTTGAAGAAAATTAAGTTTGACGTTCTATTTAAAAATTAAGAAACGCAATCTTCATTTTTACCAAATAGAAAAATAAGAAACATTGAAATTAGCATATGGCACCCAAACTAAATTTCAAAAATGGAGATATGGCTATTATTTTCGTCTAACTACAATAGTTATGTGGCTAGCTTATAAAGTATAGAAAATATAACACCCTGCACAGTATTTATTGTTTTTGACCATCATGTTTATTGGTTTAAAATTTTACTTTTTTGTTTAATAATCACCTGACATGCTGGTTATTAAATTTCAAACTTGAATTTACTTCAGCTGCAAAACTGTTGATTTTTTAGAAACTATTTATTTACTGAACTTTGCCATTACGATAAATGTAAGACTCGGAACGTAGTAAAATTGCTTAAAAAAATATTCTTTAGAGAGAACTTAATGATAATGCTTGAAGATAGTGACGAAAATCTTTTTGGGAATCTCGCCCAGAAACAGAGAAACAAGAAAAATATTAATCGTTTTCATGCTACTATGCTTAACGATCGTCAACTAGCAATAAAAAAACGGTTGAGTGGATTTCTAAAATTCTCATAAGATTATTCTAGATTCAGATCGATTATGATTTCAAGTGCCTTTATTCATAGGCAAGTTCCTATAAACTGATCGTGAGAATCTTTTACTTTTTTATATCACGGTAGCATCGTCAATTCGTTTCAGAGCCAAACAACCAAAATAGAAGTGCATACAACGGAAAGCTTCTAAAACTACTCCTTCGTCAAATCAAAAGTTTCGTTTGGAAGCAAAGCTATGGCTACCTTTTGTAGAACACCAAAAACTTTTTCAGTAAATTACCTACCGAAGACATTATTACTGGACAATATTAGTCAACGATAAAAGAGAGCAATTAAAGAAGCAAAATAATAAAGTAAAAGAGCAATCAAGGATGCTGACTTGACAATTCCCGACCAGTCTTCTTTTTTACTTCCCTCCTCTAAAAGACGAAGGAAGTATTGTAATCGCGACAAAATTAACCTTACGAGATTTCTCCAGATCTTCACGTTTTAGGGTCCCTAGATGACGAAAAACAGGTTTTTTCCCAATTCGGTCTGTCTGTCTTTCGGCGGTAAAACTCAAAAATGATTTGTCGAAAAAAGACAATATTTTGCATACACATTATATAACTACCTGGCATGAAATGCAGAAAAATCCAGACAAATATATACAGGGTCAGCACCTTAAAATAATTTCGGTGCACCGTAGCTCAGGTAGAAATAGCCCGTTCTCTTGCAACATTCCACAAAACGTTGAGACATACGCGGTCGGCCTGCCCTTTGAATTCGACCACCGGTAACGTTTTTTCTTTATTTGAAAATTTATTTAATTTATTAGAAACGTGAAGATATCTTTGCTCCTAATTTAATTTGATTTTGAAAATTATTTAGTGTCACAATGTCGACGAGGGAAGTTCTGGGTAAAGCCTTTTACAGATTTTTACTAATATATTGTCATTGCGGTTCTATTTGTTTAAAAATTTAAAAGATTGCCTAAGTAGAAAAAAATGGAAGGTATGTATGGATTGCACAGTAATGTATAAGAGTTATGTGTCATGCAGTCGCCGTTTTATTTTCATGTTGAAATATCGTGCTTGTAACATGTATGAGAAAAGGACTTGTAAATTATACAAAGTGTAAAAAATAATATTACAAGTTTTTAAGCTTGATAATACACAATAAAATAATAAAAAAATTCGTACCCACATGGGTCCGAAATTGCGCCTTAAAGAAACTTTGGTCTTCAAAAGCATAAAATAAAAACAATTTAGAATATAGCCGAAATAAATTTAGTGGCATTTAACATATCCATTAGCGACTTTGTAAAAATTTGAGATAAGGTTCTTCTTCTCCGGCTATTGCCCTTCTGGGTTTATATTTCCTTATGCTCCAGTCTTCTATCTTCCCATTCTTCTTTATTTGGTCATTTTTCTTCCCTTGTTATGACAATGCCTATTTTTCAGCAAATAATTTATTACTCTTCCTCTACTCCATTTGCCCATGGGAGACCGCATTATCAATCTGTCTGCTATTTACAATGCGACGTATTACATTACGCTACCATTGCAATGTTTCATTTTCTAGGGTTTCTGTGATCAAGCAACTTTCATTTTTCTCAAATTTCTTCTTGTCCTACTCTATCCTTTCTTGTAATACGAAGACACCGAATAATTTAATAATCGAACTTCCGCGTTATGTTTCGCCTCCAAGAAGAAGATGCAAGAATAAATATTTTCGTTTCGTTCAGGCGTTGCGCCTGTTAACGCACGGGAGCACCGTTTCAATCTTGTACTCGTTCTCAAACAAAGAGGATGTTTCTAGAACGAGCTAGCTATCTTACTTTTTGTGAAGATTGGCGAAAATCAACAAAAGCGTACGTACGTTTTCGATATCGTGATGACATAACAGACACACATAAAGCTAAGGTCGTAAAAACGCTTTGGTCTGTCCGGATAATCAATTCTGTAATGCTTAAACCCTTAGTGTTTCACTTTCGTTATTTGAATTACCGTCGGACTATGAAAATCAATTCCCATTGAATTAGAATGACGCATTGACCCGAATCTAGTTAATTGCTCCAATTCATAATATTAGAGTGGAGAAACAGATGCAAACACAAATTTAAAAAATTTCCGTTATCGCACTTACGAAGATATCAGGGTAACGAATCCTAGGACGGACTGTGTTTTTGCTAGTGTTCTCTTAACGAATTTAAGTTTGAGCATCTTCCTGCCAGGGAGGCTAAACATCATTTGAACACGAAAACTGCATTGCAGGCAGCCTACCAAAATTACCTTCCCTCAAACTGTACCCGCATAACGTCACCCAATAGAGACTTCCCTTTAATATTAGAAGTTCCTTTTATCATCGTTTGTTTAATATAACATATTAATTTACAATCTATGTTTTTCATTGTAGAGCAAATGTGCAGTCGCATTTCCAGGTCACATAAGCGCAAGCAGATGAAGGTAAGATAAGTTCATCCAGCAAATAAAACTTCACATTTCCACGGCGCCTCGGAATGACTTCTGAGTTGGAAGCGTCACAAACATTCAGGCTAGAGTAAAAGACTCAGTGGCGCCTAACAAATAATAATAATTGTTATTTGCGTCACTACCTAACTGGATTTAACATGAAATCGCCAGCGTATTCCGATTAAAACCACATCCATTTACCACTGCAGCAAGCCACATGCAGCTTTTAGTCTGTTATATGTCGCAATTTCATTTTCAAGTGTAACAAATTCCTCAGATAGACAAGCTTACAGTTTTTATTTTATTCCGCACTTCTTTCGTAAGGGGCCACTTTTCTGTTCCATATAAGACAAAATTTTCCACTATGCTACAGCCTCTTTTTATAACATTACGTATGTTTTTATTTCATATTACGCTGTGTAAAGCCATTGCTGATTCTCTGTCCATGACTATGGGTGTACTAATATCTTTGCTACAAGTGCCTCCGAGCTTATAATTTATTGATATGAAGGCTTACAAGAGTTAATTTTTTCCTTATCTACTCTTATATGTATAAAATATATAGGTTGATTCGTAAGTGTGGTTACTAAATTAACTGAATGTATACTGACTTCAGTAGAATTACAGTGTACTAAACGATAATTGCTCCCTTGCAACACAATTTCAGTCTCATTCTCACCCAAACTTTTTTGTTTATTTTGTTAAGTCCTATTATGCCTAGAAGTGTCTAATACTATTTTCCTACACCCTTGAAAAGAATAATTTTGCAAGTAAGTCGAGGATAATAACTACTGGAGGTCTTTCGTAAGCCAATATATTATTATAACTTAATTCTCTAATCATTTATCAGTTAATAACAACTACTCTTCCTGAGCAAATGTTCCACAACACGATGCTTATAATACGCCCAGTAGCGACGAAACCTTAAATAGATTGCTACTTTTCAACCATAGGTATTATGTAGATTTAGGAAAAAATCCGTTAGACTAAAATTTCAAATTGCAATTGCATTATCCTGAATACTGAATAATAATATCAAATAAACACCAACAGAGTAACAAGGATCAAAGTTAAAAGAGTTAGTTATAAATAAATTAATAAAGAAGGTTGAATAAGCTACAGCACGAGTCATAAAAATAAGACCATTGCTTGTTGTGCAAACTGACACAGGACAGCCTTTACTACATGCTGTCATTGTGTAGCTGCAGATAAGTACTAAATTAAATCGCACTTATCTAAGAAAAACAAAATGTTTAGTACTATCTAAAGAACCTGGACGATATAAACTTGAACTCAACGTCAAAATCATAGTATAGGTAACACATAAAACAACATATAACTCTACTAAGTTGTGCTGCGACATCAGATAATTTAAGGTGCAAAGCTTTCTGAATTATTAAAGACGTACCATAGTAAATTAGAATCGATACAGCTGTAGCAAGGCCTATTATAACCTACACAGCTGAGACGCAAGCCGACACAGTAAAATGTCACAACTAATCAGAGCGGAGATGATAGGTACATTAATAATAATAACAGGTGAAACACCAATATAATCCAAATAAACCATTACTGAAAATGTAGTTACGGCACATGATGATTCATTAAGATAAAATTACTTTGTCTAACACTAAAGAAGAACAAACGTCTTTCCGGGAAAACATAAAAGAAAGATTTGCTTAACAAATTGGCTAGAACAGCGGGGAAATGTTGTTACGGCAAAAGTAACCTTAAGCTGTATTTTAACAGATGCAAATCTAAAATTTGCGCTCTTTGTGCGACCCACAAAGACAACTGCTATAAATTACAAGGGTGAATAAAGCTGCTTTCTAAAACGATGGAACTGAAATTGTAGTTTTTGCTGCAAATGCAATTTTACTTGTGCCAAATGTTTGTGTCGTATCGATAATTAATAAGTATTTAACCTCGTACACAGGACGCTAAAAAATGTATTTTTATTAGGAACCAACCAATGAACACTAGCGTATAGCCAATGTATTGCAGACACCAAAATACAAAATAACAGTATATTACATATATTAGAAAAGTGATGCTTTACAGAACGAGGAAGATTTTTGAAATGTGGGGCCATCAGGCCGAGTATTTTAGGCCGCCGACTAATAACTTAGTTTATGTTAATATTACTAAAAAATAAATATAGAGCTTATTTAACTTTGTAAATATTTATTTGAGTCAGGTAAAATATTTTCCTGACTAGCCAGAAAAGTATGTTCACTGTTTTTATATACCAGGTGACGCGAACCGAACACAGTAAAAGCATGGTATATCACAATATTAATGGAAACATTTAATTTAATTAAGAAACCAAGGTCGCCTAGATCAGAACTTTAAATTATGGGAGGGGGAGGTGGAGGCTAAAAGTCCTTAATTGCGTTAGACACATCATATTTTTACTAAAAATTAAACACTTGGTATGTTCGGATTTAAAACCGGTCATCCGGTAGATCTAGTTGAAGTTATTTATTTCAGTCGGGTAAAGTATCTTCATGACTAGCCAGGAAACTAATTTCACAATTGCTTTCGTAAATATCTATTTTCCATACTGAAATGAGTATCAAAAAGCGTACTTTAGATATCAGTTTTAGGATATTATTTTAAATTCGGCAATTTTTCAAGGTTGATTGCTGACATATTTAATATTTTAGAGTCTAACAACGCTAAACATTGAAATTTTGTATATGTATTTGCAATTTTCTCAACACTTTATTTTTATATCAATCTTATAACACATTTTATAGTTTCTGTACTGTGTTATATTTCAGCTTAATATGTGCGTGGTTCATGATTACTTAGATAGGTACCATAAGTTATAGTCAATATTCTATCAAGGGTTGCACATTATAATAAATTGTATTATGTTATACTATACTACACTATATACGATAATGTGATATTGGACAACTACCTTATAAAGTATACAAAAACAATAAAAACGAAATAGAAAATCTTAGAAAACATTATTCCAGATAAGCATTACAATAAGATTCCGAAGCGTATTTTACGACAAAGTATATTAGTGTGGAAAGAAGAATAATAACATTCGGTGTTGGTATAACATGTTAAAGAATCGTCACAATAATGATAATTATAATTAAAACTATGTCACGACAGCAAAAAAAAAATTATATGATTCGATTACATTATTCGATCAAAGAAATGTTGCTGATTATATACTTTAAAGATACATATACTACTCTAACCTCAATTAGTTTCTTGATCTAAGTTTACAGGAAACCTTTCTAGTCTTGAAAAAGTACGTCGGTCTAAAAAATCTTCACGGTCATCATCTACGGCCTATAGTCATTTTGAAACTAGGCGATAATTTCTTGTGCTTGGATTGCCATTACTGGAATCTAGTTTTATAAATTTAGTTCTACTTTGAAATGTCATACAATAATCAAAGCATTAAATAATTGTAGGTTATGTCACTGATTTGTGGAAGTATTAACATTATTTTGTGAAAGTCGTGTCATGTTATTTTTATGGTAATAGTTGTAATTACAGCTACGTAAGTGAATGTTACACATCTAATTTTAAAATAAATCGTATCTAGTGTTAAGAGATCTATATTTCAGAATAACAAGAAGACCTGTGTGGCAAATGTTTAAAAAACAGAACTCAATAAATTAATGCAAAACCATCGTTAAACTGAGAATTTGCACATTTTTCAACATTGTGTTATGCTTCTGCTGTTGAAACATCTGTTAGGTCTGTTTATTAAAAGTGAAGGGGTCAATTTGATACTTTCAAGTCCGAATCTTCGTCAGGGTCGGACGAGGGGGAAACAGCTGAGGATTTATGGTGTACACATGCGTGGATGTATGAAGATTTATTCGGACATTTTGGATTTTTTCAGATTTATCTGGATTTATGTGGATTTATATGGATTTATTTGGAGTTATTCAGATTTATTCGGGTTTATTTAGATTTATTGTGGATTTAATAACATATTTATTTGCTAAGTTTGTTCTGCTCATGTCTCGACGCATGCGCATATTGCAGTTGGTCATCTGTTCCCTTGGCTGTCGAGTCTCAACATCACCCCCTAAAATTTGAAATTGTATTATTTAATCTGAAAGGTATATATTCGGTGCATTCCATGTATCCAAGTATATTCTGCGCCCTACTAGAATATAATTATACACCTTACTCGTTTTAGCGAATATGATGATGAAAACTGTAACTGAAATCATAATTACTAACAAGTCTATCACGTGAGAGTGCTTTTTAACCTCAAATCTTACTCCTGGGAATGGTATCGGGCTGGTTATAATAAGGATTGTATGTGTACAAGTTCTTATGTCGAACATGTTGTCCACATCCTAACAAGATGCGGAAAAAGTTTTTGAGTCCTAAAATTAATTTGACAATGGACCAGTTTGTTGTTTCCTCTGTTCACTTGTAAAATATAATTTCCAGTGAGTCAAAAGACAAACACTTTCTGACTGCAACGAATTTAAAACTTGAAGATAAGATGAATTTAAAAGCTGCAGAGAAAATTTGGTCAAATGTCATTCGACTGTTAGAAAGATATCCGGAAATTGAGGAAATCCGTTGCTATCTGAAATTAATGCATTTGGCAGCAGCAGCATTTTTAGAAGCAACTACAGATACTCCTTCTATCAAGGAGCGACTGTATAACATTTGGTATTGCATGTTTTTTTCCGAATCTGGCAAGCATGACTTACTGATCATCCCAATATAATCTCGGTAATAATTTTATCACTGCGAACTGTTACACTTATTATGAGCTGAATGCTCATGAACTTATTAACATAATCGTGAACTTCCGAGAAAATCTCCTTTTAACTAATGACATGTTTATTACCTGGCTCTGCAGTAGCCAAACTTGCGAAAGACCGTTCAGAACCACCAGATCCATGACTTCGAGTTTGTCGACGGCTACACCATAAAGGACGTAATTCAATGTTTGGATAGAATAAAGGCAGTGAATAATGTTCTGAATGACTTGAAAGATATCTTGGTGTTTCCGAGAGAACAAAAAAGGGACTCGACGTGTAACTTCTAATTTGAAAAACATAGACGACGATTGCATTGTCATGATTTAGATCGAAGAACTCAACGTTTCGCCCACTTTCGTAAGGGGCATCATCAGGAGGAAAAAGCAAAAGAGCACCGTAACTCAACGTGTTAACCACGCCAGAGGCGAAACTCTTTACAAGGGAAGGGATATAAATGTATACAGCATTACAAGAGCAAGGGACTCTATAAACACCTTTAGATGACATAGTGTGTATAGAGTCCCTTGCTCTTGTAATGCTGTATACATTGGTGAAACAGGTCGTTCAGTAAAAACTCGCATCTCTGAGCATCAGAGCTGTCTCAAGTCAGGTCTCGCTTCATCATCAGCCATCGCCTAACACCAACGCGATACTGGTCATAAGATCCTTTTTGATGAAACTTCCATCATCTGCAAATCCCCATACTTCTTTATCAGAAAGATTCGCGAAGCCATTGAGATTTACAAACACCGTAATAATCTTAATCAGGACGAAGGCTTTCCCCTTTCTTCCATGTGGAAAGTGCTAATTCCAAAGCCCCGCCCACCGCCACTGAACCGCGACGGCATTTGCTGAACCTCGACGGCGCTTGCCTATAAATTCTCACCTTTCTTCTTCCGATAGTTAGTCGAGTTTCGCCTCTGACGTGGTTCACACGTTGAGTTACCGTGCTCTTATATCCCTTTCCTTGCAGAGTTTCGCCTCTGGCGTGGTAAACACGTCGAGTTACCGTGCTCTTTTGCTTTTTCCTCCTGATGAAGCCCCTTACGAACGTGGGCGAAACGTTGAGTTCATCGATCTCAATCATGACACGGTCCAATCCCGGAAGTCGTTTGTTACTTAATGACAATGGCCGTGAAAGCCTCAAAAATCATCTATAGTAGATACTGCTCTGAAATATGTTATACTACATACCGAAAATATCGGCATGGTTGTTATGCATAATAGCTGGCATAATATTTTAATACAGCCAGTTTCACAGAATTTGAATCAAGACTGAAATGAATGTGAAAATCAAGCAGAATGCGAATCAATCGATGACTCAATAGTTATTATCACAGACAATGGTAATCAGAATGTTATGAACTTATGAAAATGTACAGCGACGCCTATAATTGGCCTAACGACTGTTGGCTGAGTACCAAAATAAAAAAACTTACTGCCAATATACTCTCAAGATGAAGAAGACCAGGAAGAACTTTGGGGATTAGTGAAAACTTGTTAGTAAAAGATTCTTCTTCCAAATTCCCACAGTCAGAAGATGTATTTGAAAGGGGACCATTTTTTAAAGTAACAATGGGTGCTAAATCTGCTGTCATTAAAAAATAATCTTTGTGTGGACTTTTGGAAGAATCTAAAACCAAAATCAGTACGGACCGGTTACGGAGATTTATAATTAGTTCAAAATCATCGGATTCCAGAAAGCGAAAATGAACTCCAAAAACTACGCTTAGCACAGAAACTTGGCCAAAAGGTAAAATTTGCGGTAAAATTGCAATGTAATCGGGAAACAGATTCAGCTGAAAAACTAAAAGAAAATTCCAAGAAAAAGATGTGGTGATGAGAAAGTATCGAAATCTCCTTCAGATGAGCAAATGAAGATCAGGTATGAGTATCATGCTTATTGTTACTATTTCAAATGGAAGCTTTACGACTTAATTTTCGTGTATTGTTTTACTCCTCAGGTGTGATAGCACAGACAGTGAATCATTCATGACGCCAGGGCTAATCCAGCGATCGTGTAATGTAATCAACGAGGACCTAGACGACAAAATGGGTGAACAACTGACAATCATACACAATAAATTCTATGCAGTTTATTATGCGCAGACATGGTATGTAGGGCGCATCAGTGAAATCAAAAATGAAAATAATGATACTATGACATTCTTAACGAGATTAAGAAATTCTGAAAATTGTTTGTCTGGCCGAAAAAACATGATATTACAAATGTTTCTAAAGAATACGTATTCTTCGGTCTCGTTTATTTCGGAAGGACCATTTACATTGGATGATTTTGAATATCAGAAAATACGTAAAGCATGTAATATGATGAAATATTTTTTTAAGTTCTAAAATTTCTATAATTTTGTTGATTATTATGTTCTTATTTAGTTGTGTTCATGTTGTTTTATATAAAGAAAGGAACATTTATGTACCAATGCGATTGTGATGTCAACCTAACAAAATTTTCTCATGAGAACGTTTAATTCGAGTGTAGTAGTTTACATTATTTCTTCGAATTCATGTGGATTTATTCAGATTTATATGGTTGCCTTAAAATTTTTTTGGATTTATTTGGATATTCCTTGATTTATTTGGATTTATTCAGATTTATTTCGGGGTATTGAGGTATATTTGGATTTATTCGGATTTATATTCTTTCACTCAAGATTTACTAGGATTTATGTTGATTTTTTTCTTGAAAATAGATTTATGGTGTACAAAATTCTGGCAGCTGTTTCCCCCTCGGGGTCGGACAACTCTGCTAAAGAAAACACCAAAGGAGGAACCTCAACCACTCAATGTTCTCCCATATATTTCACCCAATCACTCCTGATAAAAGCTTCACAGCGCTTAATGCAGTTTTTCCACTTATCAGCATCGCATTTTCCCAAAACTTCCTACCAAACTTTTCTGGCTGTTTTTTTAATAAATTGTGATTGAAATTATTAACTTATGATGCAACTTTTTCCAGAATGCCCATTTAAGTTCAATAGGGTTATAAATGCAATAGTAGGGAGGTAGTCTTAGAACATCGGTGTTGTTTTGCTTTAGAAACTCGTTAATTTTATATTTTTTTTTCGAAATTATTTAGGTTGGTCTTAACTAAATTCCGAAGTTTTTTATCGTTTCGATCAAAATTAATTTTGTTTTTATACAGCCCGGCTTGGAGAGTTTTTTATTGTATTAATAGTAATTGGACCCTTCTCTAACAACATTGAGTGATAAGGAGCATTGTCTGTAACGATAACATATTTACCCCAATACTAGTTATATGTATATATACCAACTCATTTTGTACCCACTTTTGAAAAATTTCGATGTTCATAATTTTGTGATAATGCCAATGTTCAATTTGTTAGTCTAACAGAACCCCCCCCCCCCCCCCGTAGACAATCACCACAATAATCTGCATCATGGAGCACTGTCAATGTCTTACACTCTGATTTAAATCTCTTATTGTTAGTACACCTATCAATTTCAACTGCATTCGTATCATACTTACATTCTGGTATATCCAGGTTTCATCTAGGTAAATCAAAGACACTGCTTCCTGGCCATTAGAATATTCCAAATATTTCTGTCCAAGTGTTTTGTACTTGTAGCTCATCGATTTCAATAGTTTGTAAGGTTTTGTGTAGTCCCTTGTGTATTACAAATTCAATATAATAAATTGTCAAAATAAAAATGCTCGCTTTTTTCGTGGTATTCTTAAATTTCTCGATCCAGTTAGAATTTCAAAAATCTATTATCCAAGTAGTTATCTCTTGGCTCTGTTGAAAGTTTTTCCACAGTCTGAACATTAGAGTTGAAATATATATAAACAGTACCAATTACATATAAAAATTTGTCACTTATAATAACATGAGTAGTCGAAGTTATGTTGAATATTTTTGCTGTGGTATCACGAATGTTCATTGCGCTTAGGTTCGATTAGGACGAGTGCGCTAGCAGTAGTGATACCACCGCAAAAATATTCTACCTAACTTTGACTAAGAATGGCATTCGAGGGACTATTCAATGAACCAAACTACTTTTTCAAATTAGTTTTTAGTAAATCTAGCAACAACCTACGCAATTTCTATAGTAACAGAACACTAATATCGACTTTTTCTAATAAAAATCACATTTGTTTAAAATAGTCACCTGAATACCTTCTAGGAAGATATATCCACTGATATTTTTTTGAAGAAACGTCAAAATTCTGGATTTTCATTGGTCACTTTTTGACGGATGACAGGTGAATTGAATAGTCAGTAGTATTAACAAAAATATAGTGCATTACAGGTGCAACTACTTTCAGAAATTATTTTTCCAACTTTTTTAGTTATTTTGAAATCACTTTTTTTATATTCTTCAAAGCAACTTCTAGCTGCTGCTTTTTCTTCATCAGCATTCATGATCTTATTCATTAATCGTATATCGCTATGACTTAAATTAAGATTTATTTTGACTGACATAAGTCGCTATCAGAAATTACGAATGTTTTTTATCTTTCCTAATAAATTTTTAAGTTTGCCTCTATGCAAGATATACTTTGAGTATTTAAAACTACAAACTAATGTGCTACCAACAAATAAGTGCTGCCAATGTAAATGTAGGTCCTCGCCTAATTCGAAAACAACTATAAACAAATATGATCCAAGTTTTTCTACGATTGTGTCAAGACAAGAGTGACCATTTTAACATAGTTGCTAGTGCCAAACGTGACAGTTGATACCACTTTACGTGTTCTACTGCACGTCACTAAGATGGCGTGCAATAAAAACATAAATCGGACCCTTTTTCGTAAACCTGTATGTCAGTATAACCTAGAATGCCTAAGACAGTATAACAGAAAAAGGTACACCGAAATAAATACCTATACTTTCGTAACAATCGTAAAAAAAATATTTTTTCTACGATCGTGTAAAAATGACAACTTTTTGCACAGTTGCTAGTGTCAAAAGTTACGTTTGTACACTCTTAATATTAGCGCCCGAATTAAGTGTTTTTAATACTATATTAAAACACGCTTTGCCGTAAATTTGAATGTCAACATAATCTAGAATATCTAACACAATGTGAAGAAAAAAGTGTCACCGAACTAAGTTTTTATATTTCTGTTACGATCGTAGAAAAAATAGCGTATGATACACGTGTACGAGTATAAGTGCCATTAAAGCACTAGCGACGTTAAAAGCACTCCGCTTTGCGTCGTGCTCTTAAACTCGTCGCATGTGCTTTAAAGGCGTACTTATACACTAGTATCATAATAGTTTTCTAAATTTGAAAAATAACAGCATGACATTAAATACAGTTTTACATAATATATTTAAAGATACAAATTCCAGACCTTTCAATAATAAATTATTTTGCTATATATCAAGCTGGCATGATTAGAAATAAAATGTTATATATACAACGCTGTCAAAGTTGCAGCAGAATGGAATATTTTCTAGGTATCGAAGGCTAAAACAATAAGCTATTAAAATAGTATAAAATGCTGCGGTTTGAACCCCATCGGTGTGGAGTCAAATTGTAATGGGTCTTTCAGGAAACCCCTTCGTTTGAGAGCCAAATTGTAATAAACAGTCTACTACGCCGCTATATTTCTATAAATTACGTTTACCCTCTTTTAGCTAGCTCAATAGCAATGAGGTCTCCCTTACTTTACTTACCCCCAGTCATGGTTTAGGCGAGTACTTGTTAAAATAAACCACAAGTTTACCAGTACTAGTGCTAAGCTGAAAATATTAGCTTCAAAATGTACTCAAATGAAGGTCAATTTATTTACACGCTAATCAACAAATAGCTATGTTTTCCTGTAAAAGACAACGCTAACTAATAATAAACCTAAATACTAACTTATGAAACAAATATCTGTTTATATTCAACATATTTGTGCTAACATTGATTAATTCGCCCAGACTACAGCGGCTTCTTTGACTTCTTCATGCTAATAGCCTACACAGAATTTGTTGGTTTTATATACCAACCAAGTGTAATTTTATTGGCTCCTTATTACAAAGCAATCCAAAAATGTTACTGAATTATTGGTTTCCTTTCCTATGCTGAATTGTTATGACGGCTGGGGAGAATTAAATTTAGTTAATATTTCTTCAGAACCATGCTTGGATATGGAGCACAGAATATCATCAATAAATTTTATAATAAATGGTACACTAAAAGATAAGAAATCTAACCATTTATCTAAGGTATAATCATAATGATAAAATGGACCTCAATGGTGAACCCATAGGAACTTCAAATATTTGTTTATAATGCTGTTTATTAACACTGAAATAACTATTAGTAGAAATTAAACATGGTTGTTTTTACGTATGAGTGCAACTCTTTACTAAATGTCAATTTTGATCAAATATATCAATAACTAATAAATTGTAAAGGAATATTGGTGAACAATAAAACTACCTCAAGTGAAATAATAATATGATTATCAGGTAATTGATGTTTATCATATCTATTAGCGAATTTAAAGGTATCTTTGATATTACATCTTGTACGATTATTGAAAGCTTTAGTGGGAATGTCTGCAATGAATATTGATAATTTCTAAGTAGATGAATTTATGCTAAAGATGATAGGACGCAATGGCACATTCGGTTTGTGTAGTTTGGATTATACCATTCATAATGCACAAAATCCCTATTCAGGCCACGTATTAGTAAGTGAAAACATCGTGGAGTTATCGTTTTGGTGTTTTCAATTTTGAGGTGTCAGCTGTAAATGTCATGTCATTTCAAACAAAATGTTTAGTGTAATTCCCTGATTCATATTCATGGTATAATCTAATCGAATACTCACTCGACGACTTTGAGAATTATCAAATACTTTTGCTTACAAACTCAACCCGTTTCGCGAGAAAGCAAACATATTTTTGAAAATTCACAGTCGTCTCGTGGTATTATTACTGATAATTCAAATATTGAATTACAAGAAAAATTTATAGGTTACCCAAAATACATAAACAGAATGGCTGGACGGAAAACCATGGAAATCTTGTTTTCATATTGGCATATTTGCCTCTTGCTTATTAAGTTTTTGAAGTAGATATGATATTAATTTTCTCAAGATAATGTGCATCATGCAAATGTGTGAAAGCAAAATGCACTAGAATGTGTCAATACAAATATGAAAATCAAAAACATACATGAAAATTGTGGTAACCTAGCGTATTGTGGTATCACTAAAACTACTAACGTAAACACAAACGACTTTATTCTTCGCACGCTCTACACAGTGTGAATACTACCGATCAACTAACTAACTTTTCGATAAAGTATTAATGTGATATCTTATTACCTAAACTTATGACTAAGAACAACTCACTCCTATATTACTAATACATATGCTATATGCTAAACAGCAAGAGGTAACTATATAATTTATATAACAGAATGTGACACAGGTGTATTAGCCGTTCTCCACAAAAATGCAGAACTTAAACAATTTTACGATATCTATATATTCAGTATTCATTCTTCATTCCTGTTTTAATTATGAGTTATGATTAATATTATACTGTGTAATTGCAGATATTCCGATGATATTTCATGTAAATTGTTTTCGTTTAACGTATTTCTTGGGAAATAAGTATGCTTTTGTAATGTTTGCCTTATTTTATTCTTATACCCTCTAACATTTAACTCTATTATCAAATAATTTTGAAAATTCTACCCACTTTTTACACCACCCTGTACCACACCCTTCAACGAAGGGTGAGTAGAACCCTAGCTAGCTCTAACTCTCGGCAGAATTATGGCACTAATAAGGACCACGCAACGGTTCTTGAGGTTACAAAAAACCTTATTGATAGTAATTTATGTTAAAAGACCGGAAAGTAGTATTTTGCAGGTCGAACCTGAGGCTCGTTCTGGAAGCTTGGGGAGACCTGCAAAACACTTTCCGGTCATGCATCGTACATTTTCTTTTCGACATCCAAGTCCATACTTTCAAACTTGCAAATTCAATTTCGAAAACTCAAAAAAATTATGACATTAGTATCTATTATTTGACTTATCCAAACGATACCACAAACTTGTTTCCATAGTAACGAAGGCATCAAAGGCCGGAAAAGGTTTTTATTCGCAATCACATTGTAATGTGTCAATTTCATGACATAACAACAGCTGGGAACTAGATGATTACTTGAAACTAGCCAGGAAATTATTACATACCCCGAAAAATATTACATACCTGAAGAGTGGGGTGTTTTCATGGTAACAAAACATTGAGTGGGTTGTTTTCATGGTAACAAAAATATTAGCTACATCAAGATATCTATTATTCAGAATTCAATTGTAGTTATTTTTAAAATTAGATGATTGCAAATAAAATAGTATACATACCACGGTGGAAAGTTTCATCCCTGTCTCGAGATAAAGTTAACCTCGACGCTACGCGTCTCGGTAAACTACCTAATCTCTCGACAGTAATGAAACACTTCCCACCTCGGTATGTAATATACTATTACCGATCCCTGATGCCCGTCCAGAAACTGCACATTTTCTAGTCGCTCGTAAAAAAATCATATAAAATGAGCGCCAGCCGTTATACACAAGATAAAACTAAATGAAGCTATCAAAACAAGTCACCACCTATCTTGTAAGTCTTTAACTTCAACCTAAAACTTAAAAGAACAGGATCAGGTTAATGAATTTTAATATTCAAGAACAGTTAACAATTATCTAGCATAAATAAATCTGGAGGCTCAAGTAGGCCCAGAATGAGTAATTAACAAATAATTAAATTTAGAGTCACCAAATCCTAACACACAAATATTATGAATTATTAAAATTCGAAACATATTTAACAACAAACTACTACTTCGAACAATAGCAACATTAACGGCTGCGCTGATAAAGGAAGTGCTTTCCAACCGGCTTGCAAAATTGGTAAAATTGAATTTACTATAAGTCGGGCACTCAAGAACACACTGCGCGAGGTTTCGTACAGGGTACATATACCATTTCAGCGATCCCTATATGAAAACGTATGTGCTTTGATGAAACTATGTATTACGTTAGCACGTGCGTTTTTTTTTATATTCAAAGGCCTTTGTATCAAAACACGCAATACTATAGCAGGCAAATCGTCTTTTATTGGCACAATCAACCTTTGAAATTCAAATTGCATATACTTACTGTTGGTGGAGTTATTGGTTCACTCGCCTTCGGAAGCGGCCGTCAGGGTGAAAACTTTTCCTGGTGAAAGTTTTTCTTGCTGAAACCCAAAATTTGCGCTGCCGGCATACAGGGAATATTCTCATGCGGCTGCAGTTAGGGCTTTATGCTAGATGACAAAGACATTACACCGAAGAGGTAACAAACACGCCAAATATGGAAATGAGCCTCACGTAAATGTTCAAAACACGCCTAAATTGTGGATAGAAACAATTTACGGCTAGGAAACATAGCCTATTTGATCAAGGCATCCAAATCCTTAAGAAGGGTTGTTATTGTTCGGCCGCCCTGGACGAACGCTTGCAATCGAAAACCAATGGCAAACATCTCGTTCTAGATACGACTATTGTCCAAGGTCGTGCGTCTTTCCGACAAAAACCGAAATTCTTTCGCACGGCACTCGGCCAAAAAAGGCGCGCGGTCTGTTAATACGTATTAGAGATGCTAGCCACATCGAAGAGCGAATCGCAAAGAACGCACAAATGAAATAGGGCGTTATAACTCTAGCCCCCTAAAAATTAGTGTTCAAAGAAAAACAGTATCATACAAATATTACAATTTGGAGGAATGGTGGCTTTTATTCGGTGCCGCACACGAAATTTTGGGTTTTCTTTACATTCTACCCCATTTTAGGCCATCAAAACTGTTTTTTAACAATAAATGCCATATTACAGTGCAGATAAATTTTATCTTTCATTTGGTACGCACGTACCATTTAAACGTTTTCTAAATTTTTGACACCCTTTAGATTCCCCTTCCCATCTTCCTTCAAGAACTTCATCCCGGCAACTCATTCTACACTTGGACCAAAAATATAGGGCATATCCTAACCTTCAAGATGATACTAAACATTAAACTATTGCTTCAACTTGAAAATGATTGAAGAATATTTCACCCCACTACAAAAACTGCTTATTGGAGGAAAATGATCTTTTGCATGCGGATTAGATGTCTAGCTGGCACGAAAGCGAATATTCTTTTGGTGACATATATACAGGGTAAACACCTTAAAAAATAAATATTTTTTATTTTTACTTTAACTCGAGAACTATTAGTTAAATAAAAGTTATATTTTGCACATAGCTCAGAATTTTATCCTTGACGAAAATAGGCATATTTTGGACCTAACATATACATTTTAATTTTTGTTGCTTTGACAGTTTCAAAATTTCCACTTGCGAGAGAAGTTCCGAGTAAAGCCCTTTACTGTTTTTTGAGACGGTGTCAAAGCAAAATTTGACAGCTCATTCTACATTCATCAGCTGAGTTAAAGTTGTTGAAAGTAACATAATCAATTCCTCCAGTATAGCAAAAATTCACGAATAGGTTTTCTATAACTGGAGTCTTTTACACAAGTTATAGAATGTCAATGTCAATTTGACATTCGACACTTTTCGTAACTAAATATTTGATGCACTGGTAAAAATATTCATATTCAAGGCCTACTCAGAATCACAAATGGAGGAGCGAATTGGGTACCTACACTCGTACTATTATTTATATTTCATCTTCATGATCTCCATCTTCTTGTGTTAATTGGTCTACAGAATAACCATACTTTGTAGTAAAATGTGTGCATCTTCAAAGTAATAATTCTACATTTTCAAGATTGATTCGCTGCTTAGAAACCAAAACAATGAAAGCTTCGCCAACACTCCTGGCATGCGGATCTTTGTCTTTTAAAATTATCCTGCTATAAAACTCGAAAATATGTGATAGTCGAGTGGTTTTGCTGAAAATCCTATCTTTAGCAGTCGCGGCTACAGCTAAAGATAGAGATAGCAGGTTTCATTCATAGCCTTCCTGCTTCGAAATTCACAACTGCACTATCAGCGCGTTCCACGCGTTCAACAGATTGCGCGTCTGGCGTGAAAACACATTAATTGTGTTACCAAACAGTCCCAGTACATTTGGTTATCACCATACTTAGATACCGCGTGACATTCGTGGCGGTGGCAGTGGTTTGTTGTTTTCAAATTTACTCGTGTGTGGAGTTTAATGCTGCTTTTGCGCTGACTTGCAATTGCTGGGGCAGTGCGCAGATATGAAAATCGATTTCCATCCTGACTGTAAGTTTCCTTTGCGGCCCGTTCACAACTTCCCAGCTTTTCAAATAATGCCATCTAGGTAGTTAGTTTTCGCAAACTCTGTCAGTGAGCGGGTGTTTGTAACATCCAAGTAAGCAATGACTAAATATTAAAATATACTAAGTAGGATGCGACACTTAACTTCAAAAAATTACGGTTACAATTTGCTAAATAAATTGTATTACTGAAATTTGCTAATTTATTTTTTGAAGTTTAGTTTGTACAACTTCATGCATTAGTATTGATTATGATGAGAATTTATTTGCAAATTAATAACATTTTTCAGAAACGTTACATGCTCCATATTTTAAGTTCGAAAAATTCTGAATTTTGAAAGTAATGTTTTCGGTATAATTCAAAACGACATAAGGGAATGTTTTAAATGTAAGAATTTATTCAGCATCAAACTTTCCTGGGTTTATGTAATTCAATGATTGTGATAACATTTAGAAACGTGTGTTTAGAGGAATCTTTTCTATGATTTACGACTACCTATACCTTGTACATCCTTCCTCAAATTGGGATTACCAAAAACAGTTTCAATAGCATTCAAGCAGTCACTCACAAAAACCAATTATTAATTGAATAACAGGCTACAATTATTGCATCGGCATTATACAGGTTGTTACATATAATTATTTTTAACAAAGTACCATCATCAGGCGCAAACTAAACTCCCTTCTAAGAAAATGTAAAATAAGTTTAAAGTTTTTACATAGGATTTCAATTAATAAATGGTTGTTAGAATGACTACTTGAATCTTATTGAAGCTGCTTGTGATTAATATTTATGCAAGCAATATACGATTTTTGAACATAAAACATCAACAGTTTTTATGCAGCTCCTAAACAGCTGCTGAAGCATTTCACGTTTGCATTTATAGCCTATTCGAGTTTTTATTGGTGATACAGCATGAAAAAATGCAATCAGTCATTGCTAGTACCGAAAACAAGTAATGCAATAAGGTAATGCTGGCCACAGTTGTCGCTGCAAGTTATTTTTCAACTATAACAGGAATACCTATTAATGATTTATTTAGAAAACTACTACTACACACATTTTTAGATATATGTTTATATAGTTAAATTCTATAAAGAAATATATTAATTTTTATATTTTTATTGTCTAATGTCACATATTTTAAGCAGTTCGTTTTAAGAATGTTCTAAAATATGTTTAAAATGATCTTTGATTGTCTGTTAGTAATTTTAAAAAATAAACAAATTAGTCCTAACGGAACAACTAAACATACAATTTTCCACAAATTTGTGGCAGACATTTGAACATACCTCTAGAGTAAATACGTTTGATTTATATTTATTACGCGCTTTTTATAAACTGAAACGTACCAAAATAATTGGCGCAGTGCTAATATACCCATGTTTTGACCGCTGAAGGTTCCCAATGATGACAATTTTATAAATACTTTCTCTTTGCTAACAGCAAACCTAAACAAGATGCGCAGTGGAGACAAACGACATCGAAACAGCAATTAATCGTGGCTGTTAGATCTACAACATCCAAAATAAACTTGGAAACTGCACCAAAGTCAATTATAGAGAATTACAGAGCACTTCGAATTTTCTTGTTGGCGAAACGCTCCCCAACTTCTTCCTCTCGATTTCCCGAAACTATTTTCGAATAACAAAAAAGTTTTGTGCTGCACCTGAACAAACATATCAATAAAAACTTTTTCTGGTTTTTTCTCGGATGCCTTGCCTGCATGATTATACTTTTCCGAACTGCCAAAACTTTGCTTCAAATATCTACTTTTGCACACACAAGTTACCGTATAAGAATTGAATTTGTAAACCTAAACTAGTAAATGTCTGTTGAAAATATCAATCTTATTTATCTGTAGCGAAAGAAAATAAGATACATAAAACATGTTAAAGAAATTCGCTTACTAAACCTAAATACCCATGGCTTATTAAGTAGCACATGGAAATTATAAAAATTAAAAATAGAGAACTTGATGTTTCTCTCTACTGATAAACCCATGTTTGTCAGTATATTTTTATTATCATCATCAAAACAGAACAATCAGACAAATCTGGAAATCAGATATGGCCTGTGTCACTACCCTAGTACTTTGTTTAAACGGTGTTCGTGTTGTAAATCAAAGCTTAACTTTTATTTTCAAAAAATCGACTCAATGAGCAGAGCATGTTCCTTAAAAGGAAAAAATAATTTTACCAACAGTGCATATACTTTATAATAAGATTAAATATAGTCTCAATAGAAGAAAGATGAACTATTGAATCACCCATTTGAATCAGTTATGAACTATTTTTCAAAGCACTGTGGCTACCAGCCTAATCATCCTCGAACCAATGTTTACTAACATTTTTCTAATAATAAAAATGTTTTAGTTTATATCAGTGCCACCTGGTACACAATCCTAAACAATGTGGCAGCTGTGGCAGTTTATGTCACGCTTCATGTACTCTTTGGTTTTGTCCAATATGTTTGAATAAAATCAATAAAGTACCTACCTACCGGTTCGCACATTGCTTTCTGTGTTTAGGTTTGCAATTTTTAACTATCCAACCAAATTTTTTAAAGTATTTTAGATTATATTCGCTTTTAATTATTTAAATATCTTTTCACAAACACCTATTTTCCATTCAACTAATTTAAAAACAAATTAGATTTTTGACATAAGCAAACCAATATTCTCAGTTCCAAACTGCACAGAACATATTTTTCAAAGCACTATGCACTTTATCTATCAGATCCTAGAGCAAACTAAAAGCTTGAAAATCCTGCTCTTGGTTTACTCAGCGGAAGCTTGTTTGTGTTGCCCTTTCAATTACAGGCAATGTTGCCACATGGAGGTTCTGGTCTAATTTATTTGATAATACAGGGGATCTGAATTCCGTGCTTAATGTTTTCCCTCGTTCGACGAACACTGTTGTAACGCTGGATATTCGCTGATTTTCAGCAGCAACAGCTTTGAATCCTAAAAGCAAAATTCAACTCGTAAACTCCTAGTCCTAGCAGTAGACGGTATCGAAACCTTTGACGAAAATTATGTTAGCTGTGCGAGTGAAAAGTATTTTTATATTTTTATAGCCACCCCAAATCGAGAAATAATTTTCTACCTAATTTAAAAAAAAATCGATGACATTTGCAATAAAATAAACGTTGCTTTCCTTGCCATTCACTAAAAATGTAAAAACTGGGTAAATCCAGTGTTTTGATAATTTATTAAACTGTATTGCAATCAACACTTTCATTTGAGCCAAAACCAACAATATGTAACGCGGTCATATACGTTTTAGTGTTCTATCAGCTGATGAAAATAAAAAAGAAGCCAAAATATGTTTTCTGTAATTTTGACATTTTGTTGTCGTTTTCAACGTTAAAATGATGCATATATTCGCACTAGTTGCAATACTAGTGGTAATATGAAAATTTATAACAACTTTGTAGAGATAAGCAAATTTATGTATGTACTACAAAAATTAATATGACTCAAAACTACAGAAAATCGTGTATACACGTTTCAAAATTTGTGTTTTTCACACACAACTTCACGTTTAGTGTGAAAAATACTTTCAAGTTGTAAACTGATGCATAAATAGCTATTTTTCCACTGCTGGATTGCACTATCAGCTGTAAACGTAGCAGTAGTCATATTTTCTAACTCTGGCAAATTACCTGTATAAAGCAAATAGACGCTGCGCTGCGGTACTCGAGTTCTAATTTCCTTCATCTGCAAATGCTCGTCTTGTTTGATTCTACATAGCCTATTAGAAATGTATCTATGATATAGAAAGATAAATGGGCAGAAATGTGTATCTTCTAACGCTTGCTCTATTGTCATTTTTCTTTCTCTCTCAGAGGCCCGAGGTCTGCAAGTCAACCGAAAGTAAAGAACATGAATATCTCCCGTGGTATGAAATTTCAAAATGTCATAATGACATTTAAAATTAGAATATATAAGTAACATCAAGGATTGCCTTATTGTATGGTTGCTAAAACGTTATTTGACAAGTTCCTTGGGAGTTATGAGTAGCTTTTCATATTTTGTTTCTATGACGAAAATGTACAATCATGTTGCTAGTAAATAAAAGCTATTTACACACAACTGGGCCGAAAATGGAAGTTCACATCTTAGTTACCACGACCGCAAGTACAACTTTATGCCCGGCGGGCGGTAAAGTAGTTTGCTGGCGGTAAAATAAAAACGCGGGCGGTAAAGTAACTTTGCTGCCCGCAAATTACTTTACCGCCCGACACCTTAACTGTGGTAGCAATTTTTGGCATTAAAAAAACTAAATTTATTCTGTTTGTTCCATGCACTTGTGCGTAAAACGTTGTACGTACCTCATGCCGGAAGTAAATTACGCCCTTAGCCAAGTAAAGGCCCTTCTCCGTCGGGCCTCAAATTTTGGCTGCGGGCGTAATCTTACTCGTCGACCTTCTATGTCAATTTGGCAACACAATAAACTTTTCACAAGTGGTACCCGTCATGAAAATCATGCATTAATGTTCAATTTTTAGACCGCCTTTTACAGGGCGATGTTGGAAAATTTTTCTTTACACGCCTACTTTGGATGATTACTTTCAAATTGGTTTGTAACATTTGCTGATTGTGGTTACTAAAGAAATCAACTACAAATATCTCTACATTTTTACGAAGATATATTGCTTATTTTTTATGTAATGTTCCAATATTTAGGTAAAATTAAGAAGCAACGCGAGTGCCTATAAATGTACGTAACTCATCCACAAATGCCCTTTGCAGGACTTGTAGGCTTCGCTTCGGCATCGGCATGAAATTTGCCTACGCGTCTTGTAAATATGGTCTTTCCGGACTTGTTACGCAAACTACTATTATTTTTTATAACTGGTTGCAAAAAGTGACACGTTTCGACACTACCCTTGAAAAGTTACACTTTATATGTCAAAATTAGAAAATAGTTATTTACTATACAAGTGGGATGGATAAGTGCATCATTAATATACGTATGTGTAAGTTACAAACGAGTGCTTAGCACGAGTTATGTAAGCACACAAGAATATTAATGATGCATTATCACACATGTATTGTACAAAATTTTATCTACAACTGCCTAAAATTAAGAAAAGTGCATTAAGAGAAATATCAGATCTGTCATTTTCAAAAATATTTTAGCAGTCAAATGTCATTATGTGATTCATTTGACACTATTTCAGTTAGGTAATGAAGCCAATAACCACACAGTTAGGTAGTGAAGCCATTACATAACTGAGTGGTGTAATAAGCTTCATTACCTAATGGAAATAGTGTCAAATAAGTCACGTAATGAGTTACTTATCCCACTAGAGTAGATAAGGTTCATCATGTCACCCAACTGACATGCGAAGAAGCGAATGCATACCTACATTTATAATGTCATTTAAGGTTTAAAAACCGATTTTATCACTACCCTTATTGTGAATCAGGATAAGACAGAAGAAATTCAAAATCCAGAGAAAGGAGATTTGTCAACAAATTCCACAGAAACTGAGTCCGTAAGTTTGTCAAACGACATTGACAGCACTGATGGACTAAAAATATTTTTAATTGAAAGAAAAAATAATAAGTGGAGAACTGTTCCCTAAAAAACGCGCTTATTTCCTTTCTCGGAAAAATATTACATAGTAAAGTAATCAAAAGACATTTAAATATTAGTTATTTCGATAAATACAGGGTGTTTACGGTCTTGTGATTTTATTTTTAAGGGACGATTAAACACCTTAAAAGAAGATCATTAACGCTAAAATGCCTTAACAAAAGTTGTATAATAAGAGAGTTATGACTTTTTAAAATTTGTTTTTATATTTTATTTTCTTATTTTTAAGGGGTGAATTTAATATGTTTAATTAAATTAAATTAAACAAATACACATTTTATTTAAACTCTTATTTTAAAAAAACTCCTTACACTAGATGTTTGAAGTTATCGCTCGATGTATCCATGAGTTGGCATAACTTACAATGCCTAGATCTTGCCGTGGAATTGTTGTCGCAGCTGCTTCGACGCGGTTACGAAAATAATCTAAATCAATTTTTTCGTTGGTGTATACCATGGTCTTCATAAGGACCCATAAGTAACAGTCTAGGGCGTTAAGGTCGGGTGACCGAGGAGGCCCTCAGCCAACCCATTTATTTTCGAATACATTCTCCAGATGTTTGCGAATTAAACGATTAAAATGCGGCGGTTTCGCCATCTTGAAGAAACCATATCTGTTGACGTACATTCAAAGGTATTTCTTCTAGCAGATCTAGCAAATAATTTTGCAAAAAAAAAATAATCATTTCCAGTCAATCGGTTTGGCTACACAAAAGGGCCAATAAGTTGTGCGTTTACCAATCCGGCCCAAACGTTTATCGCGAATCTGTGCTGGAAATGATTGCAACGAACAGCATGTGGATTTTCAACTGCCCAGATATGAGTATTATGGCAGTTGTTGATATCTCTACTTGTAAACGTTGCTTCATCAGTTGCCAACACAATGGAAGAAAAGTTTGGAATTTCAGCATGTTTTTGCAGAAACCATTGGCAAAAATACAAACGTAAAGGATGATCTGCCGGTTGTAATGCTTGTACTTTTTGTACATGGAAAGGATACAATTGATTTTCGCGCAGTGTTCGCCAAACAGTTCGATTTGAGGCGCCTACTAGCCGAGATATTTCTCGAGTACTACTGGAAGGATCTTCTTCAACAAGGTTTAATATTTCTTCTTCGGCAACCAATATTCGTTGGTATCGGCCAGGTCCACCATCCCGACCTTGACGTGTTTACAGTATACCAGTTTCTCGTGCACGGAATACTAGAGCAGTGAATTTTTGTGGAATCGGAGTTAGCCTGTTAGGAAACCGCTCAGCATACAATCGGCTTGCAGCAGCAGAATTCTGATGTACTTCCCCATAAATTAACAACATGACAACGTATTCACTATTAGTGCGATAGACCATTTTTACGTTTCTTATTAAGATTTATTTGGAAGAATTTATGCCAAACAAACAGTGCAGTGACAACTACTGAAAAAGCTTGACAGATGCGAAAAGTTATTGGCATCAGCCTACTTAGTAATGAATTCAGTGGTAGCTTATCGTTTGAATATATGTTTACTTTGAACAATTTTTTGAATAATTGTTTTAACATTAATCGTCTTAGCTTGAATTTTTTGATCAATTGTTTTTTGCGTTAATCGTTTTAGTGTTATCGACAGTTATTTTAGCATTAATAACCTTCTTTTAAAGTATTTAACCACCCCTTAAAAATAAAGCAAAATCTAAAAAAAAATCATATTATATCTCTCTTATTATAAAACTTTTATTAAGACATTTTAACGTTAATGACATTCTTTTAAGATGTTTAATCACCTCTTGAAAATAAAATCACAAGACCGTAAACACCCTGTATACTTGGCTTGTCTATTCGCATATAAAACAATGACTTTTTTGTTGGTTTTGTGTAATTTTTGCCCCTACTGTAATTAGTGAAAGCAAAGCAGGTTTCTTAGTTAAACAGTCCGTTAAAAAAATTTGTATTTGGAAAAGAAGGATACTTAGACAGCCACGAAAATATTAAATATTTACTTCTCGATCTACAAAAATTAATTGCCCCCACCTCCTCACCTTAGAAAGTCTTTGGATCCGCCTATGCCACTGGCCTGCTTCGATTCAACAGTACATTTACTCCGGGATCTTCATACATCTCTTCTACCCCTTGGGTATATCTACTGACCAGTTTGGATAGCCGTTCTCCACTCATTCTTTCTAGATGTCTTTTCCAATTTGTTCTATATTTTGCAACTTGCCTTCAATTGCGAAAATGTATAGTTCTGTTCTAATGACTTCGTTACGTAGGTGATCCAATCTTGTACAGCCTTTTACGGATCTAAAGGATCTCATTTCATTTTCATATTGGCCTGTATCAATTAATCTTATTAGATAACTTACCCGACTTTGCAGCATTATTACTGCTGCTACCTTCCTTATATTTGGCACATATTTTAGTCAGAACGCTGCGTTAATTAGATAGGTCTGCATTACAATACTCAAGGTCCGTAAATATACATAAGAATCTTGGTAATCTCAATAGCCGCCATTCTCGTGCCCACTGACAATGAATTCGTGCCACAGCTGTCGTGATTAGACTGAGAAACGTCATAGTTTGTCAGCTTGGGTTGAGGTTAGATTATTTGAAAATTCCAGGATGTGCATCTTTGGCCTGCACCAACGATTTATTTAGTTTTTGCCGGTGATCAAAAAACACGAGAAATTTGGGTTCAAAATTGCGGTTATTTATTAGTAGCTACACTGCAAGATTTAGATTTATCGCCATTTTCGTTCCCACTGTATAGTGGAAATACCTGGAATGACCTATATTTCCAAGCGCTATATTTATGGACCTTGTACAATACCTTTCCTCGGCAGATTCTTTAACATTTTACCTATAATGAGGTCAAAACCTGACCCCTGTTAGGGTTGAGGTTGTTTTTTATTTCGTGTACAACCTCTTAGTGTGACTGACAATACTTCCTCATTTCCGTAATAGCCCCATAGTTTTGTTTGTTATTCCTAGTCCACTGCCCAGCTGGTTTTCTCATCGGCGGCACTTCTGGTAGCTTTTTACAGAGGATATTTAGTGTAGGGATGGACGCCTGACGTGAAAACAGTTGAGTCACGCTGGGTCACGGGGGGTCTCGTCGTGAACGTGAGTGAAGGTAAGTGAAAATTTCCAAAGTGTGATTCACGTTTCACGTTAAATATTTAGTAACGAATAAAAGACAGCAGGATGCCCCGCATCCCCGCTGCGAATCCATGTGGAAGATCTAGAACTCGAGCAGGTCATTGTACTTCTGTGTGGCAGTCTGCAACGACGGAGCTTCGCACCTATGTTGTGTTGTGAATGTTTTGTCTACAGTCAATCGCGTGACTGCGTCTGTAGGCCACCAACTAGAACTTACTTAGTTCCTCGGACGCAAAAGTACTTTTAAACCTAGGAATTAACAGTGTTGCCTTCTTCTACTTGTATCAGTAAAGAAAACGTCAATTCTAATGACAGCATTCTGTATTAAAAGTAATGCTTTTGAAGACGGTTGCAAGAAATGTTTTTGCGAGATATCAGTATCTATCCCTTGTTGTAAGCTATCGTAGTCAATTTTCATTTATTTCTTTACTCTCTACTATTCTGATTGCAACATATCACGTAAATTATTTCACGTGCAATCATATTTTATTTTTGAGTATTTAGTTCTTTAGCGGATCCTTTTTGGTTTTAAATTTGTACATTCTGTTCTATCTGAATTTAAATTTTCATATAAAAGCTGCGGGTCACGTCGTGAGTGGAGGGTCACGTGAACGTGAGTGAACATGAGTGTGAGCGTGAACGTGCGTGAACGCGAGTGTTAAAGCAAGCGCCAAACATGACGTGAGTAAATACTCACTCACGCCCCCATCTTTAATTCAGTGTATTCCTCTACTGTGAGCTCTCTTAGATAACTGCTAACCGAATCTTGTTTTAATTATAATAGTAAGTATTTTGTTTAATTGTGGAACTTTATTCGTTAATATGGTTTTATAGATAGGATATTTGGTTTGTTGCCATTGTCTTCTAGTTCTTATCTTCTCTTTAGCCAGTTCTCTGATTTTCTTTATCTAATATTTTTATAAATTATTGCATTGGTGTTTTTCCATGCTGCATTCTCTAAAGTACTGGTTAGTTTTTCAGCTTCTGGCTGCAGTTGCTCAATAGTTCTGAATTGTACATTTAGATCAATTACGTTGTCTATTTCTATTTTGAAACTCAGTCAGTCTTTTTTATTAACAAGGGTAGGTCTATTTTCCTTTTTAATTATTCTCTCGTTTAGTGTTCACAGCACTGCTGAATGATCCGAGCTTAGCTCGAAGTTTTCTTCAACATCTATTAAGTTAGGTGTTCATTTTCTGGGGATGAAAAGATCTAGTAACTAGGGTATCTTTTGTGGGTCTATAGACCCATATTTTCAAAGCTAAAAAACATCCCACAAGACATCATTAAATAAGAATTGATTAATTTTTCAATTTTTTTTTCACTTTACAAAAAGAACAATCCCAGCTTATGGTGAATGTGACTCAACCAATCACGACCCCCTGATCACGACACTAATAGTGATGACAACGAAAATGAAACCGAAGAAGATCCAAATTTTCATTTAAATATTTGCATTGGTGAGGGGACAGAGGGTTATTGTGCGGTTTGTATGAATTGTTGGTTTAAAATTTTACACAAATATAATTTGCACGCCTTTACATATAGTAAATTGTACTTAGCCTACAAATACTTACTGACATTATCATGCACCCAAGCAGCCTGTGAAGGCGTATTTTCTAAAGTGAAAATAATCAAAAATAGGCTAAGAGCTTCTTTATCACAAGAAAGGTTAAAATGTTTTCTAATTTTGAATGTGCAGTGTGATCTACTCCAAAGCTTGAATTTCGACGAAATCATTGACAAGTTGCCAAATAGATCAGTCTCTTGAAAATCAAAATTATTGATGTGATTCATATTGTTAAGTATAATTATTATAATGGAATATAGTGTAAAAATTCCTATAAGGTCAAAGCTTGTGATCATTATTATTTATATTTTTTCTTTATAATTGTTCCAAACTCAAAGCTTATAAACCATAATAGATAAAGAAATTTTTTTGTTATTTGTTTGAATGTTAGTTTATAAGAATAGAACAATTATCTACCTTCTACCTATTTTATTTTTTTGTTACCTTGTTTCATGTTTAAATTTTAAAAATATTAGAATAAATATTTTTTTCCATTCCTCCATCGTTTTCTTTATCGTAGTTATTGATTTTGTTGTACTTTCACGTGCCATTACTGTACTGTGCCATTACTGGTAAGAGGGGTGCGTTTTGGGTCTTCGAGCTCCCTACAATTATAAAAATTTCGCCTGCAGCAGTGCTTTGCCCCCGACTCCCCTTTAGCCGGGGGCCTGTGCCCCCCCCTCCTCTTATTTTTATATGTGGAGGCCACATGCATCCTTTGCCCGGTAGGCCAAATTTTGCCAGTCCGACGCTGGTTTCACCTGTACTGTAGTGAATCTATCGCCAGGGTGCATTTTAAAATAAAATTATTTTCGAAATATAGGTACATCCAATTTTAGAACTAAAGCGTTTTAGATCTTAAGCAGTATTGAGAAAATATATCTAGTCGTGAAAACGTAAAACCTTTTATTGCTGGTAGAACACGTTTCAACGTAAGATGTGCATTAATAACACACAAATTACAATGGTTCCCAATAATTATTTCCATATCCGTAAATATCGTATTTGCCAGATTTAAACCTATCTTGATATCAATTTACTTTGGAATACCTACATGCTTATGTCATGTACATTTTGCTATGATAGTAGTTATTTATTATAGGTGTGTCTTTTTAACCATATAAAACAAGCAAGAAAGTTTTAGAAGCGAGACCGAAGGTTACGTGTTAAACCTTGAAACGGTTGATAATAGCTTGAACTTGAACACTAAGACAGCAACAGCAGCGAGATACATGAATTTATTATAATGAAAGTTGCACAGTTTCAGAGGAAATTATTTGAATGTCAGGATTATTAATAATTACACATAAATATTTGAACAAATGTTGAACGTAAATTTGAAATCAATGCCTATACAATTTCATGCTATACTTACTTTTTCGTCTTATTGAAATACAAGATAGGCCTCATAACTTTCAATCCCTTACAACTTGGAATTATAACCCATATCAACACAGACATTTAATATTTATCTAAAATACATATCTAACAAAGTTCTATAAGCTATAAATTGTTACGTGTCTAACCCGTTGGATGCCAATTGTATTAGAAAAATGTCAAGTAAATATGTTACAGTAAACGAAATTGCCCAGTATCAACGTCATAGCGTTTAGTATTTCAAACAACTAGCTCAAACAGTATGTCGCAGAAGAAGGGTCATGGCTATAAAGAAATTACGACTATAATACACCGAAAGAAATTAATAACACCACTTTCGTGAAACACCAACCCACGATTCAAATTGTTAACATATCAACTAATACGATAGATTTGATGTGGGAATAGTTTACAGGATTCGTGCAAGTAAAAAGATCTGATTTGATATAAAGGTGTAAGGAATCGATAGAGTGAAGCAATAACAATGCCTCTGATGTACAAGCACCAACTAGTACTACAGTACTACTAGATAAGGTGACTTGTGGTTTTAATATTTTTGCAAAGCTTCCTCGAACTTAACGTATTCATAACAAAGAATAAGGTTATTTATGGCTTGCAGCACATAATCTTCACTTAATCGGCGAATTACTCATGTGCGTATGTTTATTCGAGTTTACCCGTTTACTGGTTTTATTACAAATAAAAAATACAGTGTAAAATCCAAAAAGGCTTACAGCGTATACAGATAGAAAACGATGGGCAACGGAGGTGCTCGCATACTGTACACAACAGCTTCCACTTAGGATTCGTGCAGCTCCTAGTTTTTTCTTGACAGCCCCCACTGCGAGTTTCTTGCCCCCTGTAGATTTATCGCACAACCAAAAATACATGAAATAGAGAATGAAAAAGCGGGAGAAATGGGGACCAAGTGCCACTAGAACTATTTGGATGACCCGAAATGCACGACAGCGTTCGAAGTCGTCGGGCCTACAGTGAAATCGGGCGAAAATTTCAAGGTGTCACTTTTGACGCGTAAAAAAATTCAAAGAACAGTAATACGCCTTAAGTTATAAAATATAAGTGATGCTAGCACACATAAAAAACCAACATTATTTTAGTGTATGGTAAATGCCGTAGAGCTTCATCTGAAGACACAGTCCGCCGCCTTTTTTAAATGAGTACGAGAGTTTCAGTAATAACAATACATCTGCATATATTATTCCAAGACACTTATTGTCGTCTAAATCAGAAAAAGACTGTTTCACTCACTAATAAATACAAGTATCTCAGCATTTATACACATGTAGAAGTAGGTACTAATCAATAAGTTAGCCAAAAGTTTGTATTGTAGTTATATTCCCTATAACTGTTTCAGTAATAACAAGAGATCAATAAAAAAACCAATTACGGTAGGCTGTGATATTTGTTATACGTTTGGCAGTACTGAAGTGTATTGTCAGTCTATGTCAAATTCGAGATTAGTAGGTTAGGTTTTGTTTGTTGTTTGACACAGACTGACGTAAAACTTAACCTGCAAATCTCGAATTTGACATAGACTGACATTACACTTCAGTACTGCCAAACGTATAACAAATATTACAGCCTACCCTAATTGGTTTTTTTATTGATCTCTTGTTACGTTTAAACGAATTCTTTCAATTCAAAATACAGGATATAACAACTTTTGCTGAAAATCTAGTGGTTCAGGATGAAAATCGACAAAAACCGTATTTCGGTCGAAAATTTCGCCTTTTTTTTGTTAATTTAGGTACTTCCGGTACTCCGCCGAGGTCGAAAACTTAGATCAATCATTAGGCCTCAACCATATAAAACATATAAAAAAATCAGAACTACCCGATTTAATGCAAGGTGAAATGTACAGATTGACTGGACTATACGTGATACAAACTAAAAGTTGCTTCAAATTTAACGTTCAAGGCATAATAGCATTCGATTTTCTTGTTTTAGTACCTGGTACAAGCTGTTTTGTTGTCTTCATAACTTAAACTTATTTCAAACACATAGTTTACATGAACAAATGCGTTAGCTACATCACATAAAAATGTTCCTAACGGCCTAGAAAATTATATTGCTTGTTGTAGTTGCGTTATTAACTAATTATGAATTTCTTGCGTTGGCATAAATTTCAATCTATTGAAACCTGAACCAATATTCTATTTTACTCGCTTAACTTTAAAATTAAAGTACGACCATTCCAACAAATATCTGCAGATTGTTACACAGCTAAGTTGTTATGAAATAATTGCTTTTTCTAAGAGTAACTTTAATAAACACAGTTTGTTACTGACGCGATAGATATTTTGAGAATCTAGCAAAATTAATTTAGTTCTAATATAAATACCCTGTCATCTGCCATACAATGTTGTGGTTGCATAACTCTGGAAATGACAAGACCACGTATTGTGAAGGTGAAATAAATATTACGCAACCAACACTACATTGATTTTCTTATAACGTCAATTAGCAGGGTCTTACGAATTGTTATAAGTTTATCCTAAAAAAAAAGGTTATGTCTATATTTAAACGACATTATTTGGTGATACAGCGGAACAAATAATAAAATTGAAATTTGAAAACTTTCATACAAAACGTAATTATTGAAACAATGTGACTATTGGAAAAAAGCATGAAACCGTACACAGCTTTAATTGGAACTCGTCAGTGTAAATAAAATATTAGTAACTCATTGAATCAATTTCACACGCATGAACGAGCCAACACTACAACCAATTTGCAATAAAACGCCTTGATGCAGAAATAAACGATAGGGGAAAAAGAGCGATGTCGCACCACCCCTATCACGGTCCAATTTAATTAAAGCGAAGATTTCCCAAAGATTCTTACAATAACGCTAAGGCGACATAATTATCGCTGTAAAATAATATTCCCTTTTACTTAGTAAGCAGTAAAGGTTTCGCTAATTAGAAAACGTCAATAGTCTTAAGCCTCAGGAAGGATGCTATTTTGAAGTAATTTTAACGTGTTTCACATTTCTGTATATTTATAAGTATCTTATCTATTCATTACTATATCATCGAAACTTGCAACCAACATGTTTAACTATTAACAAAATTAGATGCTAAATCTTTTAGCCCTTTCGCTACCGGAGCAGGGAGCACCCACCGTTGCATTTGCGTTCATTTACATCTGTTTTGACCATAAAAAAGTTGATATTAAAACAGGTAGCGATGATTTAAAAGTATGCTGTTCATGAGGCACCATTGGTGTAATATTAGTCACGTTTTATGCTTGTTTGTGGACAGTTTTTGAGCTACTGAGATTGTCATTTTACTGCGACGGAGCGGAAATATTTTATGGATGCCGAGTTGGATCAATCTTTATGGGAAATTGGACCGGATGATGAAAAATTTGAGCCTGACAGTAGTCCTAGTGAATCTGAAGACGACGAACAAGATAATTCTGGGAATAACTTATGCAGCAGATTTGATTGAAAAAATAACTGTTAATTTTACAATCGACTTTTTTTAGAAAGTTGATTCAAAAATAAGTAATAATCGTTCAATTTTATATTGTTTTTAATGATTTTCTCTCTCGACAAATGTGTACTACCACCTGAATGAAGACAATAACCAAATACCAAATCAAAATGTACTGTTTTCTTGCACTAACTCTTACGAGGTCTCAAATAAAAAAATCTGTCAAGGGCTTTACTCAAAACTTTTCTAGAAAGTGGACGTTGTGACAAACAATTTTAAAATTTGAAGGAAAAGCGGGGTAAAATATCTTTACGTTCGTAATAATACTGAAACAATAAGAGGAAACACTTGGTAATGCAAATTACATCAATCTTCAAATTTAAAAACATGACCGACAAACGGTAGCCCGCCACTAATGCGGCCTTTCGCTACCGGGGACGGCTTCAATCGGTGATATGCTTATCACTTTTATTTATTTCTGAGTTAAAGCAAAAATTCAACAACATTTTATTTTTTAATGTGCTCACCCTTTATATGTTGGTCCAGAATATGTCCTTTTTCGTAAACGGTAAAAACTTGAGCAATATGCAATATATTACTGTCACTGAAGTAATAGTTCTTGAGTTAAAGCAAAAATAAGCAGAATTTTATGTGTTAAGGTGCTCACCCTGTATATATTTTACCGAAATTTTCTTGGTTTAATGCAAGAAAGGCGTAGAATCCGCATGCAAAATATCGTTGTCCTCCAACAAATAGTTTTTGAGTTATACCGGCAACAGCCAACCAGACAGACAGACAGACCAACAGACAGGCAGGCAGGCAGCCAGACGAAATTGTGAAAACATGTTTTTCGTCACTTAGGTACCCTAAAACGTGAAGATCGTAAGACATCTGGAAAAGTGATGTAAGCTTACTGACTATTGGACCAAGGATTATTGCTTAGCAACTCCATTGTGTGGTCAACCAAGTTCACGAGCACTTAGACCTCAAGGTGGTCCCTTTGTACTACCTCCAAGTCACGTGTGTGTATAAGTTTTGTGTGTAGTTTTGTTACTTTACCTCATAGACCACTATTCAGAGGAAAGCCACGTTAATTGTATCCCAGTGTCGAATGGTCATCCATCACAGTACCGATCCAGTGGATTGCTGAAAAGGTTCTATTCGCAAAATTGAACCGAGGACTTGTTTATTGAAAGACTGGAACTCTACCCACTACGCCACCTAGGTGATTGGTTTTTAATGATATTGATAAATTGTATATAAAGACCAGGAAATATAAGAAAGCGGCATATTAATTCTAACATTACCGGCGTTAAGCGAATGAATCCGCAAAGCCAAAATTCCCGCGTTTGGAGAACACAGTAGTTAAAATTTTCCCCGTAACGAAAGGGTTAAACAAACACGCGAAGGCTTGTACAGGGTGCGCTGTTTTTTCATTGTATCGATGGGGATCTCAAAAGCTATGCCAGATAGAAAAAAAAAACGATTAAATCAGAATAGACGTGTAGCTTTATGAGCTTGATTTAACATTACCATTTGTAACAAGAAGTCTACTAAATTTTTGTGAACAAAGAAATTCATTATTTTTTAGCTTGCTAACTTTTTTTGTTATTTAATTTAGAAACAGAGTGCACACCTATAAGATATAGATCATGTTATGCTTAATAATATCACTTGATTAAGTTTCTTAACGCGACTTTTTGTCTCTAAAATATGTAGATATGACTTAATCGCAGGTTCCTGCGCCAAAGAATGAGACGACTGAACTTATCTTACCTATATCCCAATGGATTTAATAAAACATCCATTCACTTTAGTTTTTAAAAAATGCTTAGAGCAATAGCACCCTTGGATCGATTTGGATGATATCCAGTATAATACTCCTTACTCCAAGCAGTACTCGTGGATGAAACGTCGGTTAATTATAAGATCACTGTAAAAGGAAGTTGTGTGCGTGTATCACACCAGATGTTTACTTCCTTTTACAATAAATGAAGTATTGAATCTAACGCAAAAATTCGAAATTAAGTTTTCAATAGATCTTCACGTTTTAGAGTCCGCTGAACTCAAAAAACATGTCATTCTACAATCAACAACTTTTTGCACAATTTCTAGTGTCAAAAGTGACGTTTGTAGCACTCTTAATATTAGCGCCCGAATTACGTTTTTTTTTGCACGTTGCCATTGGTGGCGTGTTTTAATACTATATTAAAACACGCTTTTCCGTAAGTTTGAATGTCAACATAACCTAGAATATCTAACACAATGTGACGGAAAAAGTGTCACCGAACTAAGATTTTATATTTCTGTTACGATCGTAGAAAAAATAGCGTATGATACACGTGTATAAGTGCCATTAAAGCACTAGCGACCTTAAAAGCACTCCGCTTTGCATCGTGCTCGTAAACTCGTCGCACTAGCTTTAAAGGCGTACTTATACACTAGTATCATAATATACTCTTTTGTTCTTTGGTCTGTCTGTCTGTCTGCCTGCCTGTGAACAAAATATTTCAAAAACGAAAAGAGATATGACGTTGAAACTTCATATCTAAGTTTTGTGTACTATGTAGATGCGACAGCAAGCTTTTGATGAAAATCGCATATCCGGAAGTAAAGTATTTTCTCTTGTGATTTTTCAGTTTTTGTTTTCGATTTTTTGAAAAGCGGCTCTAACGATTTTTTTCAAACTTTACATTTTTAACGTGTATTAATGCGAGATAGGCTAGTTTCAAGTTGAATACCTCTCAAATGAGTTTTTCTTTGTTTTTTTAATAGATCACCCGGTATAATATTACATTTTTGAATTCAGCTTAAAATTTTAGAGAAACTTTGCCTCTTCAACTAACGCTTTATTTTGTACGGTTTATGTACAATTTGTAATTTTTGAAAAATTTTGAAAATTGCTTAAAAATTAAAAATAAAATTTTTGCCAAATCATAAGATCACTGTAAACGGAAGTTGTATGCATGTATTACACCAGATTTGTTTGGATAAAACCAAGTTTGCGAACAAAAAACTAATAGTTTCACTTGCCACTAGTAATACTTCTCTTTAAATTGTTTACACCTGATTTCAAAAAACAGTATTTTTTCTATCTAATTCACAAGAGATTGCAAAAATTATAGACACAACAAATAATTAATTGATGTATCTTTTCGAATTTTTAACTTATCCAACTTGCCATTAAAAAGTTACTCTCTGATCGACGTTGTGACACCAATGTTTCGTCCACTAGTAGTCCACCGTTAATGACCAGTATCATACCATATAAACTGCTGGACAAAATTATCGCATCACAAAAAAATTGTGCTGAAAACTACGTTTTTCATATTATTATAAGGGTGTTACAGCTTCACAATAGTAAAAAGTATTAAAGATTTGTGGAAATTTATTGCGTATTTGAGGAAAAACAAGAAAACTTTACTACAACTATCTTAAAATCTGAACAATAATAAACAACAACTTTGAAAAACCCACAAAGAAAATTATTTTAATAGCGTGTCACGCCTCCTCTTGCTCTCACTATTTCATTGAGCCTTCTAGTCATTGACTGAATCACACGGACAAGGTATTCCTGGGGAATGCTTTCCCATTCCTTTGGGAGAGCCATTTCCAGCTCTCTTAAAGTTGTTGGACGATGTACACGAGCTTGGAGGCTTCTTTTTAACATGTCCCATACATGTTCTATAACATTAATATCAGGGCATAGGCAAAACATTAATGCCAACTTCTGCAAAGTATTCTCCGATGACACGAGCAACGTGAGGCCTGGCGTTATCTTGTAAAAGGAGAAACTCTTCCCCAATAAAGGTCGCGACGGGTACCACATACTGTTCTAAAATGTCCTCCACGTACCTTGCAGTAGTCAATGTTCCCCTGGTAATGATGTGCAGCTCGGTACGTGCCGTTAATTATATGCCTCCCCAAACCATTATGGAGCCTCCTTCAAAGGGGGGGGGGGGACTCATTTGTAAAAATGGCATGTCCCCATTCTTCCATTGTCCAGTGGGCGTAATCTCTAGCAAATCTTAATCTGACAGCTTTGTGAGCCCTGGCGAGAAGAGGTCCTTTGGTAGGTCGTCTGGTAGCCATGTTACCTTGCTTTAGCCTTCTTCTGACAGTTCGCGACGACACTGCTACATTCCGTACCCTTCGTAGCGCATCCCTAAGCTGATTGCTAGTTTGAAATCGATCTCGAGACACAGCCAAGCGGATAAAACGTTCGTCCCTTTCTTGGGTACATCTAGGACGTCTTTGCCCTCTTCTTCTTGTATAATTTCCAGTCTCCCTGAATTGTCTTAATGCTCGGGAGACAGTAGATTGGTTCACACCGAGGCGATCTGCAATATTTCGCTGGCTTAACCATAACTCAGCATACACGATGGCTCTGCCTGCATTAACTTCCGAAACATAACGTTGTTCGTTCATGTAGATTAGTTTTTCTCCAATTTTGCAAAAAAAGTGCCGGCATTAAATTTTGTTTCTGCACGATGTAAAGACAAGTTGATACATGGCGGCAATTTGACATTATTCAAATTTTTTTCCTGCACTTCATGCAATTGTTTTGGTTTGGTGTTGTTTGGTTGCTAGGTTTGGCCAACTACACTTTACACTAACAAATTGAAACAACTGCATCTGTTCTGAAAAGATTAGAGAACTTTTTTTGCGATGCGATAATTTTGTACAGCAGTTTATAACTCGTCAACTAAAATATTGAAAATTAAGTACCAGTTTC
>OW679198.1:27115250-27210070 GCA_940337035.1 Agriotes lineatus | reverse complement strand
GTACTAGTGGATGAAACGTCGGTTTAACGACACAAATTAGACAGTATTTTTTTAATAGTAATATAAAATAAAAAATCGAATTTTTGGCTAATTATAAGATCACTGTAAAAGGAAGTTGTGTGCGTGTATCACACCAGTTGTTTACTTCCTTTTACAATAAAGGAAGTATTGAATCCAACGCAAAAATTCGAAATTAAGTTTTCAATAGATCTTCACGTTTTAGAGTCCGCTGAACCCAAAAAACATGTCATTCTACGATCTACAACTTTTTGCACAATTTCTAGTGTCAAAAGTGACGTTTGTAGCACTCTTAATATTAGCGCCCGAATTACTTTTTTTTTGCACGTTGCCATTGGTGGCGTGTTTTAATACTATATTAAAACACGCTTTGCCGTAAGTTTGAATGTCAACATAACCTAGAATATCTAACACAATGTGACGGAAAAAGTGTCACCGAACTAAGATTTTATATTTCTGTTACGATCGTAGAAAAAATAGCGTATGATACACGTGTATAAGTGCCATTAAAGCACTAGCGACCTTAAAAGCACTCCGCTTTGCGTCGTGCTAGTAAACTCGTCGCACCAGCTTTAAAGGCGTACTTATACACTAGTATCATAATATACTATTTTGTTCTTTGGTCTGTCTGTCTGTCTGTCTGTCTGTCTGCCTGCCTGTGAACAAAATAACGAAAAGAGATATGACGTTGAAACTTCATATCTAAGTTTTGTGTACTATGTAGATGCGACAGCAAGCTTTTGAAGAAAATCGCATATCCGGAAGTAAAGTATTTACTCTTGTGATTTTTCAGTTTTTTCAATTTTTGAAAAGCGGCTCTAACGATTTTTTTCAAACTTTACATTTTTAACGTGTATTAATGTGAGATAGGCTATTTTCAAGTTGAATACCTCTAAAATGGGTTTTTTTTTTGTTTTTTTTAATAGACTACCCGGTATATTATTACATTTTTGAATTCAGCTTAAAATTTTAGAGAAACTTTGCGTCGTCAATTAACGCTTTATTTTGTACGGTTTATGTACAATTTGTAATTTTTGAAAAATTTTGACAATTGCTTAAAAATTAAAAATAAAATTTTTGCCAAATCATAAGATCGCTGTAAACGGAAGTTGTATGCATGTATTACACCAGATTTGTTTGGATAAAACCAAGTTTGCGAACAAAAAAACTAATAGTTTCACTTGCCACTAGTAATACTTCTCTTTAAATTGTTTACACCTAATTTCAAAAAACAGTATTTTTTCTATCTAATTCACAAGAGATTGCAAAAATTATAGACACAACAAATAATTAATTGATGTATCTTTCGAATTTTTAACTTATCCAACTTGCCATTAAAAAAGTTACTCTCTGATCGATGTCGTGACACCAGGGATGTAGTCGGGGAACGCGGGGGAACGGGGTTCCCCCACTGGTTTTTTGTTAAGTAAAAAAAAGATTAAATTTAGTAGAAAGTTAATTTAATACAATAATTACGGCAAAAAAACACACAAGTAAAACTTATTAAATTTACTGGCAGATTTTTTAAAGTGTGCGTTGTTTCTTATTGCAAATATTAAGCGATACTAAATTGAACATATTGTATGGCGTAGGTCTACATGGAGTAAATACTGTTGTCTGCACAAACGATTTGATAATTGTTCATTCCTGTGTCATTTAAATTGTGGTATGTTATTATTTGGAAAAATCACGTCAAACATGACTTGCTACTTGCTATGAATACACAAAGTATTAAAAACAGTGTGAATTAGAAAGTTGTAGGCTTTATATTTATATATTAAGACTACAAAACCACAAACATCGTAATACGGAAAAATTGCACCAGAAAACATCAAAACGCATATTTTTGCATCTATACTTTTATTTAAAAATTTCCGGAGGAGGACCCCCGGACCCTCCCTTTTCCTAGGGAATATTCCATACCCCCCCCCCCCCTCCACATGCCCCGGAAGTCTAGCGTTCCCCCACTGCCAAATTTGCCACTACACCACTGCGTGACACCAATGTTTCGTCCACTAGTAGCCCACCGTTAATGACCAGTATCATACCAAATAAACTGCTGGACAAAATTATCGCATCACAAAAAAATTGTTCTGAAAACTACGTTTTTCATATTATTAGAAGGGTGTTACAGCTTCACAATAGTAAAAAGTATTAAATATTTGTGAAAATTTATAGGGTATTTGAGGAAAAACAGGAAACCTTTACTACAACTATCTTAAAATCTGAACAATAATAAACAACAACTTTGAAAAAACCACAAATAAAATTATTTTAATAGCGTGTCACGCCTCCTCTTGCTCTCACTATTTCATTGAGCCTTCTAGTCATTGACTGAATCACACGGACAATGTATTCCTGGGGAATGCTTTCCCATTCCTCTGGGAGTACCATTTCCAGCTCTCTTAAAGTTGTTGGACGATGTACACGAGCTTGGAGGCGTCTTTTTAACATGTTCTATAACATTAATATCAGGGCTTTTAGCTGGCATGGGCAAAACATTAATGCCAACTTCTGCAAGGTATTCTCCGATGACACGAGCAAGGTGAGGCCTGGCGTTATCTTGTAAAAGGAGAAACTCTTCCCCAATAAAGGTCACGAAGGGTACCACATACTGTTCTAAAATGTCCTCCACGTATCTTGCAGCAGTCAGTGTTCCCCTGGTAATGATGTGCAGCTCGGTACGTGCCGTTAATTATATGCCTCCCCACACCATTATGGAGCCTCCTCCAAAGGGGGGGGGGGGCTCATCTGTAAAAATGGCATGTCCCCATTCTTCCATTGTCCAGTAGGCATAATCTCTGGAAAATCTTAATCTGGCAGATTTGTGAGCCCTGGCGAAAAGAGGTCATTTGGCAGGTCGTCTGGTAGCCATGTTACCTTGTTTTAGCCTTCTTCTGACAGTTCGCGACGACACTGCTACATTCCGTACCCTTCGTAGCTCATCGCTAAGCTGACTGCTAGTTTGAAATCCCTGAATTGTCTTAATACTCGGGAGACAGTAGATTGGTTCACACCGAGGCGATCTGCAATATTTCGCTGGCTTAACCATAACTCAGCATACACGATGGCTCTGCCTGCATTAACTTCCGAAATATAACGTTGTTCGTTCATGTAGATTAGTTTTTCTCCAATTTTGCAAAAAAAAAGTACCGGCATTAAATTTTGTTTCTGCACGATGTAAAGGCAAGCTGATACATGGGAGCAATTTGACATTATTCAGATTTTTTTCCTGCACTTCATGCAATTGTTTTGGTTTGTGTTGTTTGGTTGCTAGGTTTGGCCAACTAACAAATTGAAACAACTGCATCTGTTCTGAAAAGATTAGAGAACTTTTTTGCGATGCGATAATTTTGTACAGCAGTTTATAACTCGTCAACTAAAATATTGAAAATTAAGTACCAGTTTCAGCGCGAAAAACAAATTGTCAGCTAGGTATTTCGTTTGTTTATAAGCTGTCAGAAATCTTTATGTATACCTACAAGGAATTCCTTTTTGTATACATACATGTATACCTTTATAAAAAAAGTGTTAACGCATTGCCTTAGTATTAACTATAGCAGGTTAAGGAATAGGCCTTTGTGGATATTTGATCGAAATTGGTTTCTCACAGTTCTCAAGCGACTACCACTCTGTACTACGTTAACATTTCAACTTTTCCGTCTTTGCTGTGCATGGTTGTATTAAAAAATTACAATTTTATGCCAAACTCAAAAACTAATTGTTTTTTAATTTGTTATTAAATCATTTGATTACTATTTTCACTGCAGACTATTCAAAAATTTAAGCCTACATTGAAATTTAGTGTATACTTGGTTGCATATAGAGTTCAATAAATCAATGCATTGACCTATTTTAGTTTGTATGTATACAAAAAAGAAAAATTGTATATGTTTATTAATTTAGAAAAAGTCAAGCGTGAATACTTGGTACATGATATTTTTAAATAAACCGCATTGGTTGCTTTTTAAGCCTTAAGCCGTCTGTGTTTGAAAATTAATAGATTCCTAAGCAATATTAGGGTAAATATAATCGAATTTTGTAATTCTGATAGAAAAAAAGAAATAATTGATTTCATTTTAAAAAGATATAGAGCACAGGCACAGAGGTAAAGTGTAAAGCTGTTATCATTACTGCAGGTAACGGAATGTTTGAACCTAACCGTTCATTCCTGTGATATATTAGAATATGAAAATACATCTGTATTAAAAGTATGTGTATTAATAAATTGTCAATATCTATAAGATCCAAAATACAACTTCCAACTTCCAAATTATTCCAACAAACTTTATATCGGTGTAAACGCTATATAAATAAATAGTATAAACAGCAGCTGGAATGTTAAATCAAGATCATTAATTGCACTTTCTTTCCCACTCAACTGTTTGTCTAGCTATTAGTTTCACAGAACAGATAGATATAATGAACAAACATTCACCCTGTATGTCCATTTAATGTTGTTATCAAATTATATATTTATTGATATACTTGTCAAAAGTAACACCACCTTTGGACTAGAGAATGTTGTTTATCTATTCTAGATTTTTTCGATAGAAAAAAAGCATTGGCTCTAAAAATAATAAAGCCGACAGCTTAAAATATAATCAAAATTCTAAAAACTTCTTAAACCTTACCAAATATGTTGCCATCATCGAAAGTAGATTTATGTTTCCCTAACAGCATGGCCACATTTCCTTCAGTTTTTAAACAACATTCAAACATTTTGTTTCATCAAAAAATGCTTTCTTCGTTTTTAAAAATTATTGCCGTTAACATCTCTCCGAATCTATCCTCATTGGTTATTTAGAAGTGCCATTATACCGTTAATACATTAATTATTCTTTAATAGGATGCCGATAATACACCGAAAACTTAATTACTGGTAACCGTTTTCACTAAAAAAATAGCTCTATCTAAATCGAATAATGTGTACCTTTCTTTTCGACAAGTATTGCAATTCAAAATCCCTTGCAACCTAACGAATCTATCTTTTTTTTTCATTTGCAATAATAGATCCATTCTGTATTATTATTCCTAAATATTTCGAATATATGTATACATTTTTTGGTAAATGCAGGATTAAATTTAAAAAAAATACTTCATTCAACCTAAAATACACTACCAACAATATTTCCTTCCATATAATTCCTTAATATGCACTTTAACGTAATTATGATTGTGCTAAAAGCGTTAAATAGTTCTATTATTGTCCAACAAGAAAAATAAATGTAAGTGAGTGGTATTTCGTAATTGCACCTGATTAACAAAGATATAGATTTTTAATTTTATACGCAAATATTGCATTTACATATTGCATATTTCACAACTGTTAATGCGGTAATATTAGAGTTAAACGTTTGGTACAAGCAGTACGAGAACTGCATAGTAAGCGCCTTCTCTATTATCGCTTTACGTTCTTTGCAAATTGAAAATTAGTATTCTGCACGAAACTTTTAATTCTATACGATGAATAGTAGTCATCGAACAGAGCTTTATAAGAGAATAGAATGGAAGAAGCTTCAAACCCGGTAAGCATTCTCAAATGCAATTCCATGAAAACAAAAAGTCGTAAATAACTTTGCATACAGGTAGGAGATTTTCAGCAATGATAACAGTTTTAAATATACAATGGCTATTTCCGTTTAGATGAAGCGTAAAGGTAAAGTTTACGTTTAACAACTATTATTCGTATTGATGTCTACTAACAAAATAATATAATTATATATAAACGTTATAGATATTAACGATTCAAGTTTGAGTATGAGCATCTTAACGAAATGAGTTTGATTTCCAAAACGAGGTTGTGAGCCGTGTTTGGGGCAATCAAACGAGATAATCTCTGAAACTTCTTTGTGGCGTGAATCTATAATTCATATTCTTTTTTGGGTATTTCGCCACTCTGCAAATTAAAATTATTAAATAACGTATTAAATAACGAACGTTTCGAGGGACAATCTGCCCTCGTTATCAACGATTAAAAATTAAAAAGGAACAAGAAAACTTAGCTTTTTCACGGAGATTGAAAACCACCAACCTCCAATGAATTGCTTGACAAACGTCAAGTTAAATAATTATAATATTAGAATTTTTATATTAGATGATACCTAAGTATGTTAAACAATTCGTATTGCTATAAATTCTGTTTATTATTACTAAACATACTACCCACTCAACCGTTAGGGTTTGCTTATTACCTATTCTGTGCTTTCTTTTCTGTTTATTTTTTACGTGTGGATGCTTTTGCTGAACATGAAATATTTCTAGCCACAACTTTGCGCAATTTATTCTTATTAATTGGTTATTATCGGGCTTTGGGCATGTCAGTTCTTTTCTGTAGTTTCTTAGTAAATCGACTTACGTGCCCTGCATTAATTTTTTCCGAAGTCAATATATCCGATTTAGGGGCCGATTCTACAATCCAGGGATAAAGTTATCCCGGGAATAAATACCCTAGAAACGATTGTTGTAACAAAGAAAACTATGACAATTATACCTCGGATAGCTTATTCTAAGTATATACTTGCATTGTAGAATCGGCCCTTAATATAAGCTATAATTCAGAATGTATCATTAATATTACAATTTTAGCTTTACGGCGCAATATTAAAAAGTACTTGTTATACATTATTTTTCACTCGTATTGTACAAGGCAGAGAAGTTACTTTTTACTGCATTTTAAGTAATATCAGTAAAAGATGTAACAACCGTGGATGATTATTGTTTGTTAAATCGTTGTGAATCTATTGCTTTCTTACTAACAAAATGTGATCCTCAATACAGAAAATACGCCGAAATTTACAGAAAATTACAACCATTGGAAAGAAAAAAGACTTGATTATCTCATCATATGGCAAAAAACATTTCAGCTAATATTTTAATATTTGGTAGATTATTTATTATACAGAGCTATTAATTAATGCAGAAAACCATGCTTTGAATCATCACTAAACTTATTGTGTTGTATACAGAGTGGTTAAAAAACAGCTACATCTAGTTGGCTTTGAAATTTGTTTGCTTGTAAATTTTTATGTGCCGCTAGATTGCTATTGGTATTGCATTATGAGAAATTCACGGCCAACTAGATGTAGCTCTTTTTTAACCACTCTGTATATGGCAATATTTCTTACAAGTAAAGGCCATCTATTGAATATTTAGCATATTTAACACTAGGCAAATGCAGATATTGTATACTGTAAGATATTATGAATAAGCGATGGTAAGCCAATAAACATTGCTTTTGCCATTTCATATAGTAATGAATTATGTTTCTACGTTCTGCTCAGCCTGGTTATATTTTAACATTTACTGTTACTTTTATATACAAATTTAGTACGGGCTGCCCATTTTACAACTCCCACCCTGTTAGCTTCAAATGCTTCGTCGGCTAAATCTCTCAAATTATAACATCAATGACTACGTGGATACAATTGCCGGCCGGACTAACTCAAGGAAACGACGTGTAGTTCTTTACTTGCTGATGATTAAATTAAAAAAGTCAAAATGAGCGCCAACGAATCTTTTAATTAACGACAAGTGTATCCAAGTATCACAGAGAATTCGTAAACTCCAGCAGCCTAAATATTCTGAAAGAAAAGCTCAAGACAAGCACAAGTAGTAGCAACAACAACAAAACACAGTATAATAATCACAAATTCGGTATCATATCGTACAAAGTACAGGTGATTATTTGCTAAACATAGGTTAACGTACACTAATATCCAAGTCAAAATTTAAGGTGCACCCCAGAACACATGAATCTACTGGCGAGTAAGTTAACATGCAATAATTTAAAAAAGTACACAAATAAATTGCCCCAAACACTACAACAATTTGAAAAAAATGTAACGGAGATTACTCTATGCTCCTTGTTAAGTACACTATACAGGCTGATTATTTTATCATGTAACAACTTGTAGGCAACCCATTATGCAGAAGCACGATAAAAAAATCAGTCTGTATATGCTTGGTTCGTGAAGCGAACGGCAAATTGGCTGCTAAGTCCAAAGCAAAATCTACAAGGTTCTGAGGGAACCCAAGTAGGTAACCAGCAAACAAATGGAGTACTTAACGCACTCTATTACTGGCTACAGCATTCAATTCGTTTTAAAGTAAGGAAACAAAAAACATGTTTCTTCAATTCCTTTTGTCGAGCCCCCTTAAGCTCACTCGAAACTGCAGAGCGCTTTGGAGGTTATGCCCAACATAGAAGGCCGCAGGTGCCTTTAAGGTCAACACAGGTCCGAGGTCGTGCGCCGCAATGGTGGTCAGCGAACAACTTTCCGGAACGACATAGATGGGTTAAAATTTGGATCTCCAACTGCGGCCCGTAAAACGAGCCCCGTGCGAGAAGTAACACCATCGTACTTCCAAGATCCGTCGTAAATTTGACGCGAGAAAAACTTCTCACTAAAATTGCCAAGCCGCAACATTCCGCTTTCATCAGCGAAGGCAAATTCCACCAGAACGAGGATCGAACGCTCGCAGGAACTTGGACAATTATTGGAACGCTAACTACCGGCCTTGAGCGCTCAAAGGAAAAAGGAAGGCATAAACAAAAGCCACCGTTATCGCATCTCGTACTGATAACCAAAATGCAAACGGGCGGTGAGCGCGCGAAATTCAAATCATGTACTACAGCCATCGAAAAACATATACGACGCAACACTGCGAAATTGTAGAGGTGCAATCTAAACGTAACACCTGAATTTTATTTATATAGGCAGCGCAATGACAACCAATTTGATCAACAAACCGTCAGAGTACTGAAATATAATTGTTCTGATTTTAATTATAGGATAAAAAAGTAATGTACGGAATGCATTGGAAAAGTGGTTTTACTGTTCAAGTACTTGCCAACCCTCGTCTCAAAACAGCAATATTCGATCAGTAAAAACATCACATCTAAACTAGTTCCGTAATGTACTATTGTCATTTGTATGTTACTACAAATATAATTCTACACAAGCAAATTGCGCGCTACGCGCACGTGAAATAGGATACTCGAAAGGTCAAGCTCCGATCCGAGCGCTAAGATAAGAAAAACAAAACCTAAACAAATATAAACATCTGTGAAGCCGGAACATGAGATTTTATTTTGTGCCACAGACACACAGACACACATTAAGGAAAATTATATTATAGATAATGCTGCAAAGGTTGGACACGGCATTTTACTACATATTTACAGATAATTACAAAGTACAAAACATAGGAGTATCGTTGATTGGATACATTGTACATTCACATGGTAGTAGCTACTTTCGTCAAGGAATCACTCTCAATTTCAATAAATAACCAGTCATATGTAGTTTAGATGTATATATCTCTTACTGAGCCACATTTCAATAAATTTGCAAAATACCATATTGCATAGAACCAAAAATGCATTAAAATTGTCTAACATTCTGACTTAAATACCTTTCGGCATGGTTTCTTCTTCATTCTTTAAAGGATTTGTGCCTTTACAGAAATATTATACATATACACTAGATGGATGTGTCGAAAAATGTTTATTTTCTGAAAAAAAAATAACCAATCCTTCTAAATAAGATGTCTAAAGCCACCATCGGTAAGTTGTGTGCTTAAAGTTGACAGTCGGAGAAAGTGCCCAGAACTTTTTTTCGTGCATATCTCAGTTCTTATCGGCTTTGTGACAAAAACGTTAGAAATTCTCTGTAGGAAAGGTATCTTAAAGTGTTGTCATACAAGCAACGGTTTTTGCGTAATCAAGCTTTGAAAACTGTAAGACAACGTAGTTATGGGAATTATAGTTATTTATAATATAAGTGTACCATACAAAATTTTACACAAGAACACAATAAATATAAAAATATCATTAATTTTCCTCAAAAAAGGTTGCTTGTATGAAAAACTTTAAGCGGACTTTCTTACAGAAGATTTTCTTCTTTCAAAACCGAACAATAGCAATAGAATGATATTTGACAACGTTTTTAGACAAGTTTAATTTAATTTAGAAATCAAGGTTGCCTAGGTCAAAACTTTAAATTGTAAGAGGGTGCCAGTCTGAAAGTCCTTATACATCAATACGTTAGATAGATCACTTGTTAGATATATCATTTGCTTATTAAAAACTTGTGTTCGGTTTTGAAATCGATCACTCGGTATAAGTGTTTTTGTCGTAGTCCAATGGAAACTAAGGTATTTGCGAAAAAAAATTATTAACACTTTCGCTCGCTCTCAAACTTTATGCACACAACTTATTGTTAGGGACCTTTGACATCCTATTTAGCTTGGTTGAATATTTTTGAAAAAGAAGGACGTGCTTGGACTATAGTATCCTTAGATGCCAGTTTAAAATGGTTTTAGCGTCCGTATCTCATATAAACTTTCAAATGACTGATGATAGATACATAAAGCAAATATGAGTTGGTGGTTAAACCCCTTCTAGATTATCTGTAAAGGAACAGGATTGAAGAAACTAAGACTACTCGGTCCAATTTATAGTTTGAATATTATCCAACATTAGAATCTCCAACCTTGCCTCAATTTAACCGACCCTATATATCTTTTATAGTTTTCAAAATTCCAATGCTCACTATTGGTTAGCCTCGAAATTAAATAACCCTTACTTATGATTTCGATAAACATAAAAATGCTGTAACATACAAGGTTGTAATTGACACAGTAACAACCAATATTTCTTCTTCAACCCTCACTTATTCATACGTTTTGAAAGCTAAATGACATAAAGAACAGATTTGACAATTCCTACTGGTGAACGCACTGAAGCACGTGCATTTTAAAATACAAGATGTTGACCTTTAACGTGAAGTCTCATTTTCTAACCTGGACCTATAACACGAGATTTTTACTTCAACCATAATATGGAGATCAAAAATATCAAAAATTCTGAACCAACATTTTTATTTCCTTTTACAATGAAGGAAGTATTTATTATATGTTAAAAAGCTGTAGAGGGGTCACTCGGTATTTTTCCAAAAGCTCTAAATATCAGCTTATGGAAAATCTCATCTTTCTATATGAAATTATGCTTACTCACGAAATATCTTCATTTCTTCTTGTAGTCTCGACTTAAAAAGGCAAGGTATAAATATAAATTAAAATGTGGCTTTATTTTAAACTCTTAGCTGCACTGTTAGAGTGTCTAAATAGAGGAAAGTCCCTTATTTAAGAAAAACGTTGTTTAAACGTGGACACATCGGTTAAAAGTTAAAATATGGAAATATTAAATAGAAATCTTACGTCATAAATCGAAATTTCATGTTATCAATCGAGATCCAGCGTAAAGCGTAAAAGTACAAAATAGTCGTGTACTTCAGTACGTTACATTTGAAATATAACTGAATAAGAATTTAGAGACATTTGAGATCTACCTGCTAATAATATCGATACACTTAGAAATCCTCTAAGAAATGGTTTCATAGATGCATTAATACATTTCATAATATTATCTAGAAACACATAACGTTCCCTAGTTTTATTAAAAGGCCGCCGAAACGACTTTTTAAAAAACGTTTATTTTTATTTTACAATGAAATCTAACATTGGAAGCACACAGATTAGCTGCCAGACAATTTCTTACATCTAGCTACGAACTAACTGGAACTTATCTTAGAGGTGCAGGCTACTTGTATATATACTATGTCTAATCAGCTAAGATAAGCGTTATCTCTAAAAGGGAGCGTGAGACAGGAAGCCACGTGCGTTCAAGGTTGCAGACTTGCAGTTCACAGAAAGAAGCTATTATTGTTCAAGGTTGCAAGCTTGCAGTTTTACACAGGGGGCCATTGTCTAGCTGTAATATAACTCGTCCGCCGATAAAATGTTCAATAGCGGTATTCAAATATGCCTCTATTGAACTTACAAAAAAGAAAAGAAAATTAAACTTACGTATTTACGTTAACTGGTTCAAAATCTTTATTTAGAAATCTAATAAGTTTAATCTTCATTGTGTTCCTATTATAATACAAATACAATATAAAAATTATTAACATAAGAATAGTACACAGAGTAAATATAATTGCAGACACACTTAAATTATCAGATTTAATATAATTAACAGGTTTTAACAAATTTTCATATTTATTAAGCTTAATTCGGTCCTCAACCAATTTCTGGGTGTCAACAGGTATCAAGTCAATCTTTGAAACATTTATGTGGTTCGATTCAGGAATTATTAAGCGGTCAATGTTTGAAATTTTTAAATTAACAATTTCATTTGAGGTTCTTTTTGCGGTGAATAACATGTGTTTTTGATTTATTGAAACAAGACAGTCTGAACTGAGGTGTAAGAGGTTAGTGCCAGATATTCCTTTTCTAAAATTCTGGTTTTTACATTTGACGTCCAATATTGCTTCAGATGGGGAAGATATTAACCATGTCGCAGGATTTATTTGTGATATTTTGATCTCTGTTAAATTGAATAAATAAGGGATACATGTTTTATTTTTATTAAATGACAGAAGTTGTGTTTCGCACAATTTGTCGTTGGGAATTTCAAAGTAGTTATTTTGATTACAAAAGTAGGTGTCTAAAGTTATAAGTTTACAATGACTTATTTCAACGGGAATGCTGTTTTTAACGTTGAATAATAAAGTACTATATGTAGGTATAATCATACGAAATTGATAGTTTTGGATAAAAATCGGAAATGGTATTAATTGTATCATTTGATAATCGTTAGTTTTGGAAGTAAGAGGTATTTCGAATATAAATGTAATTCTGTTTTTAACTTGGTATACTTTTGTAATGATAATTGACTCGTATAAATGTAAATACTGTAACTCTGCAGGATATGAAATAGTTAAAGCTTTTTCTGATATGCTATTGAGATACGTCGAAATTTCATTTAGATTTTCAATTAAATCGTCATTATCAATTAATGACATATGCATCTGTTGATTTTGGGCAAAAGTTAATGCATTTTCTAGTTCCAAACAAGTGTTAATAAGTAGTTGTAAAGATTGAATTGCTTCTAGCAAGACTGTTTTTAAGGAGTATGTAGCGAGATTTTTGCCTAATTCCTCATTTTGTAAAATTATTTTATTTATATTTCTATCTAATAATTCCTGACTCTTTGCTATAACATTGATTACTGAAATGGTATCATTTAAAATTTTAGTTTGCTCTAATATAATGTCATTTTGAATTTTACTGCTTTCTTGTAATTTAGTAATCATAGATTCGTATCTGACTCCATCGTTGGCGTCGAGGTTGCCAGTTAAAAATTTGAAAGCGGATCCTAGTCCATCGAAAAGTCCTCTCTTATAAATTTTGTGTTTGACATCAGGGAATAATTGATTTAGGAGTTTATCTGCTTTTTCAATATATTGTTTTAATATTATGAGTAAATTGTTATGATTAATGATAACATCATCAATCCTTTTAAATTTTGTATATTCACTTATAATACCATGAGTAGTCAAAGTTATGTCGACTATTTTTGCGGTGGTGTCACGAATGTCCATTGCGCTTTGGTACGATTAGGACGAGTGCGCTAGCACGAGTCCTAATCCCAAGCGCAATGGACATGAGTAGTGATACCACCGCAAAAATAATCTACTTAACTTTGACTAAGAATGGTATTCGAGGGACTATTTAATGAACCAAACTACTTTTTCAAATTAGTTTTCAGTAAATCTAGCAACAAACTACGCAATTTCTATAGTAACAGAACACTAATATTGACTTTTTCTAATAAAAATCGCATTTGTTAAAAATAGTCACTTGAATACCTTCTAGGAAGATATATCCACTGATATTTTTTTGATTAGTCAAGAAACGTCAGAATTCTGGATTTTCATTGGTCACTTTTTGGCAGATGACAGGTGAATTGAATAGTCAATAACATAACTTTTATTTTCGAGTAAAGGTATTACTTTCATTAAATTAGTTCTAAGTGTATCATAACTAACAAATATAGGAGTATAGTCTACATTTGTAATAAGCGTCCATTCGCTTTGTTTAAGCACTACGTTTCCTAAGTTTAAGGGATATAATCCAGGATTATCTTCTAAATTCTTAATAATAATATCGCTCTGTATAACTGGTGATTGAGTCAACAGGGTACAGGCGATGAAGAGGGTAGTAATCCTGAAAAAGGGGAGAGCAATAATTCCTTTTAGTCAGGGTGTTTTATATTTCCATTTTTTTTATTAGATTAATTTTGAATTTCAACTTTACTTCTGAAATTTATTTTAACAAATATTTTTTTTATTTAATTGGGATGTTTGTTTTTTCCGAATTGGTTTTAATTTTAAATTTCATCTTTACTTCTGAAATTTGTTTTAACAAATAGTTTTTCATTTAATTGGAATGTTTGATTTTTCCGAAATGGTTTTAATTTTAAATTTAATCTTTACTTCTGAGATTTGTTTTAACAAATACTTTTTCATTTAATTGAAATGTTTGATTTTTCTGAATTTGAATTTAATTTTAAATTGTTGTAAAGGTTTTTCTTTGTTTTCCTTTAGCAATATCAATTATAAAGGTATGTTGCTGAGAACATTTAGTTTTAACGCGAGAAATATTGTGATTATTAAAATTGTAAATACCATATTATGCTAGTCTTGTTTGTTTGTTAAGTGTAATTTTTATTTGAGTTTTTTCTGATTTAAATGATTTTAGTCTTAAGTTTTTTCTTAAGATATTATTTTAAAAAATACTTTTGATACTTGAAGTTACTGGTTTATATATTAAAATTTATTTGCAATACTTAAAGTTTTTCAAAAAATTCAGGGGTGTGTACAATCTTATTTCTTTCTTTAAACACACGGTTAAAAATTTAGTTATTTTGGAAAAAAATTTGATAAATGTTCTTTAATAGACTATTTGGTTAAAAATGATTTTATTTCGATTTTTAAGTGTTGGGAAATTTTGATTATTGAATTTTTAGATGAATCTGATTTTATTCCTTCTAAAGTAGCTATATAATCTAAATATTTTACAAATTTATGTTTGAATTACTGAATCTTATGAGTTGACTTTTATTGTCAGTTTCGTAACGGATAAAGGTATTTCGGGAGAGTAAAATACATCTCTGTATTTAAAACATAAATTAGTCAAGAGTTTTTTTTGTCTTCGTTTAAATGGTCTAGTCTTAAATTGCTTTTTTAAATTGTTATTTAAATTAATTATCTAAAATACTTTTAATGTTTGAAGTTTTTATATTAAAGTTGTTAAATCTGATAGACTGATTTTTGTTGAGTTCATAATTTTTATTTTTATAAGATTAAGGATTATAAATATTAATTTCTTGTATTTCGTTTAAAGTATTAATTACGCTTGTTTTAAATTGATTATTGTATGGTTTCAATTGCTGAAGGCATGACTAATTTTTCATTAAATTTTAATTTTGGAGTTATTTTAGTTACATTTTTTTATGCTGATAAATTTTACGTAAAGTTCTGTACACAGGGTTAACTGTAGGTTTTGTTGAGAAAAATAAAAATCTTAATTTTTAGGTTTGGAAAAATTACATTAGTTTCACTTTTTTTTGTTTAGTTTTTACGGGTTGTAATAAAATGGTATCGTAGCTCTTTCTGTCTGAATATGCATCCATTTATAATCTATTCGTGCGGATAATTTCGAAAATAAATCGGATCCAATAAGTCCTATATAGTCTTGGTTGAAATTATATAAATAACATGTATGTGTTCCGTTTTCATAAAAAAGACTGGGGATTGGTAAATCTGCAATTAAGTTATGTTGAGAAATTCCATGAGATGTAACTATCTCGAATTCTGTTTCATAAATATAATTTGGAAAATGTTGTTGTACAAATTCTAGAGAAATTATTGTTTGTGAGCTACCTGTATCAATTAAAAGTTTATCTCCGGTGGCGGGAATTATAATATACGGAAGATCTGATTTTGAATTTATATTAAAAGTTAAAATATGCTTTTCCGAGGCTCTTAATAAAAATTTACGATATCGCTTGGATCTGGAAATTCATAATAATCTGATGTAATGTCCAAGTCTTGGGGTTCATTTTGAAAATATAGGTCTGATTGTTTGTATTCTGGATTTTCTTGAGAATTTTCGAATAAATTTTCAGTGAAGTTTTTATTTTCTTCAGGGGAGTTTTCGAATAAATTTTCTGTTAGATTTTCATGATCAACAGGGGAATTTTCTTGTTGAACATTACTGTGATAAAATAGTTGATTAAAATTTCTATTAACGTTCTGAGAATTTGCTCGATATTTATTAGGAAAATTTGATTGTTGAGTAGCTGGTCTTTTTATAGTGCTAAAGTCCATAGGTTCTGGTTTATTTGTTGGTGAAAAATTTGGTTTTGGTGCAAATGCATTAAAACTTGAATTTTGAGTTATTCTAGAATTATTAGGATTGTTAAAATTCGTTGGACTTTTAAAATAGTTGGGATTTTGATTAAAATTACTTTTAGGATTTTGGTTAAAATTACTTCGATTTTGTTGGAATGGTCTTTGCATAACATTTGGGTTATTAAATTTAGGTTGATATGAATTTCTTGTTTGAAGATTGGAAGTTAAATTTGATTTATTTAATTTCTGACTTTGAAAATTATTTTGATTTTGAGAATATCTGATATCGATTTCTTCTTTTACTATGCTTAAGGCTTGTTCTAGTGAAGTTGGGTTTCTACTTCTTACAAAGCTTCCTAAATTTTCATTTAGTCCACTTGTAAAAGTGCGAAGTGCTAAATCTTTGTTAGCCTTTAATTTATAAGTGATAATGTCTTTTGATTCTTGACTCAGAGAAACTTTTGAATTATAAATAGCCAAATGGGTTCTAACTTTATTGAAAAATTCTATGGGAGAGTCTTTATTCTGTTTTAATTTGGTTAAATCAATTAAAAGATTCAATTCTGACCTTTGGTCGCCAAAATTTTCAATTAAGACATTTTTTAGGTCTTTCCAAGTATCATACTGGTAACCTGTAATTACTTCTAACGCTTGACCTTTTAATTTATTCCTTATCGAATTTAAAATTATTTGGTTGATATAATCGTTAAAATTTTCTGTGCAAAATTTAGTTGCAATGATTTCTGCGGATCTGATAAATTCCGAAAGAGTGGCTTGATTACCATCATATGTGGGAATTTCATTTAGTAAAGCTACATTAAAATGTGGGGGAAACAATGATGCGTTTTGGTCAACCATATTTGGGTTGTTACAATTATTTAAAAATAAAATTCTAGGGATAGAATTCCTTGGTGAGCGTGATCGATCTCGTGACATAAAATTTTTACAATTATTGTTTCAAAATATAATCTTTTATCTAATACTTCAAGATAATGGTGATCTAAACATAAAAATTTTTTAATTGTTAAAAAAATAAATTTCTAGGTGTTTTTACTTAAGGCGAGAATTATGTTAAGAATTCTCTTTTGTAGACAAAAATTAATTTTAGTTTATTTGTTTCACTTGATTTTTAATTTTGTTTTATGTTAGTAAACAATTTACTGACTAGGGGGTGTTTCTAATACCTTGTTAGGAACCTTACGCGCAAGAACGCAAGCACAAATGCAAATTAAGCACACCTAGTATGTGCAGCAATTGGCCTGGCTTACTACGTTCTGCCTAATCTTATAAATAAATATTAGAACTATGTTAGTATAAGTTAAAGTTTGTTTGAGATTAATTAGCTTTATAGTTCAGGCGAACGCTTTAATAATTATTACTTTTGAAAATTATATTACGTTACTTTGTTGCCTTTAAAATTTTTTTTATTTTGCTTTTTCTTTAAAACTTGAAAATTATTACTTAGGCGAACGCTTTAATAGTCGTTACTTTGTTGCCTTTAAAATATACCTTTGCTTTTTCTCTAAAGCTTGAAAATTATTATTTTTAAAATATACCTTTGCTTTTTCTCTAAAGCTTGAAAATTATTACTTTGAATTATAAAAATATGCACTTACATTGTGCGTTAAAATTGACGAACGGCGTGCGATCTGCTACGTCCTGTTGTCTTCAAAAAGGATGCGTCGATCCTGTTGATGTCGGCTGGCCTGCAAACAGCTAGGTCCTGAAGTCCGACTTTGGATGGTCTGCTTTGCGCTAGAGCGTCATCCAAAAGTTGTCCTGGGGTCGTCGTTGTTGACGTTGCCAAACCAGAGACTGATCCCAATGATCAAGTGGTCCCAATGACCAGATGGTTCCAATAACCACGGAAGAGCAGGAGCTGGGTCGACGGGCGCTTCTCACGATCGGGCGATGTTTGTCCCTGTTGGAGATGTCCGAAGATCCGCTGGGTGGTAGGTGTCGATTTGCGGCAAAGAGCTGAACCTCAAGGAAAGTTGCTGGTCGACTCGATGTTTGTAGTTTTCCAGGTTTTCCTCCACAAATCCGAACGACTGCGCCAGTTTTATTAAAAGGCCGCCGAAACGACTTTTTAAAAAACGTTTATTTTTATTTTACAATGAAATATAACATTGGAAGCACACAGATTAGCTGCCAGACAATTTCTTACATCTAGCTACGAACTAACTGGAACTTATCTTAGAGGTGCAGGCTACTTGTATATATACTATGTCTAATCAGCTAAGATAAGCGTTATCTCTAAAAGGGAGCGTGAGACAGGAAGCCACGTGCGTTCAAGGTTGCAGACTTGCAGTTCACAGAAAGAAGCTATTATTGTTCAAGGTTGCAAGCTTGCAGTTTTACACAGGGGGCCATTGTCTAGCTGTAATATAACTCCCTAACCATGTATTTAAGTAACTTTAAATAGTGTATTCCTGAAGAGTAATAAACCATATCCGTTTTAAATAAGTAAAAGATATACAGTTATTGTCGATTTGTGATTTTACTTTGTCAAACATAAGAAGCAAACTGATATTTAACAAGAGCTGGGCTGTAATAATTTACTTTCTAATTAAATTCCTTTTTGTTGATTGGTCTTGGAATTAAATTACTTTTCAAATGCGGCAGTCGTAATTGGATAATTACCATTTTTGTTAACAACTGCTTGACAATTAAATGAAAGTAATTAATTACTACATTCAATTATTCAGTTACTTTTGAGTAATTGAATTATTCTAAAGTATTTAAATTACTTTACAAGTATTTTAATTACACTTGGTAATTGAAATTACTCACGGTAATTGAATCCATTTTTTAAATTACTGACCTCGATATTATAATAATATTAAATTTCCAGAAGTATTATTTATTATGACCTATGAGTAGTCAGATAACACTAATTCTGTGCAACATATGCAATTCCAACGACGCGACGTGTGGGCGAAGAAAAGAAAAAATGTTTGCAGATGGGATGCGCATGCGTTGCGACTTATGTAACAGGGTATAGCATTGTAGTTTGAAAATAATTATCGAGTAAGAAGCAAAAAATATGTCTACGATAACTATAGATTGCAGAGTACAGTACGGTAATTTTCTTCATAACAATTAACAACTAGCTTCATTAGACGATATTGTTTCATAATAATTAATTCTTAATTTCAATTTGCTTGTTTTGAATGTTTTAAACAGGACTATCTAAATGCTACTACATAGAAATATAGGACATATTTCTATTGAAAGTAATTGAAATAATAATTAAATTACTATTTCATATAATAAATTAAAATCCCTAATAGTTGAACTACTTTATTTGGGCGGTAATTGGTAGTTAGCAATTAAGTACTTTTCAAAAGTAGTTTACCCAGCTTTGTATTTAACAAATTCAATACCATTTTCAGCTATATTCAGCCCTAATATCTATTTACGTTTTCGAGACACAAAGCGACTTGTTGCATCTCGAATGTTCTTTTCCTTGCGTAACCTCAGTTTGACAACTTGTATGTAACCTTTGTTCCCGGAAGTTAACCCGTTAACTTCGTGCGTTTGGAAAGATTTTTTGTGAAAGCTGCTCCACTGTCGTGCACGTATTTCGGACATATAAAGTCCACGTCTATTAGACGAATCATTCAATACAAAAATTTACGTGTGCCAGTTTAAATGTAAACATTTCTGTGCCAGTAAAGGACAGTATTATTATTATTATTAAAACGACGTAATTCGCTGGCTAAAATTAAAAGCGCTATACGCGTAACATTTGATACTAGAAACTGTGCAAACATTTGTCACTTTGAGACGACCGTAGAAACAAAATCTGGTGTGATACACGCACACAGCTTACTTTTACAGTGATCTTATAATTAGTAAAAATTTTGTTTTTTAGCTTCCCTATATAAAAATCTGGGGTTTACACGAAACCCTCGCTCGAATTTGATCAAATTGCAATTTTAAAAAAATGTAGTCTGCTTTGATCCGAACTCCAATCTCCGAGACAAATATTTCGAGCCAGTTTCTTGTCCGCCGCTAAAATAACTGAGCCATGGGCATATTCAGATTGGGAGAGTTTCTATTGCGTTAGAAAGCACCATACTATTCTGTAATTTTTGTGATGATTACTTTGTATTTGTTAGGTCTCATTTTCGACAATGATAAAGCCTGAGCTATTTGCAAATTATTACCTTTTACTATTTTACTATTTACAAATAAAAAATTACTTCATTCTTTAGACGAGGGAAGTAAAAATGTAGTCCGCTGGGATCCGCGCTCCGCGACTAAAATAACAGAACCACGGACATGCTTCAAGTGGATTAGTTTCTATTGCGTTAGAAAGCATCATACTATTCTGCCCAATTTGTGATATTTAGCCTGTAAATCCTGTGCTATGTGCAAATTATTACTTGTATTTATTTCTTAAGTAAAACAAAAATAACCAGAATTTTATGTTTTAAAGTGCTTACCCTGTACATATTTCTCCGATTTTTTCTCGGTTTCATGCCAGATAAACATATAATATGCTTGCAAAATCGTCTTCCTCCAAGGAATGGTTTTTGAGTTATATCGCCGAAGACGAAGAAAGTATTGTAATCGCGAAAATATCACCTTCCGAGATTTCTCCAGATCTTCACGTTTCAGGGTCCCTAGATGACGAAAAACAGGTTTTCTCAATTCTGTCTGGCTGTCTGTTTGTCTGCCTGTTCGCGGTATAACTCAAAAACGATTTGTTTGAGAAAGACAATATTTTGCACACACATTATATATCTACCTAGCATGAACCCGAGAAAATTTCAGACAAATATATACAGGGTGAGCACCTTAAAAAATAAAATTTTATTTATTTTTTATTTAACTTAGCAAGAAATACAAGTAATAATTTGTACATAGCGCAGGGTTTATTCTTACCAAAAATGGAACCTAATAGATACAGAATAAATGTTGTACGATACAAAAAGGAACAAGTAATTAGTGCGTTACTAAATATAGCTGCAACGCAGGAATTCGAGCGGTCGGTGCTCCGTAGCTCAGGTAGAAATAGCCCGTTCCGTTGCAACATTCCACAAAACGTTGGGACTGCATACGCGGTCCGCCTGCCCTTCGAATTCGAGCACCGGTAACGCTTTTTTAATTGAAAATGTATTTAATTTATAAGAAACGTAAAGATATTTTTACGCCTAACTTAATTTTATTTTTAAAATTATTTAGTGTCGCAATGTCTACGAGGGAATTTGTGGGTAAAGCCTTTTACAGATTTTTTTGCATAGTGATCATGAAAGTCGTCTTTTTTAAGGAAAAATGTATGAAAGTACCACTTTTTTAACGCAAAATCGTGAAAAAAAGTACACATTTTTAACTATTTTATTGAATTTTCTATGTGACAGTTGTAAATTCCGAAGTCCTTTTCCAATAAATTTCGAGTTACAAGAGATCACTATGCAAAAAAACTACGTGCACAACACGTTTTGAAAGTCCCTTTTTTCATTCATTTGCTTGATTCTCGGGCTTCGTCCTCGTTAATCAAACTGCAAATTCATGAAAAATGTATGACCTTTAAAACTAGTTGTAGAAATTACTACAATAATTAAACTGTAGACAAAATCGTGTGTATGATGAGCACAGAAAGCTGTTTGCTGAGCTCGTGCACCTGCAACCCGACCGTAGGGAGCACTCGGTGTAGCAAATTCTACTTTCTATGCTTATTATACAAATAAATATTGTAAGCTACAATGTGGTTTTCAGACGGTGAGCCATTTTCAACTGAATTTCTACAATCTCAAAACCATGTAACCTACTCCAAACCATATGCATCTAATAGCAAGTTGTATCTTTTTAAAATAAGTTTTGAAACTTTAGTAAACTCACTGACGATTATTTTTTACCAATCTAGACATTATTGAGCATAATTTAATTAAAAGACCAAAAGTATTCCTTTCCCTTTTTTTATGGCTGCCATATCATAGCGATATCGAAATGTGGAATGCATGTAGTGGTTGCCTATTTTTTATGATGTATGTGAATATTAGTTTCATATTATTTCGAAAATTATTCGTTGTACGACTAACTAAATCTAACGCATACAAAGTCATTGCAATAATCGAATCGTCGAAAGGCCGATAACTAGAAGCAGGAAATGAACCATTCACTAATACCGATAAAGCCTAGACAAACAAATGGCATAAGAATAACGAATTGAACCAAACACAACTGACTGTAACAACCACGTGGTTATGCATTATAATCGAATATTTCACTCCATTTGTTTATGTCGGACTTTCCGTTAATAACAAATGATTACTTACTGTACTTAGAATTTTAAACTCGGGAGTTGCGAAATTAAAGATTATTATGTATGACCTAGAAGCAGCAGTACTTGAATCCGTTTTTGCAGCAAATTGTTCGTGATTTTCGCTTTTAACATAGTGCAACAACAATATCTTATTTTTTGGCTGTCAAACATAGTGATTATCTAAATTTACGACTATCAGTGTGGTTGATATGATCAAATACACTGATATTTGACAAACGATATTCTTGAACACTGCAGTTTGTAAGAAGATAGTGTTTATGTGAGCTATATAAGACCTATTTATATAGCTACTGTTACATTTTATAACATATCTGTTTGTCATCGTCAATACTAATATTTGGCAAGTGATATCCATAAACACCTGAAATTTATTCAGATCAATAGGGGACCGTTATTGGACTGTTCAACTGGTACAAGCAGATACACTTCAGGTAAATTCTTAATTATAAAGCATTATCAAGTTGATCATTTTTAATTCGAACGCTTTTACTTTCTACTTCACTTCTAAATTACAGTAACTAAACGGAGATTAAATAAAATAATTATTTATTTCGCTATTTTGTAATACAAAGGCAAAGTATTTAAAATTAACATTAACAGCATAATTAAACATTTACGTTCTCAGTGTTTGCGAAAGTTTAAGTAAACGTTAAGAATGTTTCGGAGGTATTCTGATTGAACCATTAAGCTTTGAACGATACTGTATCAGTTAGTGATTTGCGTACGACAAATTTGTGTAAAACCCTTTTTTCTAAAATGTCTGGTTATATAACTCGGAATATAATATGTTATCGCATTACTATCCAAAAAGTAAACACTTTTATTTTGAAATTTTTAATGACAAGCATTCTTTGATAAATCTTTTTTCTGATAACAATTATACGGTCACAACAAAATTTTTTAATATTTTGAAGTTGTTTACAATTAGGAACCAAGGCTAACAACAAAATATTAGTTATATATCTGAACTTAATCTTTGTGAGATTGTGTAAATAAGAATGGACTGACAGTAAAATGACATCGTTAATTCCTACTATTTTCATTAATGGATTTTTAACTTTAATAACTATGAATAATTACTTAACATCTAAAACTTAAAATGTTTCCCTTAATTTAAATATCGGATCTGAACATATTCGATAATTATAAAACATTTTCGTTTGTAAATTTAATAAGAAAATTCTCATCAGAAATGAAAAGTAGATGTATTCTTTAAGTCATTCTGATTGATTTCCAAAATTCGAAAATAAAATATTTCCACTACAGTCGAATCAAGAACACAACCTCAAATAGCTTTTCCAATTTTAGATATCCAAATGACAACTTTTTCTTATTATAATTAACCTGAATATTTCATAAATAGATCCAATTATAAAATTTACAAAATTCAGGGCTTTCCTTGCTAGTTTAGCAGTTATTTAGGCAACGGCATGGCACTTTCTCACGAGGATGACGACTGCACCTCCCTACCACTACCCCCTACCCCTACAGTCCAGTAAACTACACGAGTGGAAAACAATGTAACACTAGTTGTGCACATTATACTTTATGACCATTCCGTGTTCGGAATGGACGCGAACACACAGGAACGTTGTACCGGTTCGTGAAAAAAACTGCCTTATACCGTTCCGGTTCGTGAAGGACCTGTTAAATATCGTACCGGTTACTAAAAACATTTTCGAAACTGGGACATTTCCCAGGCCTGTAGCCTAACTTTGTTTTGTTAGATATACTTACTTTTTTGTTGTTCAGGTGCTCCTAAATATATCTTTAAGTACCGTGTCAAAAAGAAATTACATAAGGGTTGGACATGGAAACTAAGAATAATATAAACAACAAGCTTTAGAATTCATTAACTGTCATTGTTGTTGTTGTTGTCATAAGTTTATATTATAATCTGCTATGGAAATTCGAAAGTTTGTGGTCTCTTAAGCTTGCTGTTGACATTAGTTTTGTTTTCCATTTCCAACCCTTATGCATTTTCGTTTTGAGCACATGACATGGTATAAACGAGTACTGTGCCTGTCCGCGTGGTCACATTTTCATCATCATCTATCGAGCAGAATTCGTCCTAGTTTGGTTCCCTTGTTACTGTGCCCTTCATAATGCAACTATAAGCAGGTGTCTTATAAAGCATCCCATTGATTAAGTGAGTAAAGCGTCTGACTAGGAATCGGATTCCCTTGAAAGCGAAAGTTGTAATCATACAAATTGGAATATTTTTTTATTATTTGCAAGTTAATGCAATTCACATTACTTATGTATTTCTTTTGACTGTTCAATCATATTAGAAACATTAAAATGTTTTTACCTAATTTGTACATATTTATAAACAATGATGATTTATTCGTATTTCTCGGTATTTCCTTCTGTAACTTTTTATTCAGTTTAATTTGATAAATCTAAACATTATTTTAATTAGTATAAGGATCAGAATGCGTGAGACACAATTTTTTCGTTGCCGATCGGAGCAGTTCATCCGCGATCGAACCTGTCGTCACCGTGTCCTTCATAATACAACGATAAGCTTGTGTCTCCTGAAGCATCCCATCGAGCAAGGAGTTATGGCATCTGACTAGAAATTAGACCGTTACTTGGTCGTAACGTCAGGGCACTTTTTTCGGTTGCAGGAAATGTGAAGGTTCAAAGGAGCATTTGTTAGGGAGGACGAAGCAATTATATTGAAATTGGGAAGAACCCGCGAACAAGTGATGCTCAAGAACGAAGTGTTATTCTATCTATCAAAAGTTGTTTTCCTTGCTGCGAGCTTTCTTTATTACAAGGTTAAAACCTTTTTCTTCTGTACATTTTTTCTTCACAATTCAATTTTAAAAATGGAAAAATTATTTTAATAAAAATAAGGCCTCGTATGCGGTGGGGTAAAAATGTAGTATGCTTATAAATAAATTTTAATAGAAGCACCTTTTGTTTACGTGTGTATTATTTAGTAATTTTGGTGCAAGAGTGCGAGTGTGAAAACGTGTGTGCGTGGATGCGTGTGAGTGGGTGCGACTCCGGTTCCAGAAAAGGTCCATTCCGTGCGTGGCCAGTAATAAAAAGAAAAATTACTGATTTTTTTTCCTAAGGAACTTGAATTGTTTAAAATTTCGGATGGTAGGACTTGAACTAAGGATTTATTTATTTCCACAATGTCTCAGTGATAAGTAGGGTGTCATCAACGATTGCAAAACATATACATTATGTACAATCGTGTTAAAATCTGGCGCTTGTATAACCATTTTTAACTTAACACTTGGATGACCGAGTGGAGTCTTTTGAAAAAAAGAATTCTTTACCGTGATCTCGGAAAGACTCCCCTTTTATACTATTTACGAACACCTATTAGCAATAATTACGATTCCTAGCATTGGAGAGTTAAACAAGTTGCTTCTTGTTTGACTGTTGTATTTATGTCGGCGAAACATTGCAAGTTGGATGCATGTTTAAGCAGATTTATGTTAATCTTAACGCTTAGTTAACTTCCTGCCCTTCTCAACTTGTGGTTTCTACTTTAGTGTTTGTGTTTGATAGCAACAATAAATATTAAGCAAAGCTGAGCCTCAAAGCAAAATTTCTCAATAACCCTTACTAGCTTTTAATCGTATCAAATGGTCGCCCAAGCTACACAGAGATATCGGAAGATCGACTAGCTACAGTGAAACGGCGTGCGGTTCTTATTTTTTTATTAATAGTAAAAACGATTCAAAATCCCATGAGGGCGCGAAAAAGTATATACAACCGATAAATCCATAAGCTTACCAGAACTCTTAAACTCACTAAGGTACCATGCGAAGCCGACTAGCTACGACCTGAAACAGACTTCGAAAGGAAACAATACCTTAATAGCTTGCCTTAGCCGTAGATACAACATTAATAAGCAAGGACAAGATTTATATTAGTTAACGATAATACGGACAATACAAAACTGTGCAAAACTGTGTTCACGACCAATGGGTAACGGCTTCAGATCACTAAAAGACAAAATTCCAAGTTTAACAACCGCTGGCGTATATCACATTCATCGTTGTTGCAGCTCGAGTTACATTGGACAGACTGGCGGTTCCATTGATCTAAGACTTCAAAAGCATTAAGGCGATTGCAAACACAAACGCATCACAAAATCAGCGAGCCTTAGCTGAGCATAAGTTATGGGCACAGTTTAGAATTCGAGCACGTCATTCGAGTACTTTTCAGAATACATCACTACTTTCCAAGCGTGATACGTGAAGCCATAGAAATAGAAACATATCCAAATAATATAACCAAGGGAAATACTTTTAAGCTTAGTAAGACGTGAACTCCTGTGATGCAGGATGTAAACCATGACAACCACTGTACGTCATACGGCCACGACCCACGAATTACGCTGTACTTGAATGACCAATCAGTGTTACCACGCTCCGAGCGGCTGGCTCCACACCGACCTTCAGTTTTTAGTGCGACTTTCACTCTGATGATGTAAGCTGCAAGGTCTTAGTTAATATAGGAGCTAAAACAGCAACAAGGCCGAATCTGTCTAAGTATCTTAGTTCTCAAGGTAGGTACTCAAACAACTCGATCCACCAAAGAACATGGCCATCGCATGGATCCGTGCTCGAGTTTACAAGGTGCAAGGCACATTAAGCCAGAGAATGCTAGGTGTCTATCCAAAAGTACTATGCGGTCTAAGGTGAAATTCTATGTTAACAAGAATAATTCAAGTAACCGCGAAATCCTCAAACAGTGAATCCACTTCTGATTCGGTGTCTAATTCAGAATCAAATTCCCCTAAGGAAATTATAATTGGAGGAATGTCATCATTGACAAGTTTCTCACAGTGGTGAATGATTGTTTGCCCCATTTTCTCATCAGATATAGAAAGAGCTGCATACCATAAATTGCTTGAGCTTGAGAATTTACGTGCTTATTATAATATACCCCATACCATTTTAATATAGTTATTAGTTATAGTGAAAACATACTTTAGCTGTGTGAATTTGAAGTGTTAATTGGCAACTGAGAAGTAAATAAATTTAAAATTAATTCACAACGTCACTGTAAATCATGGTCAGAGCATTTCTTACTTAGAAAACGGAATAACTATTCGTATTCTGCAAATTATAGCTTTTGATATTAATAAATTGATATGACATGTAACATGTTTCAATTATTCACATGACAGCTAAAATCATACATAATAAGTATTCGTGATTAATTGATTTAGTAATTGTCTTTTTTGTAGCAGTGGTCTATAACTGCCCATAACTCTATAATAAATTATTGTAGATAGCTAATATACTTCTTTTCATTGTTGTTGGCCAAATGTAGTTGTCGGGTATCAACAAGTGTTTTAGTACAACCCTCAATTTTGATTATTCCTAATCATTTCTTCATTTCAGATTTGCTAGAATTAGAAGTGGGGGGGGGCGTATCAACAAGCATGAAATGGTAGGGAGCATTACCCATTAACACTACACATTTACTCATTGAAATCAGCGTAGGAAGGAGTTGTCCTTCCACCCATTTCTTAACAATGTTACTAATTATATTTTTGTGGTAATTCGTATACTCAATTTGGTTGTCTAGAATTAAATTACGTCAGAGAAAAATTACGCAAAACGCACAGTTTTACTATTTAATTTATTTTTAAATCGGCGTCGTGCACCCACATACCATTTTAGTGTATCCACTCCTCCCCGAGAAAGACAATATTATGTTTTTCAACAGATTTGAAACGCATTGTGTTTCACAAGAATTTATCTATTAATCTTTTTCAATGTAAATCCTGTACAGTGAATTTATTTTAATGGTTAACATAGCAGTTTCGTTTCTATGCCAGCATTTAATCGTACAAGTCACTTCCATAGTTACCAATGAAATCAATAGATTCGAGCGTTTATTTTACGAGTTAACATACGAATTTGAATTGGGTACTTGCTAATAAGAGAAAAAAAAATGTTACCGGAATGTAGGTATGCTACTAAAACGTAGATACATAGGAACAACTTGTGTGTTGTATCTTTTCTTCAGTGGTAAACATTAGGATAACTTTTAATTATCTTTAACAAGTAATAATCCCTATGTTAACTCGTAAACCACACGCTCTAATCTATTGGTCTCATTTGTAACTATGGGAATGACCTGTATGATTAAATGGTGGCATAGAAACGAAACGCTTATGTTAACTATTAAAATAAATTCCCTGTATAATATTGACTTTGATTCTGTCAATTCAAGTTCTTGTGTGGCAATTTCTAGTAGTTACATTAAAACATTTCCCATTTTTGTGTAACTCCCATTTTTTTATTCAATACCCCTTAAACAAATTCTCGTTCAAATAACTCTTTTTCATATTTTTGCAGTCGATATTACCCTTTTTCGAATTGATTGCCTTATTTACCACTGAATTACTGCTACTTTTGAAATCTATGATATAAGCAAAAATAAAGTGCATCAAGGGTGCCTTTGGACTTTTGTAGTCATGTGTATTACACCAGAAAATATAAAGCTGTAATTTGACGTTTGTTATATCTTCTTCGTCTTCTACATGCTTTGGAAGTATTTTCGTTGCATTTATTACGAGAAGTCTTGATCAATGTTATGATCACGTTGCGATATTAGGCACTGACAGCCACGGTCTATAAAATATTAGTGATAAGGATTAGGTAAAATTTTCTGGTGTTATAATACACATGACTTTAAAACTCCAAAGACATCTTTGATGAACTGTCTTCTTGCTCATACTATATAATGTAGGGGTTATTATAAGAAAGTAGAATCAAGTTAAATTGACTACTTATAGAAAAGATTCTAGGAACGCCATTGCATAAATCTCTTTAATTTGCTGTAGGACAAGTCTTTTTAAATTTTTCAAAATAATCCTCCCTCTAGAATGACACGTGGCTTTGGCATTTTGATACACTACTACAAGTGTAGTTTTTAGAAAATGTAGTTGAAACAATGTTTTTAAAATGCACTTCCATAAGCTGTATCTACCAAATTTGAAGTTTGATATTTGCAATTTTTCCTTTAGTAACTTTAACGTACATCACATGCTACACTGATAAATTAATTGTAAGACAAGACATGCTCCAATTTCTATAGTTTAGAAACGAACTATACATATTTTGACAATTTCTCTGTCAGAAATATGTTCTGAAATCGTTAACAAACAAAAAAGAGCTGACCATGTATATTTCTCGCGCTCTCGTTATTATGACCTCTTACTGTTATGGATTACACCTTCTCACTGTGCTTAAACACCTATTTTGAAAGTTTCGAAGAGCAGCGAATTTGACATAGCTTTTGCTTTGCATTTTCTGTAGATGCAAACTAATATTTCAACTAGACCATCTACACATATATTTTGCTATTATTGCTACCGAAGCTGTACCTACTCAATATTTTCGTTATTAAGTAGCCATTAGACCAGTCACAGCAGTTTACAAGTTTAAAATCTAATACAAGCTTAATTTTAAAATTTTTATGAAAATAAGTTGCTGTAAAACCAAGACACATACTTCGGTTGTTTTTAAACATTGTATAATATTTAGAACAATAATTTATTAAAAAGTTTTTTACAAGGAGGTACTTGTAAGTACACGAAAATGTTTGGAGAAACACGCCTCTGGACGAAAAGTTAACTAATATTTGTGCAACTTTATAAGAAAAAGTACAACTTTTTCAACGTTCAGAGGTGCCTACATTTTTTATAACAAAGCAGGAAAGAGAGCTACTATTAAGAAATTAATTTTAGAACAATAAAGCAAATACGGAAACTCAACTGTTGGTTTAATTTTGTTCGGCTTGCCACAGAAAAGTAATTCTAAAAATAATCCTAAAAAACGCCGTCGGAAAATAATATCCCGACTGCAGATCTCTCGCTGTTACACACAATCCTCCCTAATGCTACTATCAAGGACAGGCAGCAGTCTCATAATGAGGGCAATTTTTCTACGTCGAAGTTCAATATCAATTTTTTGCTATCCTAAAAGCACATCCTGCTTTTCAGCCCATCCGTCCTGCTGAAAACAATTATGACAAAGCAGAATCTATTCAAAGAAATGTAGATTTTTCTTTTGACGTTATGCTCTAAGCAACAATCTTTTAAGAATTTCCGCCCTACCATGAAACTTATGATGGGTATCTTTAAAAGCAAGCTGGGGGCTAATATTTAAATTTCATGCATCGATTTGCGTTTCAACGATAAAATTGACAAGAGCATGCCATCCTTGATGCTCTGGCATTTTCAAATTGCTTTTTAATTTTGTGTCTTTAAATAAACTAAGAATGCGCAATTAAAATATGAATTGCTGTTAATTTTAAATAGTATTAATTTTATAAGTTAAAATAGTAAAATGCATTTTCTAGGAAAAACTACTTAATCGTTTTTTGTAAAAGTGATCTATTAGACATCATACTAAAAATATGTTTATAATTGTTTCATATATGCACATAGAGATGCGAACAAGCATTTGAGCAAATAGTTGTATGAAAAGTCTAAAATTAAAACCAAATCGTTTCAACTGTTATATTTCAGTCTAACCCATTTTTTTAAATTTAGATTTATACAAAGCATGAAAGTAATTAATTAAACCTACTGGCTAGAACAATAATGCTTTTCAACAAGTTTATATTGTACTCAAGAACATTCTTAAGTTAGCAAATTTAATTTAAAAGCTTCCAAATTATTGTTTTGTTGCATAACCTTGTATAATAAATATACTTTAACTACCTAAACTTGCCAAAGCTTAGCTTGGAAGACAATCATAAATAGGCGGAAGTTCCAGGTTCAATTTTCCTTAGAACTGCACTACGAAACACTACCAAATTAACCACAACTGGCCTCGGCACAATGGCGAATAAATAAAACTCAACATCTGGCACAATAATATACTTTTATCAACGAAATTAATTTAAAACGGGGAGTCAAAACTACACACAAGCTTTCGGCTTGGCTACCCCAATAAACAGCCACCCTCTAGGTCACCATAAGTTTTTACAATCTTTGATCATTAAGTTCTAAATGTTTTCTTAAATATCATTTAAGAACACTCTAACTGTACTTTGGTTGCATTTTTTCACTTTTAGTTAAATAAACACTGATTCACAAGCTATTAACAATTTCTTGTAGTCTTCTTAAATTCTCAGTTTGTCTTAAAAATGCTTTTTGCATCATTGTACCTTCTTACACTGCTTAATAACCCTTTAGCTACGTTATCGATTGTTGGCATTATGATATGAATACAAAACGTTGCATAAAATGTCTGTAACGCTTCGAAACACCTTTGTACTTAAGCGAATCCATTATCGTGTGTTGACGTTACACAATTAATCTGTCAATCATCACAAATTAGCTACATTTACATACCGAGCACAAATATTGAATACAAGCTGAACGCAACCCTGACGATACTGTTTTGTTCAATTACTAACCTCTGTTAACTAAATTACAGCTATTTCTAATCATGTCTTATATAATTATCAATATTTACTAGTGACCTATATTGTTGCAATAAATACAATACAAATTCTGAGCCTATATGAATCTTTCCTTAGTCTTCGTACTTTAGCAATTCAACCAGAATTGCCGTAAGCATCATACCATTACAATATTTCTCCAAAATTTTATTGGTTTCATGCCAGGTAGACACATAATCTGCATGCAAAATATTGTCTTTCTCCCACAAATAGTTTTCGCGTTATACCACCAACAGAGAGACAGACAGACGGAATTGAGAAAACCTGTTTTTCCTCATCTAGGGACTCTGCAAAGTGAAGTACTAAAGAAATCTAGGAAAGTGATTTTTTGAGATTACAATACTTTCTTCGTCTTTTAGACGAGGGAAGTAAAAATCTGTAAAGGGGTTTACACATGATTTACCCTAGCGCGAATTACGTCAATGTGCAAATAAAAAACGCAATTGCTGTGATTCGAACTCGCGCTCATAGGCGTTCACCCAGACGTAATTCAATTACTACTTGCTGGTCCGCCACTTTAACCGCTAGCCCACGCCGGCGTAGCAGTTAGATCGCTTTTGCTTCTATTATAAGCGACACGTTCATAACTACATTTGTTCTCCATTTTAATACACCCTGTATCCGTTCGGTCCTATTTTAGTTAAGAATAAAACCTAAGCTATGTGCAAATTATTACTGCTATCTATTCCTGCGTTAAAGCAAAGTAACACAGAATTTTATTTTTTAAGGTAGGGATATATTTGACCGAAAGTATATTTGATTTCGAGCCAGGTAAACATATAATTTGCATGCAAAATATCGTTTTTCTTCAATAAATAGTTTTTGAGTTATACCGTCAACAGACAGACAGACGGGACCCCGAAACGATTCCTTCGTTTTTAGAGTAGGAAAAGAAAAATGCTAAATAGCTACGAAATGAACCTTTATCCAAGACAAAAGTAAGGAAATTGCAAATCTGTAATTTCTACATAACATTTCTCTAATGGAAAATAGTTACTTTGAACAGTTTAATATGCTGCATTCATCTAACCATAATAAAATAAAACAACCATAATAGAACTGCTTTAGCATCAAAATATAACATCTTTCTGTAATTATATCTGTAACTTCCACACAACGGGTGCTTAACTAGAAAAATAAAACCCTACAAGCTTTATCTTATTAGCAAAACTAATCCACCCGAATTAGTGGAGAATGAGAGATATAAATTCTTGACGGAGAAATAACGGAAACCGACTCAAGTGGATAAACATAAACAAAATTAGTCTGATGTATACGCTCACAAATTGCCCTTTTTCTTTTGATAAACACCACGTTTTTGCAGGAATTGAAAAAGGCTGCTTACGATATGTTAAAATTCAGCTACGAAAAGGTTGGAAAAGGTTGTACTCTGTATATTTTACGATAGTGCAAATTTAGCTGCCGCTGTTTCAGGCGCTTTTCTTAATAATTACCATAAGTTGTTAACGACTAGTAGTTTTCTGTAGGTAACATTTCTATCTACTTATAACTAAAATATTTGCTAAAAGCAAATTAATACCTGTAAGACCATGAACCTGTTAACATTAACTAAAATAGAATTAATTTGCATATTTGTTTTCTCAGTCTTCGTAGTACTGTAACGGAATTTACTATTGTGATTTCGGTAATGTAGGTTACTCATAAAACAGGTAATATTGTGCATCAAAATATAGACCTATTATATGTTATTAGGTCAAAATTTAACTATTCGCATTGTATACAAAAGATTAGTTTGTTTGGAAAAAGCAAAAATCTACTTCTCTAAATTTCGATACTCGTAACCAACCATTTTGCTTGTAAGTGCTTCGTATGCCGTCACGATTCACTGCGGCGTGTTAGTATTAGTAAATATATAGCGTGAAACATCTTCAACACATAGTCCTCTTTGAGACCTCCTTTTATGGACAAATCCTTTACTGGTAGCTCCGTACTGTTTCGCTTCTGCACTAATTTGCATACCTAGAAAAACTACATAGATGTCAGTTCTCTGTTTCGATCTCTTCTTTAGAAAAAAATCGGACCTATATAGATACCTATAATAAAGATAACACAAATCTTTACAGTCCTCGGGGTCTCCTCTCACGTTCTAAATGCATTTATTTTTTGTTTTGATAGTCATTTTTCTGTAGCTGTTTGCTTTGCATAATTATCTTATTATAATTGTTTACTCAATTCTTCTCCTTTTCGTTCGTCTATTTCTTCTATTTGCAAGTTGCCATTCCCATCATTCGTGGACATCAATGGTCGTCCAGCAGCGAAAGGTGTTCACACCATTTTATCGTCTTCTTGCCATTTCTTCAGCGACTGTTCTTTTCTCTTAAGAAACGGTCTACCTTTCTTCCAATTTAAAAATTTCAAAAGTTGCTCCATTGTGCTCTATTACTTTTTCGCTTTATTATCTATGAATATGTTCTAGCATTTGCTCTTCGATTATATTTAATACAATTCTTCCTTTCTTTATACCCGATTTATAGTACTACCAATATATAGGATGCCCAACTTAAATGTAAGCAGCTTTAAGCAGGTGAGTATGCAACACATACACCATTCGCCATTGAAATGTTATGTGTGTGGCATACTCACTTGCTTATGGCTGCGTACATTTAAGTTGGGCACCCTGTATATTATTTTTCCACTTGAAGAAATACTTTAAAGTAGTTATTTTTTCCATGCCGCAGTAACGTCCCTTTATTTTGTAACAAGGTTGTAACTGCTACCTGCATTCAAATTTTTTTGTAACTTTTTTTTATTATCACTTCTTCTTATATCTTGTTTGACTTTGTGATCGTTTATAGATCTGCAACGAATAGAAATTGTTAAATCTAGCAAACAAAAATGTAAAAATAAAGATTGCCTTTGAATAATTCTTCTCCACTGGAGCCAACGGCGCCTGAACGGTATGCAAGCTACTGTACCAAGGTGCGCGGCGGCAGGGCTTCAATTAGTACAGTAATCGGTATAGCCAAAGTCCATAGGCGAGTTGTAACTAAATTTGTGTAAACATAAAATTGCCTGCAATTTCAGTGGCTCTTTTCAAGGCAAAAATTTTGGACCGGCGCGGCGTGTACTTTAAGAATATTTGTGCGTGTGGCGTTGTTCCATAACTGTCTGACTGGGAACCTTTAACCACGTAAGTTGAGTTATATAATTACATGCCCAGCTTGTAGTTGAGGGATTAAGCATCAAAACTCGCTGGCTACGCAGTGGCTTGTGCTTTAAAATGCCATCGGCATTGATTCATCAACCTGACCTGAAGCCTAAGACGAGTTCAGAGGCTGTTTGCCACCGAATATCGGCTAGAAAAGATACATATTTACTCTGGTTGAGATCTGGACTCAAGTTTTCTCTAGAGGTAGCTTGCTTCGTGGAGTAAATCAAAACTCACGAGGCCCCAGCTCCGCTCTTAGGCTGGCGGTATTTCGTTCCAGAGTTTTTTTAGCTGATTCGCTTTGTTGGATAAAGCGGGGCTCTATGTCTCCTCGGCTTCGGACTGATTCACCAGATCAAGCTGGATCAAAAGTGTCTTGGACGGGGCGGGCATTGTCCTTTTATATTATCGTATTATTTTATGGAAGCAAAAAGATAGGGCTGCGCTACGGGGGTACCTGCTACGCAAACTCGCGCATTGCTGACCCCCCAAATAAACCACTTAGTACCCGCGCGGCGAAGGAAAAATGTTTATTGTGACTGAAATAGCAAAACTTTTAACATTACTGTTTAATATTCAAATGTAATTATACAGGCGCAAACCTCACAGATTATCAACTTTTACTCTCACACTCTACCATTGCCTTTTAAAATGATAAATGTATATGTATGTACGTATGTATACTCGTTAACCTCTTGTTACCTTAGCGGTGTAGAGACTGGTACTTTGTACGCTACAATCTGGCGGTGTAGTAAATATCTCTATTGGTAAGCCGGTTGTACGCAGCTCGACTGGCCACTGCATTTAGGTTGGTGTTTATGATTATATCTTGCTTTAAATTTTGCTGTTCCTTCGATTTGCTCTGTTTATCACTAGACACGTTTTTTATTTCATACCATTCCAGTCTTTGTAAAGATTTTATTTCAAATAAAAGCTTTTCGAATTCTCCCGCGTTGTTTGCTTTATAAGGTGTGAAATTGGTTTTTGAATTCTTCGTTTATTCCTGAATTTCAACCTTAAACGTGGGAATGTCTAAATTTTAAACAACTGAAAGGTCTCGTTTGATTTAACTACATATTATACCTGTACTTGATCTGAAATTATTGTATAAGTTTCGATTTGTGATAATTTTTGCAATGGGGTTAAAATTTCCTTCCCTTGATATTTGTTCAGTAAAATAGAAGAATTGTAGATAGAAAACACTAGGTACAATAGAACCTCGAATTTACTCAGAACATTTATAAAGCCAACTGAAATCCTCCCCATAGTAAATCCTAGATTAGTGTGCTGTTTATATCTTACACGAAAAAGCCCTTGAACTCATAAAATTTCAAGACAATATAGGAGGACGCTGGCAAAATAATTCTCTTGTCTGATTCTTTTATTGGGCTTTGTTTCGTTTTCCTTGCAAAACGTGACTTTGAAATGTAGCCCAGTAAACCTTGTTTCGTACTAAAACAGACCAGCAACATAAAAGTGTACTAAAACAGTCAGATTTTAAATCTAGGCTGGTAAATAAAATACTGGCATTTTTAAAACGAACATGGCTACATATTATATACATCCGAAATACATATATTAAATGATAATAGAATTCGAGTGTATATTGTTCGATTTCTGGGAAGCAAGTCTGACAAGTAAATAAATCGACGCACGAGGTGGTAAACAAGACACAAGAGCAAATAATTAACTCAAATGTACTGGAAAGGGATTTAGAACACAATCTAAGGCGCGATTACGTGACGTACCGTCTGCGCTATTTACCTTTGGATTTTGTAAATTCTAACATTAGTCAAGGGCTCAAGGCAAAGTACATCAAAAATAAAGTTTGCAGTAGGTAACAATTCAAGGCTTAATGAAAATTGATGGTAATAGTTTTATTTCGTCGAAATGCTGCCACATGCTGCTATCTTGAGACAGTCTGACAGTCGTTAATTAAAGTTTCTGAATGTTGTTAAATTCTTCTAACTAGAGCTAACCGAATATTTTTTGAAATTTTATTAATAATGTCACAGTCGCTAAGCGACTTTGGTATTTGCCTCTGCTTGTTATACTTGTCAACAACATTCTGCATCACTGGATTTTTCATTTTTATTTTTGAAATTATTGTGTGTTGGTTTCAATGCGCAATTGCTTATAAATTGCGAGAATACATGACACAGTTCAAATGTATGAAAATAATATAAGAAAACATATTTAGTTCCATACTATAGTTCAGCAAAAAAAACAATTCAATACTACCAATATTCGACCTCTGACGCCTCCCTCTAAAGGCGTGGCAAAGGAAAGATACTTCCACATATCGAATTACACTTATCTCCAACGTATTCACACTATTTTGAGATTCGTAAAGTCAACGAAGTAAAAAAGACCGGAAATGTGTGCTAAACGCAAGCTAGAAGTCGTTTCGCCCCATTTATTTTGTCATCAAGCTACCAAGAGCATTTTTCCGCATAAGCTTTCTTATGCGTGACATAACACCAAAGTTTACTGCTGAAAATGATGTTCCTGTAAAAACTAATATGAGGCGAAAATTTAGAGATAATGTTCGCTTTGTGTGCATAATTTCCTTTAAAAATCTGAAGATTCATTTCCCGTTAATAAATTCCAGTCCTGTGTCTCTCGGTTGACAGCTTAATAATGTCCCTTGGTGTGTAGTTAAACATAAATAATTTTAATGGGTTTCAGCTTGCGCGTTAATCCTGCCCTTATAAACGTAATTAGTGTTGTGATATCAAGAATGAGCCGATATTTACGTTGCATTGTAATTAATTTTAGATTATGGTATCGATCTAATTTATTTTCATCGAGAAGTGTTCCAAGCATAGAGATTGTGAATTTTCTTTCTGCTGAAACAGATTTATTGCTAAAATTAATCGTTTGTGAAATTCTTTATCGTGCGCTTTAAGCTAAAGTTTTGTTATTTATCACATAAAAGAACTTTCAACTTGATATATAAAACTTCTGTTTTACTCCATTTCCTGTTGATCTCCACGTTCAGTATCGAAAATTTCTAAACTTCGCACAATCAAATTAAGAGCTAACCCTAAACACAGAAAAAAGGGAGCAAACCAATAAGCCACATATTGGTTTTGTTGTCTCCTGCTTTCCTAGCCTTAGTGTAACGGCATCTCTAAGCTTTGATTTGTTTTAATATTGTTTCAATGCAACACAATACAAATCCTTTCCAGCCAATACAAATTCCTTGGGGTTGTGATGTTCAACAAAGGGAAATCATTTAGGTGTAACGTTCTCTCTAATGCTTACCTATAAATGAATATAAAATATAAGTTTCATAAGCCTTTTTTTTAAGGAAAATTATAGTAATCCTCTATCATCGTATACCTAAAATACATACAAGGTGTGTCTAAAAAGGTCAGCTAATGATATCAAAGAACAAAGAAAACAAAAGATATAAAGTAATTGCATTTATTGGCCTGCAAAATAATCGCCTTACAATACAACACACTTTTGACAACGTTCATAAATTTTCCGGAAACTGGCAGCAAAGTCATCTTTATGAATCGATTGCAGGATCGCTGTCACACATTCTTAGATGGCCAACAAGTCCTCAAGCGCATCAGGCGCTAGATCAGGAACTACGGTGGATATTCGAGAACAGTTACCCCATAGTGAGCAAAGAATTGCCACATTCGAATTGCATAATGGGCAGGCGCATTGTCGTGCAGCAATTTCCACTGCCCAGTCCTGTGCGTCTCCTTCGCTGTGGTCCCCAATTTGTAGCAGAACTTCATATTGACGAGTTGCTCCATTGCACTGTGACAATACGATTTACACTGACGACGTTAGACCGCCAGCATCTGGTTAACCTTGCTGCCAGCTGCACTTTCCACTACATGGCACTTCTAAATATACAGTGTGATGATAAGGTTTGGAACATAATTCATAATTGCGTTATTTAATGTTTAAAAAAACTCTCGACCAGGTCACTTTTAATTTTTAAATAGCCAACTTGTGACGTCACCTATTTCTGAACGGTGACGTCATCATAAGTTTTTTCAAATGACAACCCTATTTCTTTTTGTTTTTCCATGGACCCTCTTAATACTTGAATGATTATGGAAAAAAATTGGTACCTTACATAATTTTTTTTTTTAAATAGCATATCTACTTTAAAAAATGGCAACGTAACTTTAATAGAAAAACATTTATTGAACACAAAAACACAAAGAAAATTTAGCACAAATGTTTAAATTGTTCTTCACCAACCATTTGGCATTGGCCGATACGAGTGTAAGCACTTCGTAAAAAAAAATCAAGTGTTGATAACTTTAGAAAAGTGAAGGAATACCTCATTATTTTAAAGAAAAGTCGTCCTAAATAAAAACGGCGAGAAATTATTTCTTATGTTTAATTAAAGTTACGTTTCCATTTTTTAAAATAAATATGCTATTTTTAAAAAAAATTGTTATGTAAGGTACCATTTTTTTCCATCAGCATTCAAGTAGTAAGAAGGTTCATGGAAAAACAGAAAACAAATAAGGTTGTCATTTGCAAAAAACTTTTGATGACGTCACCATTCAGATATAGGTGACGTCATAAGTAACATTTATACGTCATAAGTTGGCTATTTAAAAAATAAAATTTACCTGGTCGAGCGTTTTTTTTAACATTTAATAACACAATTATAAATAATGTTCCAAACTTTATCATCACACTGTATACGAGTATATGCAGAACAATGTGCGCTCACGTCTGGCCCATTTCCCTTGAGATATCGGAGCATTGGCCGAACTTTTTAGACACACCTCGTAAATATAAAGTGTAGATGAGAACAATATAAGCTGCACCCGGTATAGAAGGAAATATGAATATTTTTACATATATAGGGTCGGGCAACAAAGCGGAGGTAGAAGATATTTCTAAAACTATGAGAGTTACATGAATATGGTGTATATTGAAGTTGTAGGTACGAAGGTGGTGCACATTACTAAAATAGTTTTGATTATACAGGGTGGCTCAAAAAAGTGTGGCAAATCAAACTCGCCTTTCTTTTAAATGGAATGCCCTATATTTGCTGTATGGGTCTAACGTCAACTGTTTCCGAGATATTAACGATTTTATACAAAAAAATGCTGAACTTTTGGCGACTGCTGTAAGCAACAGAAAACAATTGAACGAAAGAAAACGTTACCAAAAAATTATGATTTTCGTGAACTACCTTTCAAGTGTAAAATGGTGGATTTGGGTATTAATACTATACAGGGTGCTCAACATTTGCAAATTAATGGCTTCGAGTTTTTTACTTCCTTTTACTATAAAGGAAGTATTGGATTCACCCCAAAAATTCGAAATTGAGTTTTCAACAGATCTTCACGTTTTAGAGTCCCCTGATCCCAAAAAACATATTTTTTTTCATTGGTCTGTGTGTCTGTCTGTGTGTCTGTCTGTGTGTCTGTCTGTCTGTCTGTGAACAGAATATCTCAAAAACGAAAAGAGGTATGGCATTGAAACTTCATATATAAGTTTTGTGTACTATGTAGATGAGACAGCAAGCTTTTGAAGAAAATCGCATAACCGGAAGTAGGTGTTTACTCTTGTGATTTTTCAGTTTTTTTCAATTTTTTCAAAAACGGCTCTAACGATTTTTTTTAAACTTTACATTTTTCTTACATTTTTAATGTGTATTGATGTGAGATAGGTAATTTTCCAGTTGAATACTTGTAAAGTGGGTTTCTTTTGTTTTTTTTTTTCAATTTTTTTTATTAACTCCTATTTTAAATAAAACACCCGGTATATTATTACATTTTTGAATTCACCTTAAAATTCTAGAGAAAATTTGTCTCTTCAACTAACACTCGATTTTGTACCGTTTTTGTAGAATTTGTAATTTTTGAAAATTTTTAACAAATGGTTAAAAATTAAAAATGAAATTTTTGACTAATTATAAGATCACTGTAAAAGGAAGTTGTGTGAGTGTATCACACCAGATTTTTCAAATGGGAAGCCCTGTGTAAATGTAGGCACGTATTTTGTGATCTTCATTTACAATAATAGATTGTCCAAAGACCTCTTGTTTGCCAGAAATTTTAAAGAAGATGCTTTGCGACTAATACTATTTCTACCAATTCAATATAGCACTGTTCAAATTCAAATTCAGATACTTATAGTGATGTGTATGTGTAGTAAAGTGTAAATGTAGCTAATCATCACACCAATAACAAGCCACTCTGGTACAAAAAAACCCGAACGGTCACTCTTATCTGCGCTAGGTGTAGTAAAGTAATTAACTCTACCTCCTTATCTACCTAAATATATTATAACAACGTAATCCTACAAATGTCTCGAATTCTGTTTACAACAGTGCAGTATGAAGCAGTTTCTTATCGAGTTTATGGATGCTTAATTCACTAAAAGATTATTTGTTTGTTGGGAATGGTTATTCGCGCGTCAGATTTTATTTATTTTTTATTTATAAGCACAGTTGGCGCTTATTGATTCCAAATACTCACTGTTTCATAGGTGATTATATTTTTCTATTTTGATTTTAACTATACATGCACAGTTACGAATAAATTGGAATAGCTTACAAATGGTAATCAATGCTTATTTTCCTTACGAAGTTGAGAATGCATAATTTATGTGTATCAAAGATGTGTGTACAACTGGAATATTATAGATGATATAATTATCATGAAAGAATGATGATATAAAAACAAGTGATCAATTCATACTCGTATGTGTAAGAATGACTTGTAGTGAAAGTAGTGAAAATGTAGGAGTGTAAATGTATACTGCACGTATATTGCAAATAGTATGTGAAATCGCCGGTGTAGTACCGCAAGGTATTTATGTAAAATTGCCCTAAGTTGCAAGGTATTGTGTAATATTATGTACATCACTTTGGAATTAATTATTCGTACATGTACAGCAACAGCGTGAACAATGTTTAGACTCTGAAAGAAAATTCATGAAAAGTCGATTCAAATTTTAGATAATTAAATGAAAAAATGATCACACAATAGCTGTAGGACTTCCAAGATGGTGCGGAAATGAGTGGACTGACTTAAACACTCACTCTTCCACAATTCACACTACACACGCTATACACACTCAGTCTTTACACAACACACGTAGTACACACTCGCATAATTTACACTTCATGTACAGCACACACGTACACTATTTGCCATATACATTGACACTCTCACACTTTCACTATTTTCACTACAAGTACATTCTTACACGTACGAATGTGAATTTACCACTTCTATTTATACCATCATTCATTCATAATAATTATATCATCTTTAATATTCTAGTTGTACACACATCATTAATACACATTATGCATTCTCAATATATTAAGGAAAAGAAGCATCGATTTCCGTTTGTAAGCTATTCCTATTTATTCATAAACTGTGCATGTGTAGTTAAAATCAAATTAAATATAGGTGCTAACTGTGCTTTAGAACTGTAATTGAATCTGGAACTTCAATCTCTAGGAGAAAGTTGGACCAATTTAGGGAAACAGCGTGCGCTGCGTAGACGCTACGAGGCGGTACAGAGAATAAACTGTTGCTCTAACGAGAAAGTTGTTGCATAAAAATTGTAGATGTTTTTGTGATAAACAATTTTTACGATAGCGCTATGACAAAAGACAATATTCGAGCACAAATTTTTTTCAACCCACTTTTTCTTAATTATTCATTACAAAATATGAGAAACAATTAAGAATACAAATTTGTAGAAGACATTTTTCCCGTCACAAATGGTAATGACTGTTTTTTCGATACAGTGAAAAATACAGCTACTATTTGCGAAAAGCAAATTCGCACCATGTTCGTTGGTGGTCGAAAGCTCGGTTCTAAGATTTTCATGTGGTACACTAACGATAAAAAATGTCTTACCCAATGAATAGCGAATTCAAATCTTAAGTATTTATTTATTTCTTTTTTTATTTCGCACTCAACCAACAGCCGTTAGGCCAATTATAGGCGTCGCTGTGCATTTAGTATACTGGACTATATGAATTCGACACATCCAAAACAAGTAAAATGTCATATAAACATTGGTATTACGTTTCATAACTGAGATATCGCTGAACCGTGTGATGTACAGTCGTGTTCATTAAAATGTTGTACAGAGTTTGTGCTTTGTGAATTTAAATTAACTACACCAAGTTCAAATAGTATTGCATATACAAATATTTTGAGGTCTACCTAGTTCTGAAACAATGTGGGTCTTTGTTGAGTAACAACACAACCAGCAATAAACCTTCAACTAGCTCTGTACAACACATTTTTGAACACGGCTGTACCTCTTGCCTTTCACTAACAAGGATGGTATATGAACGATGGGTCAGGATAGTGACAAAATATTTAAATTCGCATTATCCTCGCAGATGAAGTGGTCGAAACTAGTTTCTAAATCTGGTCACCACGGTTTCCAATCCCAAGTTTAAATCTATTAAATTTTCGTTTTTTGGATTTGAAGATTGAAATATATCTCCCGGGAAGCTGTGAGATCCGAGAATAATTATTGTGAGACTAAATACCTCAATGAATTAGCACAGAGATCTTCCGTCGAACGCAGTTATTTATAATAGGTTCACACCTTTTCTCTATGAAGGTTGCACATAAACATAACTGTAATTTTTATTTTGTTACATAACCTGTAGGACATCCACCAAATTTACTATCATTTGACGGAATAAAATATTGTTGCCAGATGGTGCTTAGTTTGATAGAACAAGTGGAGAAATATTTATAATCTAAAGTATTGTTCGATCTTCTATGTGCTTAATTAAAAATGTTTTCAGTTACGCAATTACTGAAACTGGATACATACATACAAATCTGTAAAGGGTTTACCCAGAACTTCCCTAGCAAGTGAAAGTTGTGACATTGAATAACTTTAAAAATCGAAGAAAATAGTGTAAAAATGTCTTCAGGTTCCAAATAATACGGAAACAATAAAAGTTGAATGCGAATTACATCAATTTTCAAATAAAAAAAACCCTAGCGGCAGGATTTGAACCGCAGGCGCCTGCGAATGCGATCTAAACGTTGAACAATATCTTCCAAGCCTACCAAGCACCTCTTAGATCATTGCGTTGTAGCTAGCTTAACCTTTTCGCTACGACGCCAGGTATATTTAACTTTCATGCCGAAGCGAAGTGCGACACGCGTTTCAACCAAATCACGTACGGAAAAACAATTATATTTTTTACAACACAAAATTTATGCAGATAATTCTTTCACTAAAAATTTCTTCATTCTTTCTTTCAGATTTCATACGCTGATTGTATACAATTATGTGCAATAGTTTCAAATATACGTCGATGCTGAAGTTGATACTCCACATTCTCCGTACGTTTTATTTAAACGATTTCTGCAGCAGTTGTTAAAAATTTGTTTAAAAATTTATTTGATATCATCTGAATCTAGAAAGAATAAGCTTTCCACTAATTTCAGAATCATTGAAAAATATTCAAAACTAAGCTTGTGAATCTGATGTATGCATAAACTTCCTCAATTTTCAGTAATAAAACAGTTCCGGGGGAGAGATTCGATCTACATCATCCGCGAATGCAGTTGTAACCGCATCGATAGGTTATACTGCGTCATGCAGTTGTGTTCGAAGCGCAACTATATTTAAGAGAACGGTGTTATTGTTGAAATGTTTTGAATTTTTTACGACCTTATCTTGTATCATCTGTTTCCCACTTAAGGCAAAAATGAACAAAACTTAATTTTTTAAGGTTCTCGCCCTGTATGTATTTGTTCGAAATTTTCTCGGTTTCATGCCAGATAGATATATAATCTGCATGCAAAATATCGTCATCCTGCAAAATTGTTTTTGAGTTATACCGCCAACAGACAGACAGACAGACAGACAGACGGACGGACGGACGGACGGACAGAATTGAGAAAACCTGTTTTTCGTCATCTAGGGGCCCTGAAACGTGAAGATCGGAAGAAATCTCGGAAGGTGATTTTTTCGCGATTACAATACTTCCTTCGTCTAAAAGACGAAGGAAGTAAAAATTACTAAAGTTCTATTGTCTGTGTTACTTCTGCTTCAGTATAATTTAATTACGACAAAATAAAAAATTAGTGAAATAAGTAATCTCTGTTAAGAATCTTTCTAACACATATGTGTATTTTACTTTCTCTGAAGTCTTATACGATTGCATATGACATACTGTATAGTTTTAGTTTGCAATGCATTATATTTTTAATCGCTCAAGCATAATCTCTATTGTTGCATAATTGATCAATATGTCCTTAAAGTAGCAGAATTTTTAAGTATTTACATTCCAGCTATTTATTTTTAAGATAAAAACATTTACAATTAGAAATATCTTCATAGGAAAATTTTGATCACTTATTAAGGAAGTGTTGAACGTATTATCCAAAAATTGATTTATCTTGAGATTGCACTTAGCGATAAGAATATGATTGAATTTCAGATAAGTGCTAGTTTCTGAAAATTAAGACATTTTGAATTACCATTACCCTACGGTAGCTTCTCCAGCATTGGTTTTTATGAAAACATGTACCTAATTATAGTGCATGCTTCTAATGGGTTATTTTATGTATGCGACTTTTCTAACATACTTTCTATTTCATTTTCAGTAATCGTATTGTCGAATATTACCTTCCTACGTTCGTACATATTATAGATGCTTCATTCATGTTTTATTATTAACGTCGTATCATGATGTTTTATCTTGAGATTCACATTTATACACACTCGAGTATAACTATGTCCCATAATTTGCAATTTTTGAATGGGCACACGGCCCTTGACAGCTCGACGGCCTCTGTGATTTTTGTTCTTAGGTGGGATTAACGAACTGGTTATTGCTTGACTACTAAGTAAATGGGCGCGGTTGCCGTACAGCAACAACACAATAAGATTTAATTGAAACTAAAAAAGGTGGTTCAACTAACTATATTTAAAGATGCGGGAAATAAGCCAGTCAAAATATATTTTTTAAATCAATAAGTTATTGGTTATAGGCATTTGTTACAGTATATGTGTAGAAAATGATGTCCTAATAAATAGACAAAAAGGTGCGACCTGCGGTAGTGGAGCTAAGGTGGGAAAGCGGTTAAACGTCTTCAAATTTATTTTTTTGGCTATATCTGTGTTTCGATGATAGTTAAAATTTATAATAACATCTAAATATGATGTCTCTGCCAAGATAAATGAGCGACGGTAGAAGATGGGAAAATATTATCAGTATCATCCGGAGCTGTTTCCACTATGTCCATTCTTCCATTAATTTTCAAGATTAAAATTTCCAACGATCTATGGTCACTGTAGTGGACTCACATGTTTAAATTCAAAATAGTGTAGATTTTATGATGAGTACGCATCTTATATTGAGAAAGCAAAGGAACAAGAAGCGATAAAAACATTTTAAGAAGAAACAGACACAGAAACCGATGCTAATATTGAAACTGCACGTTTTTCCATATTCTATCTTTCCTCACTCATCTTCACAGTGACTTCATATCTACATATTATCATAAATTGTAAATTACGATCATCTTCTTCGCTATTTAGCCGCTTTGAATCCACTGCAGGATGTAGGCGTTCCCTAATTTTTTCCGAACTATTTTGTCTTACGCTTTAGGATGCAACTGTCACATGTGCTCTTTTTGATATCATCTACCTATCTTTACAGTTTTTCTACACTTCTTTTCGGTATGATTGCTCGCACTGTACTATCCTATTTGGCCATTTGTTTACATCCTTGCGAGAACCATGTCCCGTCCAACTCCATTTCAAGCTAGCAATCTGGTGTATTACATCGTTGCTTTTGTTCATTGACGAATAATAAAATTTTATTTCTTGTCTCTAATACTAGCACTAAGCATTGCCCTCTTCATCTGCCTTTGGATTATCCTTAATCTTTCGGCACTTTTCATTGTTATACGCATAATTTTTGGTCTATAAGTTAGTACTGGTAGTACGCAGCAATCGAAAACTCTTCCTTTTAGACAAATTGAGGTGTCGGGGTTCCTTTCAGTAGCTCTTAATTTCTCGAATCCACTCCAGCCTATCCTAATACATTTTTACATTTCAGGAGTTTAATTATTCTTCCCAATTTTATATGATGACCTATTCTACGACAGTCTACAGATTAGCTTCTTCGAAGGTAAACTGTTTAACGTCTTGTTGCATAGGTAATGTTTGTCTTGCTCAAGGTCATTTCGAGTCCTCCCATCGGCATATGAGCTTATAAGCACTATATATCAGCGAAACGAATATGGCTTAAATATTTTCCATTAATATTTCTGCCTCTATCTTCCCATTATAATTTTTTGAAGATGGTTTCTAACGCCAATATGAATAATGTTAGCGACATCGTAACTTCCTAATTAACACCTCGCCGAATAAAAATGTTAGTAGACAAAAGAACGGCACAAAAGCGGAGATGTTAGTTTTTCGAGGGAAGGGGAGCAGTTACATGTTTTGTATGAATTACCCATTTACTAATACTCATCGGTAACACAATATTACAACAGGGGATAGGTACATTTAAATTAAGGAATTAAAATAAACGGTTCATCAAGGAATTATTATTATTAAATTATTACAACAAATAGTATACGGAGATTGTGCAAGCACAAAAGGATTTTATTAATTAAGAACACTCGGTACCGATTAGGCGAAGTAAAATCGCGTAATTGAAAAAACAGCGCACAGTATTCAAAATCAGTGGATTATGCAACACAGAGGCCTTCCGGAATAGACGCAATCATAGATATGATACTGTTTATCGCCTTTTAAAAGTAAAAGTAAAAGCAAGTAAGTAAAAGCCAAGTTAGCAAACAGAAAAAGCAAATCGCATTCTGAAAATTAGTAATACCAGAAAACGGTACCGAGAGTACGATAATACCAACAAAAGAACCTGTGTGAGTGTGAGAACAACAGCGCTAAGCATCCTAAAGAAAATTAATTAATTCGAATAGCGTCCTACTCTACAAGGCCCAACAACTACCCAATACACAAAATTCATAAAACGCCATTCCTTTATTCAGTGTTTTTTAGCATTGCACGTTACATGGGTACATGTATAATCTTGAGCCTCATTTACCTCTCGGTCATTGAAATGCTTAAAATCATTCATTTGAATCATACCATAATTATGCAACTATTATTGCTAACCAATTCAAGTGGAAACCTTTTAATAATAAAATGTACTTCAAATTGTAAAGAGATACAAAAAACTACAAAAATTCATTCTCACAGGCGATAATTTTTTATTACTGCTCTTCAAATACTTGTCGCTGCTCTGAAGACTATCCAATTTAAGGGTGTAATAGAATGTTTTGACGTAAATCCTTTTATATCCATAAAGTAAGTACACTATACCTATATAACGCCTTATTTATATAAACCACATTCAAATACAGCATTATCAGTATTTGATAAAATTTTAGAAAATATAGCAGCATATATAATTAATTAATCATGAAATCACACCAAATTACATTTTATCTAATAATAATTTTGCTAAAGCGGTCTATCTAGATATTCCAACCAGAAACTTTGTAGAATCATGGAAAATGGTTAACACGCAATACCGGTTTTTATAATTCAAGAATTGAACGATCAACTACTGATATCAACATTAATTTGTAGGCCATAATTGAAAAACTTAGTGAATTAACCTTCCTTCTACACTTTTGTTCAACTCCACGTTGACTACTTGTATTAATGACATAAATATGTTGTTATTCTAACCTAGTTTTTATTGTACAGTTTTAAAACTCAGCAGATTATCAGAACCTTGGAGATAAACAAAAATTATTGTATATAATAATATTTGCTCTGTTATAACTGATTTAAATATAGAACAACCGTAAAATAATTTAATGTTTCCACCGTGAGAAATCGTACTAGAACTATTACTAGTTCAGACCTTTACATGGAATCCCCTTTTCCTCCTATCAGATCAAAGGTAATAATTTTAAGCTAATCAGCCACGTGTTCCAAAGTAAACGGTCTATAATCGCTGGCTAAAACCTTTGCTCTGAATGTGTTATCAACGAATTTGCTTGTTTCTACCCAGCTTTTCACCAGACATTTGTTGCGATTGTTTGTCTCAAAAATTTGAAGATAGCTGAAGGTAATTGGCACGTAATCTCCACTTTAGTTTGCAATTCCTAAAATGCTGTGACGTGTTCTAATATCTTTTCGTAAGATATAAGTTCTAATATAAACGGAAAACACGCTCAATTGAGAAGTGGTGGTCGTAGCGTTTTTGTGCAGTTCGATACTACATCTGTGATGCCCTCTGAGACTTATTCGTACCAAAGTAGGTAAACGCAATATTTCTCATTTGCAATATTATTGGCCAGAAATGTAAGTTATTTTTGTAGGATATTTTCGTAATTTTTGGTACGTAATTATAAACACTTGTTTGAGTTATATGCCTTCACTTCTTTTATATTTCAAAATATACATTTTCGACTATTTGAAATTACTTTCGCTCTAGAATATACCTTTATTTTTCAAACTTAAAAAATGTATTTCATTGTTCTTGTAAGTCAAAACTGTGAACTGAAATTTTGTGAACTACTGCACTACGTACCTGTAACGAATTCGCAATAGTGGATGACGTTGATGAGTACTTAAACTTTTCGGTACGGATTTTTTAATTTTTTTTTACATCTACTTGCAGCTCTAATTATTCGTGAATTGGTAAATACAGCAACAAATTTAAAAGTTCAAGTGCTCTAACTTGCAGTGTTCTATTATTTTATTAAGTGTAAATAAGTTTTTTATGAGATCAGTAATTTTAGTTCTTTATTTTTACTTCTAGCTAACACACTCTCCAAATAATAGTACATTATACTATCACTAGAAGAACATTGGGCGATGTAGTTAATTAAAATCGTGAAATATTTATTACCGATCACTTATTGTTTATTTTTTAAATTTTTGTTGATAAGGAGTAGGTACAATATTACTGTATAGCTACTGGCTTCCATTGTGTTTATAAACACTACAAAATTTTGTTACCCAATAGAAAGTAACTTTTTATATTGTTTTATATTAGATAAAGTTATACTCGTATCTATAGATATGTTTAAAAGAATAGTAATTCGAAAGTGCTGTATTACCATTTGTGTAGTCTATTCAGAAAAACAATATTTTGTTTTATAACTTCGTATTGATCAATTTTCGCTCAGGTTTTTAAAAAATACTTCAACTGATTACTACGAAACCTATTTGTGCAAAATTGTATTGCTCGCAAAATAATATTACATATTGAATTTGTTTTTTGATATCGACAAATATGTTTAAACGAAATAAGTATTTTAAATACTTTATAGGCACTTTTTACACTATTTACAAGCACTTCCCCTTAATATCTATGTATATCTCTATACTATAAATTATAGTAAGTGTAGCACTTTAACGAAAAAATAATGATTAATCACTGAGAATTACATGCTTTGTTTGGAATTAATCAGCATAGTAAATTCTTGATTTGTTCGTTATACGCCTCAGTTGATAACAAAACTTCAGCTAGATTCGTACAAGTACAATAACACGGAAAATTTTGTTACCCGGCCGAAAACAATGCTATAGGGAATTTCCAATCAAACAGAAGATCTAAATCGTTGTTATGCAGTTAAACGCGCTGCCAGACAAGTGTTCTAGAATATTTTTACATTTGGATGAACTGACCCGATAATAATTGATAAACTGTAAGTGGTACCTATACTTCAACTTGGAGTATTAAAACAAATTGCCATTATAACTTACAATGTCTACTTTACAAAATATGCAACACCTTCAACAGTAATTTAGCTGCATTTCCAACATTTGGCTACTTTGAACGGCAATAAAATCCTTTTGTATTTAATTAGATTTAACTAAATCCAGTAAATATTATATTCATATTAAGTACTTAATTTGCTAGTAACATCATATTGTTTATTTTCGTCATAAATACAAAATATGAAAAGCTACACATAACTCCCTAGGAATTTTTCAAATTATTTCTCCGTCGATCTCATGGTAACCATGCAACTACAACGTCTTAGCAACCATGCACGTGAACAATCCGTGATGTTACTTATATATTCATATTTTAAATGTACTGTCTACTATTTTTACTAATATGCTAGTAAATAAAATATTGTATGCACCACTGGAGATATTCATGTTTTTTTTATCTTCGGTTGACTTACAAACCTCTAGCCAAACGCCCTCGATCTGTAACCATGTCATCCTCAAGGAAAAAATATATTAATACACCCCTTAATGCGTAAATAACTATTATGTTGCAAAAAAAACATTTTTCAATGCTCTAATTACTTTTTAAATTTTGTATTTATTGCGGTCAGATTTTTACGATGCTTAGCGTCTTCGGTAAAACTACAAGCTTTTAATTAATAAAAACTTGAAAGCATTAAATGGCTTCCTTGTTCACTTTTTAAAACTTCTACTATATCGCTTGTATTGCATATATTGAGGCACTGTGGTTTTAGGAATTGACAAATATATATGAAAACCAGTTAATACCATATACATATATGTATGCATACATAGCTATCTATTCTCCCCTGGAAATCTGATATAAGACAATTACATAACTACCAATAATTGTTTCCGATAATTGAAAATGACTAAATGCAAGTAGACGGACCACGATACCGTGCAGTACTCACGATATAAGTTGTGACAATTTCATGAAGGATTTTTATAAGTACCTTCTCAGCAAAGTGCCTTTATTTGAGATAAACGTTATCGAAGTTGTAAATCCTGGAAACTTTTTTCCACTTTAACCATATTACCATCTTATGGCAATAGTTTGTTTCAGCAATACCGTCAGGACTTGAAACAAATTAGAATTCAAATTAGATAGATTCCATAAATATCAAACAACCGCAATTTTTTGAGAAAGATTACAATTCTATAGAATATTTGGTACCTATTGTTTTATGAAACATCAGCTGTTATTGAAAAAGAAATAAAACGCTCTGTTATAATTTTTACGAGTTTTAAAGAATACCAATGCATTTCCGTGATTTAAAATTTGTATTATAGTATAATTGTATACATAATATCAGTTTATTACTAAATAAGGCTGCCTACTTTGAAGGCATTTAGCATGTTTGTGATGTTAATACATTTTTCTGCGTATACATATTCAAAGAAATATCAATAACAAGCAATAATCACAAGTACGACAAATGTTACAAACTGGCATATTTGTGTAATAACAACGATTTATACTACGCCCACATTCTTAAATTACAAGTAGTTACGGACGATTTTAAAACAAAATTGCGCAGAACAATATATTTTGACCATACTTTTAACCATCCCTATATAAGCTAGTAAAAACTGTATACAAACATGTTTACACTTTTTAAGACCAAAAACCTCTATTATGCCTTCACTGCTAAAGATGTGCAAAAAGACGATGGTTAACTCATAGAGAATATGTAATTCTACATTTTAAAAATATTGTGAACCACAATAGTCAAATCGCTTAGGAGGAAAGATATAGTCACTTTTCTCTTAAATTGGGCGCCTTATATTTTCTTTAAAGATGTCATCGGCTATGACCTCACATAAACATGCATATCTTACTTTTGAAATCCTAACCAACAGATTAAAAGTTTTGATTTGTTTTCTTATAGGCCTATTTTTTTAAATTACAGCGGTTTTTTAAGAATTCGGAGAAATGGAAGTTTTATCCTCTTAACCAAGGAACTATATTATGTCGATTTTATTATCCAAGGAAAATTTCAACATTTTAGATTTTTGGGAATTGTAAAAAATCGTACCCTCTCCTTACTTTTATTAAGCAGGTCCTATATACTGAAAGTGCGTAATTTTTCAAAAATTACTTAAAGTTTCGCAACTAAAAATTTTGAAAACTTTGGCTAATAAGACACAACTTTCTTTCTTCAGCATTTGAATGCAGGGTGTATGATTTCTAAAAATAAGACTGTAATGGCGTTTTTTTCTAAAATGTTGGACAGAATTTTAAAAGTGAGATATATGCAGTTGTCACCATCAAAATCGGGTACACCTAAACAGATCTAGTGACAATATTTTTTACTTCCCTCTTCTAAAAGACGAAGGAAGTATTGTAATCACGAAAAAATCACTTTCAGAGATTTCTTCATATCTTCACGTTTCAGGGTCCCTAGATGACAAAAAACAGGTTTTCTCAACTCCGGCTGTCTGTCTGTCTGTCTGTCTGTTGGCGGTATAACTCAAAAAATATTTGTCGGAGGAAGACGATATTTTGCATACACATTATATATATCCCTGGAATGAAACCGGGAAAATTTAAGACAAATATATATAGGGTGAGCACCTTAAAAAAAAGAAAATTTTGTTTGTTTTTCATTCAACTTAGTAATAGATACAAGTAATAATTTGTACATAGTGCAGGCTTTATTCTTACCAAAAATGGGAGCCAATAGATACAGAATAACTGTTTTACAATTTAAAAAACGAGGCACAAATTAGCGCGTTACTAAATATAGCTGCGAAGCAGGAATTCGAGAGATCGGTGCTCGTGGCGCAGGTAAAAATTGCCCGGTCCCTTACAAATCTCACAAAACGTGCTGGGCTGCATACGCGGTCCGCCTGCGGTTCGAATGCGACCACCTGTATCGTTTTTTTAATTTGAAAATTTATTTAATTTATTAGAAACGTGAATATATTTTTACTCCTAACTTAATTTGATTTTTAAAATTATTTATTGTCACAAAGTCGACGAGGGAAGTTCTGGGTAAAACCTTTTACAGATTTTTATATTTTGGTGTTGCATAAACAGTTCCCATGCTTCTAAATTACAGTTACCTGTTACTATGTCAAGCAAATGACAAAAAACGATATGGTTATAATATAAATATTTAAATTTATAAACAGGGAATGTATAACAACAAAAGCTAAATTAATAATTTCTACTGTCGCCACTATTTGCAATTACAGCTTCCAGTCTATCTGTCATAGAAGTTTATAAATTTCTAATATATGTAGGAGATGTATTTTTACCTATATTAAACTGATTGGCAATTGCTCTTATTTGCATTCCTCTCATTAGCCTATCCACAACTCTTCTTTTTTCGAAATCATTCAAATAAGAAGGCATGATTTGAAATAACTGATTTTCGACGTCGACGACAGCGAAAAATGTAACAGTTAATTTAAATGCACATATTAATAAGATATTATTCTAAAAGTTGAGTTTACATTGGAAAAAATAAGTGCACCCGATTTTTTTTTGCGACAACCGTACGTACAGTTATCGCCAATAAAGTAGATGTAACACGATTTTTATATTGTGGTATTGCTTAAACGGTTCTCATGTTCTTAAATTACAGTTACCTGTAATTTTGTTACCACTTTATTCAAATTACAAATCAAGATAAATTATATTTTTACTGGCATTAAACTGAGTGGCGATTTCTCTTATTTGCATTCCTTTTATTAGCCTATCGACAATTCTTCTTTTTGTGAAACCATTCAAGTGAGGAGGCATGTTTTCAAATAACCTGATTTTCGACGATCGAATAGCGAAACATGTGACAATGTGATGTTAGTTAATTTAAATGCACACCTAACTAAGGTATTATTCGAAAAGTTGAGTTTACATTGGAAAAAAATAGGCGTACTCGATTGTTTTTGGCGACAACCGTACATGTTAGTCTATTAAACAAAATAGCATTTTACATAGCCTTTCCTATATTTTTAACATACAGTGAGGTCGTAAAGTTTGGAATACATTCAGTATTTCCTAACATGTACATTTCCGGCTAAAGCGCTCTGACCCGTCGATTTTTATTTTTATTTGAGCATTTTTTGAAATAAAATGCTGACAGGGTGTTATTTTTTAAATAGAAACTCTCTTTTTTATTACGGAATCTGAAAGAATGCATCTTTTTACTTACGGTAAGGTAATTTTTGGGTATAGGTCACATTACCAAAAATTAAGAAAAAAAAATTAATTTGCAAAATGCTAGATTTGATTTTAAGAAGTGTGATTTTACGCTTTTATCAATGACAGCAATCAACAAAAAACATATCGGTCGTCTTAGTTACTGTCAGGCAGACAACGGTGCACAATTTGTACATTTAATTTAGTTGTTTTAGAAATTACTAAACTTAGTATTTTGGAATTTTTAAATTTTTTCTTAATTTTTGATCATCTGATCTATACTCAAAATCAGCTTACCGTAAGTAAAAAGATGCGTTCTTTCAGATTTCGTAATAAAAAAGGGGGTTTCTATTTAAAAAAAACATCGATAACGCCATACCTCATACACGGGACACCTTATATGTATTAATTTTATTACAAAAAATGCTCAAATAAAAATAAAAAGCGACGGGTCCGAGCGTTTTAGCCGGAAACGTACATGTTAGGAAATACGGAGTTTATTCCAAACTTTACGACCTCACTGTATATACTAAAAGCTTCGATACGTTTGCTATCATATTTCTACATCTTTAGTAGAAGATGCATAACAAAGCTTGTTCAAAAGTTTGTTACACACCATCTTCTTTTTGTGGGCTATAAAATATAATTAAAATATTTAAATCTCATGTTCTCCTAAATACCTAACATTTATTTTATACATTATACCTCAGTTATGACTCAAAAATACTGAAGAACCAAAGTTGATTGAACATAAAAATCACAATGTGTTCATGCTCACGTAGACAGTAAAATAATTGAAGATGGGTGTGCCTCAAGGAACAGCCCTCGGCCCTATTCTCTTCACTATTTATATTAACTCTCTGTTAACCCTCGATATAGATAGCAAAGTAGTTTTATATGTTAACGACACCATTGCAATATTTAGTGGACATGACTTGTAAGTAGTTCAAGGCGCTAAAGATGCTTTAAAGATTTGATTAGATGATATCCATCTATCTCAGCTATATCTAAATGTAGATAAAATACATTATATAGCTTTTTCAATCACTGCTGTAAATAGATCTAACTTTCAAAAAAATTATATTGACCTTGGAGTAGAAAGAAACGAGGTTGGACTAAATATTTGGCTATTATTATAAATAAAAATATAAAACGGAATCAGCATATAACATATCTACCGAAGAGAGAAATTTATTCACAAGTTTTTCCAATTACGAGGTATTTTAAGCAAAAAAATACTAATTATATGTGTAAATATCTAGTTGAATTTCTTTAAGATACAGTATATTAGCTTATGGAGCTCTGTACACTAACTCATTCAAAACCCTGTCTGCAGTTCAGAAAAAAAATTAACAGATAATACTCTACTAGACTACTTTATGGAAGCGATATATGCAATGTAATACAAGATCCGGCAGAATGAAGTATCCATTTTAAATTGAGTTGTTTTTGTTAACGGCTAAATTTTTATTAAAAAATCAAACAAAAGGTTCTTCAGGAAACACGAAAATTTTATTTTTTAAACATTACAGCAGTCAAGTGACCTCCTTCTCGCTGCTGGCACTCTTGAAGCTACTCTTACCCTTTCAGCATTTTCAAGTATGCGTACAGAATGAGTTTGTTCCCTTTCCTTTTTCTTTGGCACATGAGGCAGTAGTGCGAAACTTGTGTACCCACTTTTTAATTGTTATTCGACTAGGAACTGCATCTCGTGGATTTAAATGAAAGTAACGACGAAATAAACGCTGGGTGGTTACAACAGAATTGTTATTTTTAAAATAAGCTTCAACCGCAAAAGAACGTTGAATATTTGACCAATGCTTTATATTCTCAGCTAAACTGTCATTTCTCGCAAAACGCTTTGACAATTTTCGTAAATTTCCATTTATCGCGAAAGCATGGAGACTTGATTTGAATTTATATCGCATTATATTATGAAATGAATTAACTTTGACAATGGATACGTCCATTCTGCCGGACCCTGTATAACTGTATTATCCACCTTATAAAAAATACATATTATCTCGTATGAAATTGTAACACGCAGTATAGCCCATAAACTTTTGAAAGTGCTTACCAGTTTTAAAAACCCAAGTTCAAGATTTGCACATCATCTTGCTCCAAAAAGCTATAATTTGTTATCATCGTATGTTAGAAATATTAAAAGCTACGTCGAGGCTAACAATAACATCCCAATTACACGATTGAACTGTAGATGTCCCAATCTTTAATTCTTCGATGGTACTTACCCACAACTTACTGCACAAATCAAATGTTGAGTCACTTAGGTACGAGTTTTTGAAAAAAGCCAGTTCTGTTTTGCATATAGATGTAACTAATAATACATTGATGTAGTTTATATTATTAAAATTATTGTTGCTATAAATTTTCCAAATAAATAAATATGGCTTGTCAATTGCTTTTTTTAATAAATTATTTGCAATATGTCTAGAACGATAGATTTTAAGAAATCGTAATGATACCAGCAAGTTTTCTTCCAACTCTTTTCATAAAAACGAGTTCAATGTGTTTACTAGAATTGATGTGTCATTGTAGATCAGAATGCAAAACAACTTTTTAAATTGTTCAATTTATACTTTATATTATTTTTTGTATTTTTATAGTACCTTTAGATGCTTTCAGTTGTAGGGATATATTTACTGGGCTTTAATTAGTATATTTATAGTGCAATGCCACCTTAGAAATACATGCAAAGATGTCGATTTAAATTTACATAAACACCCACTTTTTTATGGAAGAACGATCAGAAAAACAACCGCTGTGTAATTGGCCAAAACAGTGGCCTTCAAATTTTCTCCGTTTATAAACAACAATATTTATATTTAAAACGCGTTACTGGTAGACAAATTTATAGATTATAGCAAATGTTTGGCAAACGCTGATTTTACTCCGCTAAATATTCACGTTAAAAGCGTTTGCGGTTTTACTTCTTTCCATGGTGGTTTATAAACATTTCTTTTATGGTAATTATTTATATTTATACACAACCTTTATTGTCTGGAAATACCAGAACCAACTCATAGGCTGCACAACATAACACATCGCCGAACAGTGCGTTGCATTTTACTTTTTCTGCGAGTTTCATCTTCAAGTTAATCACAATGAACTATAGGTCCATATTATACTTCCTTGTTTCTTGGATAAGGGTACGGGTGAGGGTAAGTCTTTATACATTTTTTATCACGCTCCAGCATCAGCACAGCTGTGTTTCTTCACATAGTTTAATATTTGTTTGGGTTGTAAATAATAAATGCAGAAGTAGGTATATTCTTAAAACTCCAAAAGCTTAGTATTGTTGACAGTTGTCAGGTGCTTGGCTACCTATAGTCGCATATTCCAACGCTACACCAAAAGCGCATATACTTCTCCTAAATACTGATATAAAAAAATATGCGTTAATTTGGAAATCTACGGTCAAAGAATTGCAATTTATGTCTTAGAACGTTTGAAAGAACCGATCCAAGTTTAGAGAATGACATGCATTAAACTATAAGCTAACCAAATCTATACATAATTAATGTCCAAAAAAGTGTGATTAATAGAAGACCACTATTCCTGTTCACTTGAAATCTGAACTTGGCAGTAATATACCTGTCATGTCAAAGTAATTGCACATTAGTTTTATGCAAACAAATTGAGCTTGTGTAAATATATAAAATAATCAATCAACATAAGAAAGATTTTATTGGAAAGTAAAATACGTTGAAGATGTATGGTAGGGATTAAATGATGTATGTACTTTCAACGTAAAATTTGAAGAGAGTTCATAGCTTTGAAGGTTACAAAAAACTAGACATATTGAAGGACCAATTAACTTTATTAAATTGATTGCTAAAATATGGTTATAGGATCTAAAATTTCTAACAGTTTTATTTTGTCCTTTCAGAAGTACCAGGAGTGATGTCAAGTGACGCGGAAGCAGTAATAGGAAAACTACCTCAAATAGATGTGTGTAAAGTATACAAGATAAGATGGCTGATTCTGTCCATATTTGTACTGTACTCCGCCAGCAACTCGATGCAATGGATTCAATACTCGATTATTGCCGATGTGATAGTAAAATATTACGGCGTTTCATACACCATGGTCGACTGGACCTCGATGATTTATATGATACTTTACATTCCATTCATCTTTCCAGGCAGTTACATGTTGGATAAATTGGTGAGTCACATTAATAAACTCTTTTTCTCAATTATTTTATGTAAAGTAATGCCAGGAGTATTAGTTTGTGGAAAAACAATGTATATATACATCAAATCAATTATAAATATATTTTTTTAAATCGTTTATAATAATTAATACGAATTCTAATAACATTTGTAATAATAGCAATAACAATATGTTTAATTTTAAAAAATGGTGAATGACGATTTATCAATCATTTTTAGTTCTTTATTGCTAAAAATAATCTATTTCACGTGGTTCCACTGAAACAAACCTAAAGCATTATGATGGATAACCAACTAAGTTTATATATGTTGTTTATTGTCATCACAATTTAAAATCAAGATTTATAAGCCGTGTTCCTGTATCCAAAGAGGATCAGCGAGTTGTCAATAAGTTGTTATCTACTGAAGAGCTCAAAAAATCCATATGAGGATGATCGTGGGTACTGAAGAATTTTGCTAGTCGAAAATACAGATAGTTGAGGGACATAAAAATTGTTTAGATAGCAAAGACCACGTAAGGGACAATATCCTGGACAAGAACACGTTGCGAAAACTGCTAGAATTGTTAATGGTGTGGAAGAAATCTTACGGAAACACAATTTTGCGACCTTCCCATCCTGAGGCCCTGAAGAAAGCGATGAAATGAGGTCGCTTTGTCAGAAACTGCAGCTTTTCATAAAAGGGCTCAGACAGGAACTTTCAAAGTCTTTCCACAACAACATTAATAATTTATTCAAGCTGTCGGACTGATATTTTAATGTTAACGAAGATTTTTTAAATTTAAATAAAATGTTAATGAATATAAAATAATATAATAATATACATGATATAGAAACGGAAACATCCGATAATAGATTCGTGAATAACAATAGAGGAAGTCACAAAGATCCTCAATGCCACAAAAAATGGAGAGGCTGAAGAGCCTGGAAACTGGTGAAATATGGACCAGCTAAGCTGACGGAGATTTTAGCAGAAATATTCAATAAAACTATGTCGGAAAGAGACAAGCTTGATTGGAATTTAGCATATATAATCTATATATTTGAAAAGCGGAACAAAAAAGTCTGTCACAATTATCGAGGAATAAGCGTCAGTAGTGCAATAGAGAGATTGTATGGCAATATACTTAAGAAGAGGATTGAAAGTGAGATTGAAGATATAGAAGAGCAATACGGATTCCACGCAGGAAGACAATGTATTGATAATATTTTTGTCCTACAACAAATAATAGAAAAAACACAAAGCTTACCCCCTCACCTTATATTCGTTGATCTAGAGAAAGCCTATGGCACGGTCCCTGTCTGTTACAAAAGGAATTCGACAAGGTTGCTGCCTGTCACCAAACTTTTTTTTAAATCTATATCTAAGAAAGAGTGCAAGAGTGGAGAAAACGAGTTTCAGGTATGGGGATAGAAATTGATGATAGTTGTTTGACAACCCTTTTATTCCCCGATGATCAGGTGATTCTGGCGAATGATGAATACGATATTGACTTTATGCTGCAAAAATTAATATAAAAATGGGGATTAAACATGAACATGTAGTATGACAGATCGAGCCATAAAAAAGAGGACTAGAAAAATAGAGAGAAATGGCTGTATAAATGCGGGATGTGGTAACAGCTGTAGGAACCCCGCTGTATATATGTAAAATGTTAATAGCTATCGAATATATTTCAGTTAAACCAACATTGTGCATCAAACGGATGATAATAATTTTTAGGACCTATTCACTCAAATCTATTATGTTTGGCTTAACTCGTCATACAAATAGCGGCAACATTAACACTTGTAAAAGATCTCTAAGTAAGTATTATATTTATAAATATTACTTATTTGATATAAAGAGTACGGTCATTCACTGGATTTATTGGCTTTATGTAAGATTTTAGATTAAAAAAATTTTAAACTAAAAAGTAAAACTATGTAAACGTAGACTCTGTCTGGCATTCTGATACTTCGACAAGGATTTTTTATGGAAAATATTGGATACAATGTACATTTGTAATTTAGTGTTTTATACTTGAAAATATCATGTGGAAGAATCATCGTAAAATGGAGAAGTTAACTTATTCTACGTAAAATAATTCATATTTGTCAAGACTAACAATTTTTGTAAGTCGTTTATTTCCAAGATTAAGACACATTTAGAGCTTATAAAATGTATATAATTTTATTGTAAATCTAGCAACACTTGTTGATAATAGTATATTATATCATGAGGGACTAAAGTGCACCATTTAATCCCGCGAGTGGAGTTTGTTGCCTCGAGGGCAATAACCACTCAAGGGATTTAGGCACTTTAGTCCCGAGGTATATACTCTATTTTTTGCACTTTTGGGAACATTATCATCAAACATTTCCAAAATTTGGAATCTGTCAATTTGGAAACTGACAATTATAATTTATTACAAACTGAATTGCAGCAGGTCCTGGATAGCCTGAATCAGTTGGCAGTACTGAAGTGTATTGTCAGTATATGTCAAATTCGAGATTTGCAGGTTAAGTTTTACGTCAGTGTGTGTCAGATGACAAACAAAACCTAACCTACTAACCTCGTGTGTACATAAATTTACCATAGTTACGGTATCATTTTTACTTTAGTCCCTAGGGATTAAATGAGTTACTTTAGTCCCTAGGGATTAAATGATCTACTTTAGTCCCTGTTTACGGGGACTAAAGTATCAACTTTAGTCCCGGAAGTGCAAAAAAATAAGTAAATAGAATCCTAAACTATTAATAATATGAGTCAACAAACTATCAACCATTTCTGGAATACGTTTATTGCGATTTGCTGTAATCAGAAAGTCACTATTGGGTATGCCAAAGGATGAAATTTTTATAAGCAATATAATTTCCACGAATGAAATTCAAATTCTAATATTTTTCACAAAAATAAGTTTTTGAAATTTGTTCTGCCTCAAAAATCTGTTCCACTAATCTTTCTCAGGAAATTTCTTACATTTTTACTTTATCTTTTCGATTTTACTTTACTTCAATAACGGTATTTCAGCAACATAAATATTTTCGTATATAATACATATTAAAGCCTAACATTAATTGTATTTTTTACGATTTTTTATATCAATATCTAAAAACATATTCAGATCATTTAATCGTTACATTTTTTCAAAAATTTAATTTCGTTATTTTTGACGTTATAAATGCGTGCAAAGATTTTATAATGCAAAAGCAAATATTTAAGCTGCTTCCAATGTCTGTTTATTAATTTACAGCTCTTCTTTGTAAAAAATGTGAAGTGACATTCAAACGCTCGTTATAAAAAAATTCCACCCTATAAGCCCTCTGATTCATGACTTTGTAGCCTCATATATCAGTTCGGAGGAAGTTTAACCGCTTCAGTCGCTTCCTAAACCAGTCCTCCAAATCCTCTTACCCCAACATATTCATCACTTCAGGGCTTCATATTTACTTACACACTTGACAATGACTTGAGTTGGTCTGATAAAATATCTACTCAAAAATATCAAATCACTATGACAGCTTTCATAAAATAAACCACGTGTCATTGCCAAATAAATGGTATTTTTTTGTATCTCTTGCAATACAATACAAAATAAAGGGAATTAATTTCATAATTAATCTGCATACACCTGAATTTGAACGTGAAGAGGCTGTAAAATTTTCATTTCATAACAAAAATAATATGTAAAATGTTATCCACTATTATATATTATGTTTAATTACCTAAGTGCAGTAATTGATAACTGCTAAGTGTCCACACATGCATAGTGTACGTGACATTGATAGAGTAGTAATCCACCATTTAGAAATTGAAATAATAACCTAGAAACTGATCTGCTTTTGTACTTTAATTTTTGTGTACTAATAAATAATTTACTATTCATGTAGCGAAAATACTTATCTCCAGTCGGCACATACCAAGATTTAACATAACAATCTAAAATAGTCTGCCAAATTATAAAAGAAGTACATGTAAAACTTGTCAAAAGGATTAGGTTGATAACACACTTGAATACATACTTATTAGTTTGATAACGTTAAATAAAACTACTATTATTGTCGAGTATACGAAGAAATTCTACCGTGTAGATTTTTTTGTATTGAAAACTGCAACGACAAAATGACAATAAACTTCCTTAAAATAAAACCGATATTAATATTGCTAGATTAAAACAAAAATACTGAAATGAAGAGGAGTAAGCTTGCCTTAAAAATGCCCTTTCCGTTTTTAAGAGCGAAATGTTATTATCCAATCTTCAATTGTTCGGGTTATCGAGGGTCAAGTTATGTGATAAAGATAGTTAATCGTAAAAACATAATCATTGCATTTAACAATTCCTGGAACGATATGGGATCCTACAGACTGCCAGAACCTGGAAAATTTTACTTTTCGAATACGAAAATAGTGAAAAACTACATAAAAAACAAAGATATTTTATTGGTCATATATCGTATGAGCAAATAGAAAGTTCATCAAGGGTGCATTTGGAATTTTGAAGTGTGTATTATAACACCAGAAAATATGAAGCTGTCAGTTGACATTTATTACTAAGTAAGTTTATTATTATCTTCTTCTTCTTCGTCTGCAGCCTTTGGATATATTACGTTGCCTTTGTTACAGGAAGTCTTGAACACGGTTATGATCACGTTGCGATATTAACACTGTCTATAAAATGTCAGTGACAAAGATTACGTATAATTTTCTGGTGGTATAATTCACATGACTTCAAAATTCCAAAGGCATTTGATTAACTTTCTCTTTGCTCATACTATATTGATACATTACAGGTACTTATTAACATTAATATAAATTACCTTTCTAGTCGATTTTATTTACACAACCAAAAATTAAGTGTAGTCGATTTCAATGATACCAAGTGTAACTAATTTTTAAGCGTGAAACATTCGTTCGTTAAGGAAATACTCTAACTCGTTCATGGTTTAGTATAAAATTCCGAGTCAGCAAATTCCATAAAAATGTTCTCAGTTATTTAAAAGTTTCCCCAGAATATTTTCAATGAGTCGCGTGCCTGGATCTGAAAAGTTTCAAATAAAGAAATTTAATAAAATCCCGACAAAAATTACTGGTATCCCCAATTGATCATATAAAATAAAAGGAATTTTTCCCATAATTTAGGTTTCACAAACTCTTACAATATTATTTGTTTAAATCAATTAAAACCAAAGCTACACAGATATTTTAAACGTTATTTACTTACATGAAAACAGCAAATATTTGAATTTTTTAAAACACGTGGCACGTGCCCCAGAGATGCTTGCACAACAAATAAAGGACCTATTTGTTGATATCTTACAATAAGTAAAAATAAATATTTGAAGTGAGCGGTGTCAATTACACACAGCTAATTCCCATTTGTTGCCGGTATTAATTATTTAATTGCACTTTGCTTATGAGGCCTTATTACTGCTTGTCTAGTATTTATCGCTATCTTTTAATTGCGGCTACATCCGCAATGGATAATTCCTAAGCGCGGGAAGATTAGATGTTTATACACACATTACGTTATATAAACAGCACCAAAAATAAGTATAATTATCTCTTTGTTGATTAAATAATCTAAAGGCCAATTTTGTCAATTTAAATACAAACAAATTTCAATCAATGACGATACGAGGGTGAACCCGTCAATATTTTTGTAATAATTTCGGTTGAATCAGCTGTCACTGCTAATACTGATATATTTTTGTCTGTGGATTAACGTACTTCTAGTAGGGACAAGGGGGTTGTTTTCAACCACGGAAAATGCCTTTTCGAGTAACAAATCCAAGCGTCGACAGCAGGTCGTCGCTGGTTATTAATATTAATTCTTAGAATAATGCGACGCACAAAATGTCAAACTGTAATTTTATTTTTTTAGTTTACTGTTGACGACATCGACCTTAAATATAATTAGCTTACGTTTTCTGCGTCGTCAAAAATTCTTATGCCACTTTCATCTGATTTACATAGCTCTATCACAAAAGAATATAACAAATAAAAAAACAAGTGATGTGATACACGCACACAACTTCCTTTTACAGTGATGTTATAATTAGCCAAAAATTTGATTTTTAATTTTTAAGCATTTGTCAAAAATTACAAATTCTACAGAAACCGTACAAAATAGAGAGTTAGTTGAAGTTAAAAAACATCTCATATCAACACACATTACAAAAATGTAAAGTTTGAAAAAAATTCGGTATAGCCGTTTTTGAAAAAAAAAATCAAAACTGAAAAATTACAAGAGTAAACACCATATTTCCCGTTATGCGATTTTCGTCAAAAGCTTGCTGTCGCATCTTGATAGCACACAAAACTTATATCTGAAGTTTCAACGTCATACCTTTTTTCGTTTTTGAGATATTCTGATCACACACAGACACACACAGACCAATGAAGAAACATATTTTTTTGGATTTAGGGGACTCTACAACGTGAATATCTGTTGAAAACTCAATTTCGAATTTGTGGGGTAAATCCGATACTTCCTTTATCATAAAAGGAAGTAACAAAGTGGAGTACTACTGAAAATATGAAAATATTCATATCAGGTTACAAAATTGAATTTGGAAAAGATCAGATATTTCAACACTCTCTGCAATTCAAATACAAATTCCATTATCTTTTACAAGTTGACCATCTAAATTTAATGTTAAGATTTATTTATAAAGCATTCGCATCTTAATGAAATTGTTTAGTTTTTATTATAAATAAGAATAAGTGCCACTGTAAACGAAACGGAATCGTGAATTAAAATAGTGCCATTTTGAGCAATATACATGGAGAAATAACTTGAAGAGAATGATGTAAATTTTGAATTTTATTCGATTAGTACATGCTCCACTGTAAAGGCTATGCAAAGGCCTCCTTGATCGTTAGCTAAATTTACCATTGACGTTTTCCTATATTGCGCATGCTGCCAATCATAGTGTAAGCAAATATACAGCAAGTGTATAGATATTATGTCTCAGGCACTCGTACTTTCCCAAATATGATTTTTGTCAAGCAAACATTTTTCTTTTGTCATGTCAGCTTTTGGCATCAGCAAAAGTGAGGTATACTTTCCAGTGGAAAAATATTAGGTATATCATTGATGTACAGATATGAGCAATCATTGTTCTTCTTCATCTTCCACCTTCAGGAGATTTCTGCTGACGACGATATCCAGCTCTGCATGTTTTGAGCGCTCGTCCAATTCTTCATTTGCATGTGGCATGTTATTCCTATTTCTCACTATTCTTGGCATTCTGTCTACATCTACCTTATTAATATGTACCATCGACACTTTCTCTTAATTTTTATGATTTTTCAAATATCTGAAAGAGGAATTAAATAAAGAGCTAGCAAGAAGAAAGGAAGATAGGAATTGCTATAATTTTAAAAACACAAAGAAGTTATAGGGAACGGCAGATTATAGAAAATACACATTCATGTATAGTGGAGTAGCACAAGAAGTCAGAGCAAACGCAAGAGTGGTAATAATGGCAAATAAAAAGTCAAAGAAAAATACGAATTACATCTCTCGCAAGACGGCTCGATAAGACGCTGTATCAAGATAGACTAGATAGATTAAACAGCAATTGGCAACACTGTGGAACGAGAGTGGAGAGACATCAAAACAACAATAAAGAAAGCAGCGGAGGATCCTTAGGAACACACAAATGAAGAAAAAAAAGAAAAGGGCTTAAAATATGAAATTCTGGAATGGCAACAACTATAAAATAGAAAAATAAGCATATCTAAAACATCTAGAAAATAAACCACAATATAATTCGGAAGCATACAAATCATCGACATCCAAACGGTTAGGTTAGACTCCCACATAGGATAAACTAGAAGAGATCTTTAAAGAGAATAGAAACATACAAATAGAGGCATTAAGATTGCGCAAACATAGAAATAATAGATAACAAGAAATTGCTCCTCTACTTTAAAAAAATACGAACACCAAAACAAAAAGAAGGCAGTAGAAAAGGCGAAATAGATAATGAGACCACTGTATCAAGATCCGTAGATTAAAGCGAGCTAAAACAAAAGCTGTGACAATAAAAACACAGAATTGCTAAAATATGCATTGATCAAGCTAAAATATCGAAATATCTGAATTTTCTGAATATTTTTTGAAGCGAACCAACGATATCTAATAAATGAACAACATCAATCATAACACCTATACTGAAAACAGGTGATAAAAGCAATTGCAGCAAATTCAGGGAAATAAGTTCTTTGGATTCAATATACAGTGTGTCCCCGGATTGAGTTCACTATAGGTATAATTGACAAAAAATTTCACAATTTTATTTTAATGTTTTGGGATTCCGCCCTGCTTGGTCTGAAGAGAATTTTAAGAATATTTACAGTTTTTAAAAACACAAGTTGGCCTTGACAGTGAAGCAAAAACTATTTTCTTTTCAGGTAAACTACCCTTTCTGTTTGTGATACGGCAAAATTTTACTAAGAAAAGTTGTTCAGAATGATAAATTATGGCCCTATACAAAATTTCATTAAGATCTACCTACTTAAATTAAACCGTTAAAATTGTACCTATAGTCCATTTACTTGACATCTGCACTGTCAAACTGACATTATATTGGCACCACTGCTATTTTTCACATTTTAACAATTAAATTACTGTACAGTCTAATAAAAAACACATTATTTTTGAGGTATAGTCAAGAATTTTTTTTTAAATTTGATACTGACAGTGCAGATGTCAAGTAAACGGACTATATTTATTAAAAATTACGGTTTGATTTAAGTAGGTAGAACTTCCTGAAATTTTGGGGCCATAATTTCCCATTCTGAACAACTCTTCTTAGTAAAATTTTGCCGTATTATAAACAAAAAGGGTAGTTTACCTGAAAAGAAAATACAATAGTGTGTCTCAGGATTGATGTTACAAGAGGTGAGATGGACTAAAAATTTTTGAATTTTATTTTAAGGTTCTGGGATTCGGTCCTGCTTGGTTTGAAAAGAATTTTAAGAATATTTTCAGTTTTGAAAAACAAGTAGGCCTTGGCAGGGAAGCGAAAACTATTTTGTTTTTAGGTAAACTACCCTTTTTGTTTATGATACGGCAAAATTTTATTAAGAAAAGCTGTTTAGAATGATAAATTACGGCCCTATGCAAAATTTCAGAAAGATCTGTTGACTTAGAAAATACCGTTATTTTTTAGATAATTCTATATTATTTTCAGGTAAACTACTTTTTCTGTTCATGATACGGAAAAATTGTATTAAGAAAAGTTGTTCAGAATGAGAAGTTGTGGCCCTATACAAAATTTTAGAAAGATCTGTCTACTTAGATGAAACCGTCATTTTTAATAAATGCAATTTGTTTAATCTAATAAATAACGTTTTAATCTAAGTCAACAGATCTTTTTTAAATTTGGTACAGGGCCATAATTTTTCATTCTGAACAACTTTTTTTAATAAAATTTTGCCGTATCATGAATAAAAAAGATAGTTTACCTGAAAATTAAATACAATTATCTAAAATTATAACGGTTTTTTCTAAGTCGACAGATCTTTCTAAAATTTTGTATAGGGCCATAAACTATCATTCTAAACAACTTTTCTTAACAAAATTTTGCCGTATCATGAACAAAAAGGGTAGTTTACCTAAATAGAAAATAGTTTTTTCACATTTTTCATGGCCGACTTAATTTCTAAAAATTAAAACTCTGCTTAAAATTGTTTTCAGACCAAGCAGGGCGGGATCCCAAAACATTAAAATAAAATTGTAAATTTTTTTGTCGATTATACCTATAGTGAACTCCATCCGGGGACACACTGTATAACCTAAATGCAAAAATGTAAACAAAAAGACTCACAGCTATAAGGTATAACCAATAAGCTACTAATCGAAAAATATTCAGAATTCAGATAAAGCAAGTAATGCAAAAGCGAAAAGAGTTTAAGAAAGACACGCACATGGTTCCTAGATTACATTAAAGCTTAAGTTAACAGACAGAATCTACGGAAAACGTTAATAAAAATACTATTATGTGTTGACTCTAGAACAATTGCCGTCGCCAATTGGCTGTTGCTGATTCGTCGTCCCTGATTCGCCATAGATGCAATTCGCCGTCGAAAAATTGGCCGTCAGAACATTTTCCGCCAGCAGATCAAGTTTCAAAAACATGTTCACATGTTATCATTAATACGCTTATTAAGGTTGATCCTTTTACAATGGTCCAACTGTAATTACGTTGTTTTTTAATAGAAAAATATCGCCACCTATTTCAAAATATAGTGTAGCTACTAGATATTCTACTGTGAATAGTTGTAGTCTTTTGCCTTCGGGCGGTTTTTATTTAAAAAAAACCTATTTCCAACACAATAAGTTCCAGAAATGTTTCGAACAACACTTGCATGGTTTAGTAAAATAATTAGAATTGTTTTTAAAAAGATTAAAACTCAACGCAGAGATAAACTATGGTCATTAAAATTCACAAGAGGTAAAACTATGACAAATCGAGCCGACGCGACGGCCAAAGTTGGGCCGACGGCGGACGAATCGAGTAGGCGGCGAATCGGCGACGACGATTCAACGACGGTCAACCGGCAACGGCGAGTTGTACCAATCAGGCCCTAAATTATGCATAGAAATACAAACATTAAAACAAAACTGAAGGCAGTACAACAAAAGACTACTTACATAATCAGAGGCATTAGACAAGGGTGCCGACTCCAACCCTCATTATTTAATGTTTAATTAAAAGAAGAAGTAGTGTAAGCAGTAATAATAATATTAATTAATTTTAATGTAATGACGACTCTCTTCTTTGCCGTCGACCAGATGATTATCGCACTCACCAAAGATAATACACAATACGAACTCCACAAATTAAACAAAATTGCTGCAAAATATGATGTGCTAATATGAGTCCCTAAAAGAAAAAGGTTTATAGTGTAACTGCTTTCCATACTCTTTTGTTTAGAAGTGAAACTTGGTCAAGGAAAAAAGAGGACCAACAAGGAATTGAAACAGCTGAAATGAAATTTATAAGATCATTTGCCATATATACACGGCAGCGTAGAAAAAGAAATGAAGAAACTAGACAAAAACTGCAAATATTCTTCTTCATCGTACCTTTTTTGCAAAGGCGTCATGATCATATTTTATTCTTCTGTATTGGCGGCTTTTCTTACTATCCTTCTCCATCTATCTTTATTGTTATGTTTAGCCTGTTGGGTAGCTTGGTAAATTGAGTATTCGGTCAGTTGTTTTATCTATCGCACCCTCGGCAATCGTCCTCTTGGTCTTATGCCCTACATTTTTACTTGTATTACAAGTTTTTCTACATTGTTATCTTCACTTCTTGCAATATGTCCAAAAAAATTTGGTATGCGCTAGTAAATAATTAGTGAGAATTGTTTGCCGTTTTTTATTTTTCCGAGGATTGATTCGTCTTTCTGATCATCCAGGGTATTGGGAGCACTGTTCTCCAGCATCAGATTTCTAGTGCATCAACTTGTCTCCTGTCTATTGCTTTGAAGATCCAGGATTCTGCGCCGTATATTATTATAAGAAATGTTTTTTTCTTATTTGCTTTTCTTGGGTTTAGCATGATATCGCTATCCGGCCATGTTGGATATAAGTCGTTCCTTGCTCTTCTAGTTTATTCACATCTTCGTTTTGTTTCTAGTAAGTTCTTTCTTCATTTGAGATTATTACCCCAAGTATGTATACTAACTTACAACTTGACGTTCTTTATATGAGTGTATCTGGTCTGTTATTTTTCTTCCTGTCTATTAGCATAACTTTTGCTTTGTCATAGTTTATGTATTTTACCCTCTACTTCCATTTTTTCTGTCAGTCGTTCTAATTCCTTGGGTGAATTTGTTAACAAAATAATGTCGTCTACATAGCGTAAATTATTTGTCGCTACACCACTTATGGTGACGCCATTATACTAATTTTCAAGAATTTTTCTTATGATATGTTCTCCGTATATATTAAAAAGTATTGGTGATAGTATACAACTTGTAGTACACCCCCTTGAATCTTGCAAGGTTTCGATATTTCTTTATCTATTTGTATTACAACGTTGCTATGTCCATATAAATTGTATATTAGGGATTTAAAATAGTCAGGAATGCCATTTCAATCATTATGCTCCATATTCTATTCCATTCGAGTTTATCAAAAGCGTTGCGATAGTCAATGAAGCTTAAATAGATGGGTAGTAATTTCGCCAGATTTTCAATAATCTGGGTTAAATTGAGAATATGTTAGCGTGTTCCTCTTTTCTTTACGAAGCCTGCCTGTTCTTGTGAAACTGGTCAGCATATATGTGCTTTAATTCGCTCGTTTATTATTGTAAGTAATACTTTGCTGGCGTGAGACATCAATGCCATGAGTCGGTAGTCTTCGCATTTTTCCTTTGATCTCTTCTTGTGTATCGGAACAAATGTTGAGGTCAACTATTAGGTTGGCCACTAGCCAATTATCCATATTTTTTAACAAATTTCGTAGAAAACATCCGTTCCCTTTTCTTCCATAGCTTTCTGCTGTTATTTTGTCTGTTAATTTTCTTCTAGCAGTTTTAATTTCTTCCTTCAATATCTGTAGTTCCTGTTCACCAGGATTTATGTTATGCTATCATCTTCGCCTAGGAATAGTTCTGCATAGTGATGTTTCCATACTTTTAGTATTTCCTGTATATCTGTTATTTTTCCTCCAGAGTAGTTTTGGATTGCCCAAGATTATGATTTAAATCGATGGTTGATCTTCCTTATTAATTTATAGACATTTTTAGTATTATTGTTTTTGCATGTCTTTGTACTTTCTTACATATATTCATCAGATAAGTATTTTTATATGCTCTGCATTTACGTTGTACCTGTTTATTAAAATCTGCACACTGGTTTGCGCTTTTAAGTTGCCGTCGTTTTTCTATTACTTTTAATTTATCATCTGTGATCCAGTTTTGATTCTTAAATGTCTGAACAGATTCAGAGATTTCTTTAACTGTATCTTCAACTAACGTTATTGCTTTTCTCCGCATAGTTTCAGAAGTGACTCTGAGGTTGTTTTCAAAGGGATCTCTGGATAACTTTTTATGTAGGTACGTGTAGTATTCTTTTAAATTGTCACTTTAGGCTTATTTTGATTGAGTGATCTTTTGAGTCTTCATTTTTACATTCTGTTCCCGGCAGGGTTTTTACATTTATTATCGAAGTTCTCCATCGAGTTCTTATTAAGATATAGTCTATCTCATTTTTGTTTAATCATTGGGGGATTGCCAAGTATAAGGGCTTCTAATACCCTATAACATAAAATCGTTGCTCTCTTTCTTTCTTTGTAGATTTCTTTGTATCTTTGCTCGCTATCTCCTCCGAACATGCTGGACCGATTAAGTTGTATGATGGCTTAAAAGTTTGCTAATTTTTAGACTTAGGTCGTAGACCGGTTTTATTTAAAAAAAAAGTACCAAACAGTTTTAATTTAATTAAATTCTTTAAGCAACGCAGCGAAGCGTCTGTCGCCGTGCGCTGCGGTGCGACAGCTGCTGTGGCCGTGTGCTGTTAGCTCGGGTGATTCACTATGTTCATATACTATTATAGCAGCGCTTTATTCAACCGAGCCATGTTGGTCTAGGGGTAGAATGCTCGCCTGCCACGCGGGCGGCCCGGGTTCGATTCCCTGCCGATGCATTTTTTTTTAATTTATATTAATGAATCTGTCTTAAATTAGCGAACCGAAGCGTAGTTCGAGGGACACACTAGTATAGTTTATACACGGCGTTTGCTATTGTTAAACTATTCTGCCTCATTTTCCATATACAGATTGTCTGCAGGTACTAGGTACACACGGTTTATTTGTCTGACAGCACTAGCCGTCTTTGTATCTAGTTACCGTGTGTACCTAGTACCTGCTGACAATCTGTATACAAGATGACATACAAAAAGCAATAAAGAAGCTAGATCAGAACTGCAGATAAGAGGAGCTAATGAAACCATCTGAAACTATAAAGACAAGGGAAGTAACACGTGGAACGAAAGCCAGTATTCCGCAATGATATTTATAATATCCTCTGAGAGAACGGCCCTGTAATTGTTTCATTGTTTATAAAATTTTCAAACATTCGGAACATTTAACCGAACCGTTTAAAATCCTATAACATAAAATCGTTGCTCCCTTTCTTTCTTTGAATGTTTGTGTGTATCTTTGTTCACTATCTCCTCCGAAGATCCTGGATCGATTAAGTTGTATGATGGCTTAAAAGTTTTCTAATTTTTAGACTTAGGTTGTAGGCCGGTTTTTATTTTCAAGAAAGTGCGAAAAAGTTTTAATTTAATTAAATCCTCTATGCAGCGGAGCGAAGCGTCTGTCGCCGTGGGCTGGGGTGCGACAGCTGCTGTGGCCGTGTGCTGTTAGCTCGGGTGATTCACTATGTTCATATACCATTATAGCAGCGCTTTGTTCAACCGAGCCATGTTGGGCCAAGGGTAGAATACTCGCCTGCCACGCGAGCGGCCCGGGTTCGAATCCCGGCCGATGCATCCTTTTTTCAATTTATATTAATAAATCTCTCTTAAATTAGCGAACCTAAGCGTAGTTTGGGTGACTCACTAGTATATAATAGTAAAATAGTTATAATAATATTTCTTATCTAAAACCTCCTAGTTATAAGGTTATTACTAGATCGATTTTAGACCTCTAAAATGGCGCTTTATCCACTAGTGAAATAAAAACCATGTAACTCACTACTGCATTGTTGGTAGCACTGTCAAGCTATGTCAAAATCAAAATTTGCAGGTTAAGTTTTGCATCAGTCTACGTCAAAAACAAGCAAAAAGTATCTTACTAAAACTTCAAATTTTACATAGACTGGCAATACACTTCAGTACTGCTAAACGTATAACACGAATCACAGGTGACTCTAATTATAAATAAATTCGAACTCTCGGTACTTTCCAAGTTGTCACTATGACTTTTCACTGCTATCAATATAAAACGCATGTTTTTTAGATATTTATTGATTTATTGGATAAAACTTTTTATTGTATTCGTGTTTTAGTTGCTGCTTTTCCACTCAAGAAAATTTCTTTCCTGGATAAAACGTCTTCTAAAACTCCTATACGATAAATTACTATTATCGCATTTCATATGATACTGTAATACATTTCTTCATGCAAAATCGTTTAGTAATGTGGTACATTGCACCACAGCAACCATTACAGCATAGCAACGATGATTCGTTTTACGTTTGGCAATACTGAAATGTATTGTTGGTGACACTGTAAGTCTATGTCAAATTCGAGGTTAGCAGTTTTGACACAAACTGACGCAAAACCTAATCTGCCAAATGCATAACATTAACTGAAGCTGCTTATTCTGCTTTAGTACATAAAACTAGTTCTGCTCAACTTGGTTGTGTTTTGGCATTTAATGTCACTTTTATATAAAAATCTAATATTGCACATTTCTAGATGAAATGCTGTAAAATAGTATATGAAAGGCATTAGAAAAGTGGTTTTACTGAACTCGTATGGGTGTTTAAGTACTTGCTAATGCCCGTAGTCAAACCAGCCATATTTGTTGAGTGGAAATATAAAATTTCATATTATTTCTAAACTTATTGCATAATATACTATTATACAATTATTACGGTTAAAGTTATAGTTTAACTATTCATTTCAAAAGCATAAAATGGCGTTTTATGTATTTATGTCGCTGACTATTGCATTGTAACTATGTAGCACGGTCAAGCTATGCCAAATTCGAGATTTTCAGGTTAAGTTTTGCGTCAGTCTGTGTCAAATAACAAACAAAACCTAACCTACTAACCCCGAATTTGACATTGACAATCCACTTCAGTACTGCCAAACGTATTACATGAATCACAGGCGACTCTAATAATAAATTTATGTGATATCTCGGTGCTCTCCAAATTGTCACTATGAGTTTTCACGGCTATCAATATAAAATTCATGTTTTTTAGATGTTTATTGATTAATGAAATTATAAGAATTTAATAAAATTTTGTATTATACACTAAGATAAAGTTATTATTATCCACTCATGAATCACTAACGTCTCGACGATTCACTAGTAGATAAAATTTATCGTCTTGTATAATAAATAACTATAATCTTAAATAATTGTACAAACACTTTTTACTGTAGAGAAACAACGATGCTTGTTTATTTTGACTTTGCTATTCAAATAATCAGGTTAAATTCATACACTTTAAATAACTTGTAATAATAATATCATAAAATAACTATTTATGATACAAGTTACTACACTTAAGTGTTTTAGGCACTCGATGTGGTTGGTCAAACGAGATGAAAAGTCGAGTTTGATATCGCGTCATATGGCTGAAAACTTCTTTGCAACGCGTATCATACAAGGATTTAGCTACTTTGCATAAAAATAATCAGAAACTTTGAATTTTGACATTTCATAAATGTAACAATCTGTCAGTCATCTGAAATATAGGAGGAGGCTGTTTCGACGTTTTTCATATGAAAAAAGCAATGAAAAAACAGTGCCTTAATAGACCCCATTAAAGCACATTGCTTTAATAGCTACATTAAAACAACAAAGCATATACATATCATTAATGGTGAATATTATTATTTTACCATAAAATTACAGATATCCTACAACCAACCTACCGCGTTCTTATTTCATAAAAAAGCTTCGTTTTCACCGAAGGGTGAAATTGTTTCTGTTACATTACCTGAATAAGGAATAATGGCAGAAGATGGGAATAAAATTCTTGATGTGCACAGCAAAAAATAAAATATCGCAGAAGCAGCAGCGAAAGGAAGAACTCTCTACTGCTCCAAATACAAGATGACAAAGTAAAGGACAATTTGAGCAGAAGCGGAGCTCCACGGAAATAAATTAAATTAAGCAGACTCCAGAAAAGGATTGCTCTATAAAATAACAAAATTTAGAACTTGGCCGTATTTTCCGGCTTCTCCCTTTTTGAATAATATTTTGTGAGAAAATACTTGTAGTGCAGAAAGACCTCCTTAATCGAGTTCTCGCAATGATCTCATAGCCAATTCATAGTGGGCGTAATTCAAAGGTTTAATGGCTGAATCTCGGAACTAGTTAGTTCTAATGAAAATCGTCTGCTGCCCCAGTTTTAATTCAGTTACCCCTTGGAGTCCATTCATTTAGAACGCCGGTCCATCAGTTCACCCACTTAATGGAAAACTTTCTATTTCGGGGAAGCACTTTGTTTGCTTCTGAAATTTATCTTGATCATTATTATCAGGCGAAAATTTCGTCCCGTGCCAGTGGATAATTAACGTCGCAAACTAAAATAACTAAAGCTGTCAGTTCTATAAATTTCAGAAAACGCATGCACAGAGTATTCTAGATAAAACTGCAATCGTTTGATATTTAGTATCTTCCTTTGACAAATTTGTAAATGTAAAAGTGCCTAACTAGTTTTTGCAAAAAGATGCAGAAGGGATTAAGAAATTGAGAGTCTCTTACTAACGGATTAACAACGTTGAAAGTAACTATGAAATTGTTAAGTTCGTAGTTCAAGATATTTCGCAAAATTTCCGGCTGGTCTAGCTGAAATTGGGCATCCTTAATATTTGGGGTCTCTTTAAAATGCTAAAATTACTGAATCTAGAACATGAATATGTTACATTGCTCTTCTATAAGAAATACAAATAAATATTTGAGGCAACTGCATTATCTCATATTTTATCAATTGATAAGCAAATTCTTGAAGGAAATTTTAACCCCTCAAATTGGCTATTGATAGAATGTATAAATTTTTTTATTCAATTTTTAGGGTCTTCGAGTGGCTGTCCTGATTGGTATTGTTGGAACCTGTTCAGGAGCATGGCTGAAAGTAGGATCCGTATCACCAGACAGATTTTGGGTCGGATTTTTGGGTCAAAGCATCGTGGCCTTATCTCAAGTGTTCATCCTTTCCGTTCCTGCACGACTAGCAGCTGTTTGGTTTGGTCCAAATCAAGTCTCGTCAGCTTGCAGTATTGGGGTATTTGGAAATCAGGTAAGATTCAAACATGATATTGGTGTAAAATATGTTTTGCTACATACAGTAGCAACTATATGTCCTGATGATGTCGATGCCAGGTGGTCAAACTAGAGACATTGCCATTTAAAACCTATTAATAAATAAACTTCTGAAAATTTTAAAATGTGTTATTCTCATATCAGCACTTTAATTTGGCGAAAAGTTTGATGTGTAATAAACATTTCATTGGAAATTTATTTTCAAATATTAAAATATAAATGCAGAATATTCTATTCAAAAAATCTTTTTCTGTTCCGTCTTTGGTTTTCAAATAATATGTATCTTGATGTACGAGTTCCAGTTACGATGGGTATTCTTTCCGCACCATTATTTCGAACCCCTCGTACCTTTGTTTCCTTATCGTAAATGTCTTGAACAGCGTGCGCGTTTGTTTTATTATTTCCACTTCATTTTCCAGTACTTATCAGAATTAATCGTGCGCTTATCTTGCCTAAACGTTTATAAAATGCTTTTCGTATCCCTGTCTTTATTCCGGCTTGGAAATCGAACAATACATTAATCAAGATGATTCATCTCCCAAATTATGAATTCAGAAAATTATTTAATTGAAAATGTTGAGAAGATTTTAACACTTTACAAATTTTGCTTGAAAATGTATAGGATATTTAGCTAATGCTATGATTCATTATTAACGCTTCTTTTGTTTCAATTCCAAAACCCTACTGATTATTCACATGTTGGAACGCATTTACCTCAAGGGCTTTTACCACTGAAATTGCTTCAGTTTAAACCCTTCGCAGATATTCAAAATTAATCGTTAGTCCTTAATCAATTGCCATGTAATTTACTTCCAGAATCCTCTCTTAGTCAATTTGTCAGAGCACGGGCTCTGATTAGTACTACATGAATCAAGTAATTTCGTTATATTCGGAGCTTGCAGCTTGCTGCCAACTGAAATTTTAATTCATTGAACTGCTTTAATGGCTTTGATGAAGATCGATTAATGTAGTTACTATTTAACTGTTGGTATTTTGTATTTGAAATTTGTTCAATAGTATTTTTTCGGAGGAAATTCTAAATCTGCATTTTTAAATGGAATTATAAAATAGACAACTCATAGCTAGTAACATATTCCTTAACTCTAACAATTTTCAGAAAATTACCTGTTAGTACAAGTAAGCAATACTATTAACATTTCGGAAATTAATATTTTCAAAATCTAAGGATAGCAAAAATTACTATGAAAATGGTAAGTTTTTCATGTCAAATCGGTGTTGCATTATGTTGCAGCACATCCACTGACTATTTCTATTTATAATGTGCATATCTAATAGAGTATGTATCCTAGTTTATTATTAGTAAAGTGGGACGTCCGGTAATTATAGAAACACTTTTGTAGGTCCAATTGTTTGATTGTTTTAATTTAAACCCTACTTTTGTAGAAGAGATAATTGGTGCTAGAAGCTTGTACAAAGCGTCGCCGGTTAAATTATAACGCCGTAAATATAAAGCGTTGTTACCTTGAATAGAAATTCACTTTCTGCTATCTCAATCAAATCCCTAAACGCTAATCCTTGAAGCTTTATATAATAGTTCCAACGTAGTACCTATTATTTTCTGCAATTTTCGCTTAATTGAAATGTTTTTATTACCATCAACAATATACCTGCGACAGAATCGTATGATATAAATTGGATTAGTATGTATGTGCAGCTGGGGGTCGCTGTTGGTTTCCTTCTTCCGCCGATGTTGGTTAATGGACAAGGGGAGAAAGCAGATATCGAGCGTGACCTCTACACCATGTTTATTGCCGTCGGGATAATTACTACGGTCCTTCTAGTCCTCACAATTATTTGTAAGTATTTAGTGAAGTATTCTTAGATAGTATTACACAAAGTTTATAGTAATCACTTTAACTGCTTTTATTTCATTTTAGAACCATATTCTTGTTTATGGGCCCCTAATAGCGAGCGTAAAATGGCTTTTATGGCCCTAGGGCTTATAAAGTTGTTAAACAGTATAACAAGCACCAACAATGTAGTATAAATACACCCACAATCTGCATAGAAATCAAAGCACATCGTAAATTCACAGCGCTAGCGCAACGATGACGCAGTAGTTTCTAGCCAAAATACTGAACCCCTGAATTTTTTCCATTTTTAGAACCAAAATAAAATAAACCCTTGTATGTACCACGTGCCCAATCACGATTATAGCCTTCGAAAAATTTAAAGCTATCCGCTTCGCGTCGCGCTTTAAACAATCCCTCGTGCTTTATTCTATTAATTATGCCCTTAATATATAAATAACAATTATTTCGTTCATATTTACACTCGATTAGAACTATAACTTAGATGAATTATTTCTAAGAAGTTAATAAAGAACTTAACTTTCCTATTACTTGTATTTATCCATACTAATATTTTGAATAGTCTTGAAAAACATATTCGTGGAAACCATTTAGAGCGCTATTAAGTCATAAAATCAAACAACACGTCATAGATGTTGCCACAAGCAAACGAACGCAAAGTTTTATTTTAATAAGTAAAAATGTAAAGCTAATTTTGATCTCAATTGCCGTGTAATATCCGACAATTGTAACAATAGTTATTTATATAATACCCATAGAAAGTAGAATCTGCTGCAGCAAGTACATCATTTGCAACCCTTCCTACGGTCGGGTTGCAAGAGCACGAGGTCAGAAAATTCTACACAAATACACAATACATGATTTTTTATACTTTAATTAAATAAGTTTCAAAACTGTTTAACAGTATATAAATTAATACTTTAAAAATAATCCAAAACAAGTAACGCCGAATCTAGTTGCCATGAATCAACTGGTTGTGTCAAACAGTCAGTTAAAAAAAAACATTTATTTAAGGATCCTTATATGAATGAAATGTAACATTTTCTATGCCTCCAAATGTTATAAAAAGGCAGACTTTCTATTAGCGAGTAGGAAAAATCAATTATAATACAAAAACGTATCTTACCTAGCTGATAAAATACCCGTTAACTTCCGAATAATGGAACGGCCGGCAGAGTGATCGTGGTCAAATATAAAATAAATGACCGATGGTTATAATTACAGTATTAATGAATGCACGCCAGGCTCTCTAACCTGACTTAAGATACATCGATATGGCTATTCGAGTTAGTTATACTGATCGTTTAAGAACAGAAAAATAACTAAGAAAACCATGTATTAATAATAACGGTTATATTTAATAACTTAACTGTATATATCTATCAATATAATAAATCAGGTGCGTACATACACATATAGTTAGTTAAAGTTATATAAAAATCTGATAAATTTAAAATACTACGCGAGCTTGTAATAGTAAAATCACGACTATTAAAGTGTGTTACAATTCAATGTTAACGGTATGTCAATTATACAAAGTGCATACAGCAGGTAGGTTAGAATTCCCCAAATATCCGTTTCAAACGTCATCATCGTTAAACGTCTTCTATGAGACCAAATTTTAGCACTTTATTACAAACTTGTTACAAGCAGTTATTAAACAAAATCAAACGTTCAACTATTTAAATGATTCTATTGGTCAGTTCAGCAACAGAATTGAAGGTTATAAAACGTTAAATAATGACTTTTGTGCAAGTTAGACATACAATTCAATATGGACGTTTCCTCTAAAACGTAGTTCTCCAGGCTGGATGTAGACAAACAGCTGAAAACATCACCAACCGTTAGAACTTTCAGCTGGTTCGGCACTCATAATGAATCCACAAATACGATGAACTAAGAATTTCTGGCGACTCCACCCACAGAAAAAACACAAAGCAGACAAAAAAGTATGACAACGTAGAAGGATGCAGAAAAACGTCGCAAAATATTGCAAACGTAGAAAAACGTAGTAAAAGTCACCCCTTAGTTGAAGTTCGGGCTTATATGTGAAATTTGTAAACAATACCCCATTCTAGTATGTGGGCGATCCATCTCAAGGCAATAATTACAAACGCATGGTCGCCACTCAGTACAGAAACTAGGAAGGCTATTTGTCTGTAGAAAATTTGTTTAGAAAATCTTACCACAACATTTACTTATTGTTCATAAGCAACAGATTGTAAATATGCAATAAAATATATTTACAAAAAAAAATCTTATGTGCCGTTTTGTTTACAACTGTTTATCAACAACTCGAAATTTCCTAACAATTTGTGAGAATAACAAAAATAACTCTTTGCATAAATTCATTGGAATTGTGATACAGAAAGGTTATGTTTTACTAGAAGCGAAAATATGAAAAATATTTTTTTGTGAATATAACGATGCACTTCCACTCTGCTGTATGTTCTGAAGTACCTATATGTCGTTCTTGTGTGTTTTTTCCTTGAATTGTATTTTTAATGTTATTCTCTGAATGTCATTTTTTTGGCAGTGGTCTGTTTTGATATGTTTTATCGGACTTTTTTGTATTTTTAATAATCGTCTTCATTAATCAATCATATCGTAATGTATGTTCTATTACTACATCTTTTCTGTTTTTTTGCTTCTTCTATGAAGAACTTGTTCAACACTTGTCTTCAAGATAAGCTCCTTTATATTTCTTCATTCGACTATTTCTTCAATAAATGTTTTATCAGCTCATCACAGTTTAGGGAATATCCTGTCATTGTACCTTTTACGTTTTAGATGTGTTCCACTAGTTTTCTATTCAATACTTCGCCATTCTCTCCAGCAACTAATTCTGAACTTCTTTCTGTAACATTACATTTCAAACACGTTTAATTCCCTTTTTCGGCATGAAAGATTATTCACGTCTCTCATGCCACTTTTAAGGCGATTATTGCTTTTCCTAATACTTAGTAATTTATTGCTCTTGAAGAATATCATCCTCAATACTCTTCTTACAACTGCTTCATTTCGTTATAGTACTTCCTAAGTAGCATTGCGGCTTACTTCAACGTAATATGTCTGAGAAGTTTTATGTTATATTGCTTTTGATATTCGCTTGTACTTTAAACATCTTTACAGTTAAAGGAAATGAGTAGCCAGCAAACTTCATTTGCTAAAAGTAAAATCAACAACACAAACAGATTTCCTACGGGTTTATCGATCATTGTAAATAGTCACAATTAGGGTATAATTTTGTTTAGAAAATAAGATTTAGGAGATTCTTATAAATAATAGACATTTAACTCATAGTCACACATGCCAAGTGCATTCCATATGACATCAATTGCGATTCAGGGCATTTTCATGGTTTACCGGAAGAATGTAACGTTTTGAAAACCCAAGCTAAAATACACATGAAAATAACATTTTCTGCCACACACAGAGCCAGCAAATGATTAGGGCCATATGTTAGTTTTAGTGAGCACAGAATAAGACATTTTATGCAGTACACAGTTCATGGAAATATTACTATAAAAACTAAACATGCAGTATAATTACAATTAAAGAGTGTATAAAACCGGGTCACAACCCCAGAAATGATACACGCGGAGCACTGGAGAGCAGATGGGACAGCCACTGTACGCTGGAGGCTGATATCAGAGCTGGCCCAATTTCATTGGAGGCCGAGATCGCCGACAACACAAAGATTGGGGCCGTAACTGTAGAATTCGAGCCCTGTAGCTAAGGGTCATGTTCTGTGTCAGTAATTAGGGGCCTTCAAACACAGAAAATTGAGTACTGTACACATGAGAGCTACGTACTAGTGTAGTTAGAGCTGTTACAAGCCAAATTAGATAACAAATATAGTCCATGGAAGGGCCCGTGCAAGCTATAAAGCATACACATACTTGAAAGAGGTATTTATAGACATTTTTGAAGCCTGTATCCGCTGGCAGAGCTGTTGGACACTGTGACTTCAGACGAGGGTGCATGTCGAAGTGTCACATTTGGCTATGTGTACGAACTTTCGTGAACAGGATTGCAAGCGTCAGTTTTTTAATTGTTATAAAACTTACGTCATTTTCAACCAATACAGAGCTGTAAAAATTTTTGTTTTTACGAAGTTATAAATAGAACCGACGCGAAATTCTTCGGGGACTTTTGCTAGAATTTTCAACGAGAAACTTTCGCCCGTTTAGAGTTCATTTTTATCTTAACTTATTTGTTTTTGTGACTTATTTTGTAAATTTGTCACTTACTTGAAAATAAATAGTTGTCAATTGTCTGCGGTGTTTTTCATCAAGTTTGGTGATGGTGTGTTCTGATATGGAGCAATTTCCACAGTTTCTTCGAAAGATGTGAATGTTGAACGATCTTCGAGCAGCGAACATCTTGAAGTAGTTCAGTAGCATTGGCGGGCGTTTTCCGACGGCAGAAGGTTGACCTCAGTGGCGTGGTGTGAAAAAGATTAGCGAAATTATTCTGTATCATGTGCTTGTGTAGCTCGCGAAGCTCGATTGTAATGTTGAAATCTACAATAACAAATACGCTGGCAAAAATTAGAGTTTGAAAAGATCAATAATTAAAACAACGTGTTCTCGTTTTCGATACATTTAATTTTATTAATGTGCTTCCGTGAACCCATGAACAAATTGAAGTTATGTGTTATATTTTATAAACCCTGAGTTGCTTATGCGTAACAGAAGAGTTTCATAAATATTCTTGCTGCTGAAAACGCTATATGTTGCCTTCAAAAATAAATTTTTCTTGCAAAGGCAGGTATCTAAATAAATTCTAAGGCGTAAAGGGTATCTGTTATTAGAGAGTCAAATAATTTAAATTTTTCATTACATGTATCATAGCAAGAAAATGTCACAATAACATATACAGGGTGTCTCTGAAATGTGTGTACATCACTTAACCACAGATTCCTGGGCTCAAAATAAGACGATTTAACCCAACTTACCTATGTCCAAAAGTGCTTCGTTTAGCCAGTATTATGATTCAAAGTTCAAAACAAATTTTTTTATTTTGCTTATAACAAAAGAACGATGTTGTCGATTTCGATTATATTTGGTATTGCACTCCTTACAGATGTAGGTCATCTTTTAAGGTGATATTAGTTATTATCAGTGGACCATTAGTGTACGAAACACAGGTAACCCGGCATAAACCAGTCAAAAACTTTTTAATGTTAAGGCCAATAACTTTCCAAAAAATAGTTTCAGAAAGAGACATTCAATAGTAATCTTTTTTGTTACTTGTTAATTGATGATATCTTTTAAGGTTTAGACACAATAAATAAAATCTGAGGGACCGCGCACTGCATTTCTTAAAACAGATATTATCTAGCAGTCTGGTATTTTAAGAAATAAATGACGATAAGGCATTTTGTTATGATATTTATTAGTGACAAGTATGTACTTTATTAGATCTACAGTAAATGCTCAATGTGACCACCATATTCCTGGATGCAAAGGTTGATTCGACGCAAAAAATTGAACTGTACTCGTTGTAACATTTCTGCATCATTCTTAATGGACTGTGAAGTGTTCTGTATTCTGGCCCAAAGTTCGTCCTGTGTGTTTATAGGACGAGAATACACTTTGCTCTTTAGAGCTCCCCACACAAAAGAATCGCAAATATTCAAATCTGGAGAACGAGGTGCCCATTTTGCAAGAGCATCAGCTCCTCTGCCTATCCATTTGTTAGGAAACTGTACATGAAGATGATTCCGAACGTTCAATGTAAAATGAGGTGGTGCTCCATCGTGTAGAAACCACATGTCGCGTCTAAGATTTAACGGCAAGTGTTCCAATAAATCGGGTAAGGTATTTACAAGGAAGTGTAAATAATTTTCTCCATTTAAACGATTTGGTAAAATGACAGGGCCTAAGATGAAACTGCCGATTATTCCTATCCATACATTTATTCTAAACTCATGTTGAAAGTGGCGTTGCTTGATGACATGTGGATTTTCATCTGCATACACATGTTCGTTGTGCAAATTTGTCATACCCCTCCTTGTGAAACACGCCTCATCAGTAAAGAGAATTTTGCTATTAAAATTGACATCTTCAGCTTTTCTTTCTTGAATGAACCTACAAAACTCAAGACGTGCGATGGTATCAGCTGGCAAAAGCTCCTGGACGTTTTGTACATGGTAAGGATATAGCAATTGTTCTTTAAGAACTCTATGAGCAACATCCTTCGAAACGCCTGTTTGCCATGCTAAGCATCGACTACTTACTTCTGGATTTTCTTCTACTATTTCCAGAATTTCTTCTTCTACACTGGGTGTGCAAATTGTACGAGCACGTCCACGATCAGCTGTGATCGGTGTAAATTTTCCCGTTTCGCGAAGGCGTCTTTCAATGTTTGCAAAAGTTTGATGATTGGGCACGCGACGATTTGGAAACCTTTCGTTGTACACTCTAGCACTTCTGCGACAATTTCCTTCGCAATATCCTAAAACCATCACCATATCCGTTTGCTCAGCGTAAGTGTATTTTACAGCCATTACTACGTAAATAACAAAGAATATTAACTGCTAAAAATCACTAGCTAACACCAACAGCAATTTGAGACGCTTCACAATTGATAAACAATAGCTACTGTCATTAAAAGTACACATACTTGTCACTAATAAATATCATAACAAAATGCCTTATCGTCATTTATTTCTTAGAATACCAGACTGCTAGATAATATCTGTTTTAAGAAATGCAGTGCGCGGTCCCTCAGATTTTATTTTTTTGTGTCTAAACCTTAAAAGATATCATCAATTAACAAGTAACAAAAAAGATTACTATTGAATGTCTCTTTCTGAAACTATTTTTTGGAAAGTTATTGGCCTTAACATTAAAAAGTTTTTGACTGGTTTATGCCGGGTTACCTGTGTTTCGTACACTAATGGTTCACTGATAATAACTAATATCACATTAAAAGATGACCTAGGTACATCTATAAGGAGTGCAATACCAAATATCATCGAAATCGACAACATCGTTCTTTTGTTATAAGCAAAATAAAAAAAATTGTTTTGAACTTTGAATCATAATACTGGCTAAACGAAGCACTTTTGGATATAGGTAAGTTGGGTTAAATCGTCTTATTTTGAGCCCAGGAATCTGTGGTTAAGTGATGTACACACATTTCAGAGACACCCTGTATAAAGGATGTGCAAAAATAACAATAGTACATCAGGTAGCCATACAGGCATATTAATTCTGAATAAAAATTCTAATATTTTTTTCTATTCGGTGTTTAATTTCTTCGTACAATCAGTTCTACTATATCGGTGCCAAAAATTGGAAGAGCAATATAACAAGTCATGGAAAATGTAGTTTTTGTCAATGAATACGTCCTTTAAATATTAAAGCGATAATTTAAACACACTGAAAGTGCAGATTTTCTTTAAAAAAAAATTAAAGCAAAAGTTTTATATTGGTAAGAGAATATGGCGACAATACTCGTACACGTTTATGAGGTTTCTAAAATTCCAATTATCTAATTCGTCTGTTTTATCAATCAGTGTTTAATCAGAAAGTAGTGCTTACTGGTTACATAGCCTTTCTTTTAGTATTTATTGGGTAATATAATAGCCGATTCTCTAACAATGTTATAAAATTTAAATTTCTTTTTTAATCCGTATAAGAACAATATATTTTGTTCATTACAATTTTTCGTCCAGATTTAATCAGGGTACATGGGATACCTGATTTTTTATTGCCTTTTGTTGGACAACCTGTATCAGAATTGTTTGTGTTGTTAATTTTTATATTCTCTACCATTTCGCAAAGTGTTCGACTAAAATGACGAATTGGAGTTCATATCTCAGCATATTTATTTCGGTATACATACATATTTTCACAGGAGGTAGATAGAACAATCCAAATAAAAAACGTTTTCTGAAGCATATATGCCTCAATAATATTGCTTATGGCAATAAAATATGGTATGTCTTCTAGTACCTACATTATCTGCTGTATTTATACCTGTGACGGGGAATAAACAGGGTGATTCATAAGTGCGGTCATTAAACTAAATGGGTGTATACTGACCTCTCTAGAAGTACACTAAAAATTAATCGCTTACGAGAAAAAAATTAGGACTGGTGCAAACTTTTGAGAACCAATGGCTAAATCAGTAAGAGAACATTAACTTTTACACCAAATGTGATTGAAATGAGCAAGCAACTTTTTTTGCTTCTGCATTTTATTCAAATTTAATTTATGCAACAACATGTGCGAACTTAATTGTTTTATTTTTTTTTGTGGTATTATTATTATTAATCTTTGACGTGTAGTTTATTATGTAAAGTTGTTCTGTTTGATATCCTCTAACTACTCTTAAATTTACTTAGAATACTTATGAATCGCCATATATAAATAAATTCATAACAACCGGGGCATTATAAGGGGGAATTATAATGTATTACAACCTCTCATGCGGGCATCATAATTCATAATGCTCGCTCATTGTTAGCTACCAATCACGTACCTCCATGCGTCGATACGTACACAGCAATGGTTGATTATCCACTTTCTGATCCATTATTTATAGTTATTTATCTACCAAGGGCAGTATGAAGATATTTATTCCCGCTCGATGGTCGAATTATACCAAAATAAATTATTAGAATTACGTTTCAAGACGAAATTGTTACATTATTAAATTTACTAACAAATTTTTATGGAGCATGTCACTTTGAGAAATTTATTAGTGTTGCTAAAAAGTTGACACACTGGGTCTTTTAGAATCACTTGAAAGGCACAAGAATTTAATCTCGGAGATGTATCAATGTCAGATCAAAATGTATTCAGAAGAGTAACCACGCGGCTACTGTATTCGATCTTTGGGAACGCTTTCGCTTCAGCGACCTCAACCCTCACAAACGAATTCCCTGACCCTTTGCTTCTAAAATATTGCTTAGGGAAGCAAACGTGACACGGAAGCTGATAAGGCCGTATACCAAATAGGTGTAAACATTGTTAAAAGCCTTTCGGGCTTTTTCACTATATCTGAAAAATAAATGTGAAAATCGGGCCTGAACTTTTCTCTAGTCAAAACAAACGATTAAAGGAATCTTACATTAATTGCATTGTTTCTTTCAGTTTTCAAAGCAGAGCCTCCGAGTCCACCATCTCATGCTCAGCAAACTCAAGCCAACAACGAGGAGTCCGTTAGTTTTATTCAATCAGTGAAACGATTGATTATCAATCCATCTTATATGCTTCTGCTGACAGCATATGGCATAAATGTGGGAATATTTTACGCAATTTCGACACTTCTCAACCAGATCATTTTAAAATACTATCCAGTAAGTATAGTTCGATATGTTGTTTAAGACAGTTTTACAGTCGCAAAATTAAAACTCACATTAAACCTAAAATTGTAGTCATAAAATATTAACTTTCACCAAATTGTTTCAGGACGCCTCAGCAGATGCAGGAAGAATTGGCCTTGTTATAGTTTTCGCTGGCATGATAGGCTCCGTTGTGTGTGGCATCATCTTGGACAGGTTTCATCGATTTAAGTAAGATTATTACAATAGATGACTTCAAGGTTCTTATTTCGCTAACTTTTTAGGGAAACAACTCTGGCGGTCTATACTTTTTCCTTGGCGGGAATGATTATATATACGTTTACACTCGATCAAGGACTTATTGCCGTTTACATAGTATCGGCAATTTTAGGGTAAGCATTTTCTTAATTTTTTAAATCTTTCATCAAACACACGTTTTACAATTCATTAGTTTTCAACTTTGTACATCTATCGTTTTCTTTTCTTCACCTTTATATGCGTATCTTAATAAAGCATTTTATGTGTTGAGATATAGTATACTACCTATTGAGATAAATAATGTATAGATTTATCTTCCTATAATCATACATCCGGCTCTGATTACGTTTCGTAGATAAACTTCTGTATAGTTTTGCAATTTGTTTCCATTTTTGTTTCATTCTATTTTTAATTTACAACAAAATTTGATATTTAAGCTATCATATAAATTTTATCTTATTTTGCGGCCTTTGTACAATTGCAGCTTTTTTCAAGGTCGCCTGTGAAAATAATATTTCCATCACCCAATTTAGAAAAGAAAGTAGGTAATTGCAGAACTTAGTGATGAAAGTAATAATTACTTTCGTGGCTGGTGATGAATGTAAAATCCGTGTTTAACGAACGTTAATAACAATGTTATTTACGAAGAAATGCAACGTTGAAAAAAATAGTATACACAACTTGTTACTAAAATGCTATTGTTCAACTCTAAGACACTTGCAACACTCGCTAACGCTCGTGTTTAAAATGTCTTGCACTCCGTACTTCATAAATTAATTATACAACTCTATATTTCAAATAATACTTTTGAAATATCTATTGCTTATTATGATCAGATAGAATCCAACCATACACGTTGGACAAAAAATATTATTTTGCAGTGTGACTTGTATGCGCTACTTCCTGATTAAAAATTGTTATACACACATATTACAAATATTGGTATAAATTTAACCGAATCACTTTTAAGCAAATCAAATCATGTATGCATTATTTAAAATGAAAATAAAACGTTGCAAATTTTTAACAGGCTGCATTCAGTCTGGACCTTCTGACTCATCTTATCAATTACGCATATAGTAATTAAACGATAATGCGGTTGTTTAATATGGAACTGAAGAAAATTTCCGTTTAGCTTTCATCTTCACTTCTGTTTGGACCAACTCTCGCATGAGCTAATTTCACATTCCACGTTACTTAGCTGTTACACTATGCTATTCCAGTATTTTGTGACAACTACATGCAAGAATAGCTCTACTACTCCTAAACTTAGGATTCAAATTATAAATCCCGAGAACAATTTAAAGTTATCGCGTTTAACATTCTGGCAAGGCGGCTACACTTATAGCAAGAGCAACATGTTATAACATTGTCGTCCCGTTTATTACTAATCCTTGAAGTATCTTCCACTAACCGATTTTCTTGACGAACTCCATTTCGTAAGCATTAATCAATATATTCATTCGTAATCGAACTTATATATTTATCACAACTAAGAACACAAGAAAGCACTCCGAGATACATTGAAACAAATAAACGTTGGATGCGTGGTGCCTTTCAAATCTATTTTTATGACATAATAAAAAAGGCGCTATACAGGGTGCTTGACTTATTCAACCCACGAATTTCGTTTGCTTGCAGAAAAATAAGTCACCTGGTGATAATATAGGCACACAACTCTTATTTAAAACAGACATGCATAATTTAATCCGCTATTTTAATGTACTTGGGATATTATTGTTGAATAAAAACCGTTAAATAGTGAACAAAATAGGTTAGCATACAAGTTTATTTGAATTATGTATATGTTACATTATTGTAAAACACGAGCAGCCAAACAAACTTATGTTGTCCTAGTGTAAAACTGAGTTTGCATTTATAGCACCACCTACTGCATTCTTATTTGAAATGTAGTATAGGTATAGGATTCTTCTGTATTTTTCTGCTGTTTTACTTAATCTGATTTGATTTGATACTAAATTTACATTTCTTGTTTTTTCGTGTTTGTTCTATTCACGTCAACGATGGCTGGACTTTTATTTGCCAAACCTGATATTTTGTTGGGTTCGAAGAGTTCAATTGTTTAAATTTGCATGTTAACAGTGTATCTTTGCTATCCCTTTAAATCACATATGGGCAACCCACGGTCCCCGGGCCAGATCCGGCCTTCCGCCAGCCTCAATCCGGCCCTCGAGAGATTCAGAAATTTCAAAAACGCGCAAAAAAATAAAGATTTAGCACACATAGTTTATTTGTAATTGCTGTCAAACAACAGTAACAATAAAATAAATATAAAATAAAAGATATTATTAAGCGTACGCATTGGAACGCCACAGATCTAGTCAGAAGTAGTCGTTAGAAAAAGACAAACAAATAAAGATAAACATTCGGGAAGCCGTCCGATGACCTTGTTAGTCATAACAGTCGGCTCTGACTGCTCGCATCGCATATTCGCGTAAGATCGAGAGTATTCTAGTTGCTATTGCGGGTAATATATAGACCGCTCAGCGCGCGTGTCAACTCATTACCTCTTAACAACTGAAAAGAAAAGACGCGGGAAATATTCAAGCAAATTCAGCTCATAAGAAAAAAATCTATCAAGATTTCTGGTTTAAAAAAGCGTAAAGTGGACACAGAATGTCGTCAATTCCAAAACAAATTGGCTGATGAATATTTTTTTATCATGCAAAGTGGTAAACCTACGTGTTTGCTGTGCAATGAAACAATTTCTGTTTTAAAAGAATACAGTATGAAGCGGCATTACTCCAGCAAGCATTTCGCTCAATATAATTTACTTACGGGCCAGTTAAGAAAGGATAAAATTAAAAAACTCATTACCGATTTAGGGAAACAGCAACAAATGTTCCATCCACAAAGATCAAATCTAGACAGTGTTGTTAAAGCTAGTTTTATAGTTAGTTCCAAACTAGCGAAAACAAGTTATTTTCGTTTGTTAAAGAGTGCCTAGTAGATGTTGCAGAACTTTTGTGCCCAGAAAAGAAGAAAGACTTTGAGAAAGTGAGCTTATCGCGACGTACTGTTGTTCGACGTATAGAAATGATGGTTAGTGATATCAAAAAAACATTGACTGAGAGATTGGCTGGTTTTCAAGCATTTTCGATTGCTTTGGATGAGAGTACAGATTTATCCGACACAGCCCAGTTAGCTATTTTTATATGAGGCGTTGATGAAGAATTGGTTGTGACAGAGGAATTACTTGTTTTACGGCCGCTACAAGGGACCACTACTAGAAAATATTTTTTTTCCGAGGTGCAAAGTACTTTTGAGCAATATGGTTTGCAGTGCTGTAAATTAGTTGGAGTGTGCACAAATGGTGCACCTTCAATGGTCGGTTCACGAAAAGGTTTTATCGGAATTCTGAAGGAAAGAGCAACAGCTATGAATGTGCAAGAATGTGATTTAATAATTCCGCATTGCCTTATTCACCAACAAAACTTGTGCTCCAAGTCCATTCCATTGCAGAACGTTATGGGTGTGGTAGTAAATACCATGAATTTCATTAGATCTCGAGGTCTTAACCATCGCCAGTTTAAAGCATTTTTGGATGAACTCTCTTCAGAACACGATGATGTGACATACTATTGCGAAGTAAGGTGGCTAAGCAAAGGTAAAATGCTAAAAAGATTTTATGACCTTAGAAAAGAAATAGCTGATTTTATGGAAAAGAAAGAGAAAACGTGCCGCAAATTTGTGATCCAACATTGCTTTGTGACTTGGCATTCCTGGTCGTCATCACAGGACACTTAAACGACCTGAACTTAAAGCTTCAAAAACAAGGGCAATTGGTAAATCAGCTGTACAGTCATCTTAAAGCTTTTCAAAACAAAATTTGCTTGTGGGAAACACAAATGAGAAGCAAAAACTGTTTTAATTTTTTAACATTATCGAGTCACGAAAACATTGAATACGGTCGCTATTCTAAAGAGCTGAAACTACTGTCACAGCAATTCACTGATCGGTTTACCGATGTTAAGAATATGGATAGCACTTTCAATATTTTTGCAAATCCTTGTAAGTGTAATGTGGAAGATGCTCCGCTTCACCTACAAATGGAGTTGATCGAGCTTCAAGAAGACTCATATTTGAAGTCTAAATTTGGTGATGTGGAACTAAGCGAATTTTACAGAACATACCTTTCCGAAGAATAGTATCCACAGCTGAGACATTTCGCACGAAAAATAATTTGCACATTCGGAAGCACGTATAAATGTGAGCAGCTTTTTCAATTATGAACATTAATAAAAATAAGCATCGTACTCTGCTTACAGATGTTAATTTACAAAACACTTTGCGCCTGTGTACTAGTGATATTGACCCCAATATTGATCATCTTGTTTCTCAGCTTCAAACTCAAGTTTCTCATTAATTTTTATTTGATTTTTCTATATTTTTTTGTTAATTTGCTTTTTATATGTTTTATTATGCTATTATAATTAATAAAATAAATGTGTGAATTTTTATCGCTTATTTATTCACTGCTACCTACTTATTTCTTACCTACGGCCCGCGACCTGATCCCGAAATTACGCCCTCATCTAAGCAAAGGTTGCCCATACCTGCTTTAAATCAATAAAGCATCTTAAAGAACTTATATAGTTATTTATTGTACAAGTGTATTTATTACTAAAATAAATGACGCGAAAAAATTTGCTCTTGAAGCCGTCAGGTCGAATGGGGTATTTTCTTGACTGAATTATGTGTAATAACAGACGCGTGTTATACAATTTTTTTACGACCACTACTAAAAGTAGGCCTTTGACCAATAGCTTGTCGAACTAAAAGTGACGTATTATACATCAGCGTGCTAAAAGTTTAAACAGCTGGTGTTGAATTTACGTATTTTAAACTGGAACTGAGGTTATCAGGTTATTGTAGCTACGTCTTTCGTTATAGCTAAAGTGTTTTTTTTAAATAATTGAAGCATTATGTAATGAATAGAGTAAAATGTGCACTATTATAATTACCTTTGACAACTAACTTTGACAACTACCGGATGCAGAAACAGTCACCTGCGCCGGTCACGGCCATCTTTTTACTATGACATAAATTATAACTGTCATAATGCAAACCTTTGTTAAATCGACATTTATAGATTAATAACAGCAAATTTAAGGTCGTAGAAAAAATATTGTTTACAAACTCGTGCTAAAAGTGTTAGTGCACTCGACATGTTATGAAACTCAGTCTTCTGCTTCGTTTCATAATTTTCATGTCTCGTGCATAAAGATTCACTTTTAGCACTTGTTTCATAAATAGCTATTATCCAGCAACCCAATGAATACCAAAATAGCATCAATGTTGTATTGGCAGCTGCCAAAATTCAAAGTAAAATTGACATGGACTGATTTACAGTGTAGCACCTATAATGTCACGTGTGAGTTCTGACCTATATAATTCAACTGAAATCGGTATATTTATAGCATCATAATAAGTAAGTGTTGAATAAAATTACTTTCGTACTCAAATATCTGAAAAACTGTAGAATTGAAGAATGTGAAATAAGATATCAGCAAAAATCTAATTAAATAAGCTATTTCAAACTATACAAATGTACAGAGTGTTCCATTAAAAAATCCGAAATTATTAAATTTGCAAATAGTAAAAACCCTGCATTGTATAGCATTAATACCCAGATATAATCAAGGGTAATACCAGAAGTAGTGGATATATTTTTGACAAATATTTTTCCGTTTCCATATAGTAAATTATTGCGTTTAAATTTCACGAAACAAAATCATATCAAAAATGTCACGAGCCGAAGGAGAGTGACATTTAAATGTGATTTTAAATTTGCAATAATTTCTATGGAAATGGCAAAATATTTTTAAAAAATATATCCACTTCGAGTGGTATTTGGGACGACTATTTAACAATATTAATAGATAACGACTAACTTCATTAAAAAATAATCCAACAATTAGTATAATTATTCATTCTCAACTAAATTCAGCGGAATACTTTGAAAATCCAACATATTAAAATTTTTAAAGCAAGCCCATCTTTGTTTACACAGTTTGTGGATGTTTATTTTGACGTTACCTAGCGACATCACTAAGGCAAAACATTGTTGCTAAGCGATATTTCACAACAAGGCTACTTAGTTTT